>WBMY01001432.1:746624-822298 GCA_013397315.1 Donacobius atricapilla
GGGGCGCGGGGTGCGGGGGGCACCCCCCGGGGGCGCTGCCGGAGTGTCCCGCACGCCCCGAGCCCGCCGTGCCCCTGGGCGCGGAGCCCCGGTGAGCGGGCACAGCCCGGCCCCACACGCGTGGGTCACTCCCCCGATGCTGTCCGGCACCGAGGAGCCTTTCGCTTCTCGCTTTACCCTTGTTTGGAAAGGGACAACTCGGCCGCGCTCCGTTTTATAATCCCTCAAAATCAAGCCAGCGCCGTGCGGACCCACCCGCTGCCAAATCCAAAGCAGCCCGCTCTGGAAAATCATCGCTGCGGGAGCGGCAGGGGATGCAAAACTTGCCTCGATGCTGAGCCCAGCGCTGAGCACTCAACGCTGCCACAGCTCCCTCCAGTCCAGCCCGAGCCGGCGAGGAAAACTCCAGCTCTGGCATCCACACCAGCCCCTTCCATGACACTGCTGCCCCTTCCCCACCTCTCACACCCTCTCAGGTTGAACATCTCGCTATCTGATGCTTCTCCCTTCCGGTGTTGATTCAGATCCTGCCCTCTTGACCCTCTTTTTATCCTCTCCTCCCTGTGTTTTAATAGCATCATTTCAAAGTGATGATACCCCCTGAAATGTGTCCAGGCACATCAACAGGAAAGGAAAAATGAATGGGTTGGGCTTTCAGTCCCCTTTGGGTGAACCATAAAGGAAAATGATGCAAAACAGTGGTACAGTTACTGTTTGTTACTGCAGAAAGTATGAGCTTCACCACAGATGTCACCCTTTTAATCTCACACGTTTAAATTCTGCAAACACCAGACTTCCCCAGAGCGTACATGAACCAGAAAATGAAACCAACAGTACCAGCTTCCCAGACTCAACAAGCTCCAGGCTTTCATACTGTCCAAGGAAAGGCATTACTTGAAAACATGAAAACTGTTTAAATAATCTTGAGAACACACCTCTACAACAGAAGTACGGTATTTTAAGGTAGGTACAGTGGGGCTCCTCTCCTCTGGCAGGCAGCAGTGCTCAGCTCTTTCATTTTTTGCTCTCCTCGTGGTGTCAGAAACCACCGTAGCAGAGCAGTGCAGGGAGGAACAGCTCCGCATCTCTGTGCAGCACAGCTGGAAACAAAAATGCCTTTCCGTGCAATGCACTGCCTGTGAAGCTCCTTGGTGTCACCCTGGCTGAACACCATCAGCTGTCCCCGATGGCTTGGAGGAGAACAGGAACCACCACGGACCTGTGGCTCCCGTGACACTGAGCTCAGCAGGTCCCTGCTGTCCCCCCGGCGGGGAGCGCTGGCAGCTTCCACAGGGCTGACCCGCGTCACTGGCATTGATTTTTTGAAAGAAAATCTCTTTATTTTTCTCCTCCCAAGCGCTCCTGCGCAGGTCACATCCGCAATCCGTTTCCAGCAGGTAAAAATGTAGCTGTCAATAATTAACTGTGTTACTGAGTGAGAAAAAAGTCCCACCTTGTTAAAAATCATGGACGGCTCGCTCCCCGGAAGAATGGAACCTGGATCAGCCTTTTACAAAATCTGTTAAACATCCTGACTACACCCTCATCACAAAGTTGTAGAATGGGTTTAAAGGAGGGGGAAAAAATGAACTAAGCAAGACAAACTAAAAATCCTTATTGTAAAGAAGGTTTTTAAAGAGCAGTAGAGGCAATTTGAGGAAGGACTAAGGACATTTTTTGACATTCAGAGTCTACCACCTTGCAAATCCCGTAAGATTCAACGTGAGAGCCCCTGCTTGGAGTTTGGTGGCACTCTCTGAAGTAGGTCACACAGGGGTTGGTGTGATGCTGTGATGGGGACTCTCTTTTTGAGGTCAACAGGAGGCAAGAAGAAGTAAACCATTAGAAAAAAACACAAAACAATGACGTCTGCTGGCCTTGTGGAGCTGGTGAAGGAGCTCAAAGCACTTCAGCAGAAGGGGTTGAGGCAGTTTGGGTCAGTCCCAACTCCCTGGGTCACTCTGCCTTTCCCAAGCAAAGGCAATGTTATCATCCTGGATCTAATAAAGTTTAGCAAATCAAGCAGCCAAGAGGAGAGCCACGAGAAGTGTGAAATAAAATATCCGGGCTAGAAGTAGGAGTTCCTTTTCATTAAAACCAGCTGGGTCATATTGCACCCATGTGCACCTAAGGCACTGAGAGGGGGAGAGAAAGATGGAAAATTACAGCAACTAAAGAATAACAAGAATATCCAGAGCTCTAACAGTAAATATTTTAAGCAGCAAGGTATGTAAACAGCTCACCCCATAGCCCATAGCCCAGGCGCCTGCTTGTAGAAGAGGAGCAAGCTTTCCTCCAGGGAGATAAGCCCATCCTTCTCTCTCTTGGACACTTTCTTGCCCTTTTATCTCATTGAGCCATGTCAGAAGCACAGCTTTACAAGAGCATCAGACCAGAAAAACCATCCCCTTGACCAAGCTGCACAGAACCAAACTCCATCTCATCTCGTTTTCTACCTGCATCTTCAACCCAAAAGCTTACGTTTAGCTAAATCTTTCTTCTAGAAAGGCAGGCAACCCTGGAAAGCTGAGCCCCCATCCCAGAGGGAGGGAGAACCTGACTCTCCCCCCAGAACCGGTGTTTGGGGTTCCCTGCCAGCATGGGAACATTGTGTGTTGTACTGCTCAGCCAAATGCAGTTTTGGTACAGCCCCTGCTTTGCCCTTTCCAGATCGATTGAAGAGACTGAGGACCCTGAGACTTCTCCTGATGAAAGATCTCCCACAGTGATCACATCACCTACATTGCCTTGGATAAAGCAATCAGGTTCTGCTCCTCTGTCCTTGTGGCAGAGATTTTCTTCAGTCACTTATCCGGCTTTCCCGTGCCTTTCTCCGGACACATCACACGTGTTTGTAATTACATTTTAATTTTTATCTTAAAAGAGAAAGAACTCCCTTTTCAAAATGAAGAAAGCAGATCACATCTCTTCTGTCACTTGCTGCTCCCCTTGCTCACACAACCGAGGGTCTCACTCACTGTTTTTACTGTACCAGAAGCCTCACCTCAAGCTCCTGCTTTGATAAGACCTTTGGGATCCCCTACACAGCAACTGCAGCCCAAGATAAAATTCCTGTTCTCCAAAGCACTGGCTGCAGGAGAATTTTAGGTAAATATTTTCCTTGCTGTGTTACATTACAGTAGAAATATTTTTTGTTTCCTTTCCTACGTTAGGCCACCACTGACTGCCCAGCCCTTTCTCCTTCACCATCACTCTGCTCTTCAGATGAGCAAGAAACTTCCTGCAAAGTTGTTTTATTGGCCTACAAGTGATTTCCTGCCCCCAAGAAATGCAGTCTGTAAAATCTGCTGATCACTCAGTTACAGCTACCAAGCTAAAAATGGATTGATGCCACAAGAACTGGCAGATATAAGACACTTTAACCCTTTTTCTCTGTGTGCTTCACCTCTGGGCTCTCCTGCCCTGCAGCAGGGATGTCCCGCAAGGGCTTTTCCAGATCTCAGCTCAAATTCCTCCAGAAGCAGCCAGTGCTGGTCACAGCCTCTGTCCTGGCATGGATATGGGGGACCACAAAGCAACCAGACTTAGAGAGTCACTTCAAGGAGAAAAAAAAAAAATCCTAAAAGTAAGAAAACCCAACCAAACAAGGAGATGGTGAGTATCAGCTTTAGAAGATCATTTAGCAGGCTAAGGCAGAAAAGTGACTTTCCTATCCAGACCTATTTCAAACAGCACTGGGCACTTTCCCTGCTGGCTGCTAAGAATGCAGTTTTTCAGGCAGATTTTCTTCCTCCCACAAGTCAAGGTTTTTCTGAACCCGACAGCTCTTATCGGGCTCCCAATCTGCTGCAGTCATGAGCATCAGGCTGGGTTAACCATGAGTCATCGTGGCTACCTGAGCCTTAAAGTATCTCCTACACAAAAGTGGGTAATTAATCCGCAGGATCTTCCCCTTCCTCCTCGTATTTTAATTAGAAAACAAAACTCTTTATTGATTATGGCCTCTGCCATCAAATGCACTGAGGCTTACAGACCAAGATTGCTATGTAGGAGCAGCTAAATATCATTATTGTTAACCACTCAATGTTTCTTTGAGAGCCCAAATACCTTTCCTTGCTGTGGATCACAGGTGAAACCTCCTTCCCAGCCTTTTTGGGAAGGTGCAGGGGATGGGTGGAGGCACTTGCAGTGTGACACACCAACCCCAGTGTGCTCAGGGCATCACTTCCAGCTCAGCACCAGTCAGCTTTGGCTGCCCCATCCCCTCAGCAGCACCAAGGCAGGTCACAGAGAGAGACAATTGTAATCGCCCAGACGAGGCAGATTTGAAAGGTGAAGGAATGGTGAGTCACAGCTCTCCTCTCTGTGGAAGCCTAGGGGCCTGAAATACCCTTTCAGGTTAGGATGAGAAAAACTTTCCTCCCACGGGCCTTTGCAGCCACATGTTAATATTTCTTAGGTTTTGTTGTTTCATTGGTTTGTTAAGTTTATGTCACCCTGTTCAGCCTCGTTCACCATATGTACACCTCTCCCAGAACGTTCTTCCTTCCCTTGGACCCCACTGGGTTATTTTTGCTGCAGCACCCCACCCCTGTGATCCCATTAGTCCCCCCGGTTCCTGGCCATGCACCATTCTTCCCCATCCCTGTTGGACCCTGACCCTCAGGACCACCCATCTGTCTGCTATATAACCCTGGATCCTTGGCCCCATTTTGGCTCTCGTCCCTGGAACACATTCGAGGCTGTGCCCACGATGCAGACAATGAACAGCGCTGGGATTTCCAAACAGGACCCTGTCTCCTCACCTTTAGCATCAGCTCTTTATCAGCAGAGTGTCCCAGGCCCCGAGGGGCAGGTGGCTCTCAGGGACACGCTGTGGCACGATGCTACATCTCTCCAAGCCTCAAATCAAGGCTGCTGCCATTACCTTCCCCTCCACTCCTCTGCCCCTGGCAGCTGCTGAGCTCCTGCGCTGCCTCTGCCCCAAAAACCATCTCTGCGTCCAAACCCACCTGGAGGAGCTGCAGTCATCTCCGTGTGACAGGTGGGGAAACTGAGGCACGGAGCAGCTGCCACTGAGAGTCAGGGAGCTGGCAAGTCACCAGGGCAGAGCTGGCTGTGCAGGGAGCAGCGCTGGGAGCCCCCACGCCTTGGGAAGCGCTGCTGTCCCTGCCTGGGGACCGGGGGACTCCGGAAGGAAAGTCAGGCACGGTTCCCATCCCCTCCGCCCATGGTTTCGTGTAGATGACGGCGTGAATCCAGCCCTGATTACGCAGGAATTGTCACAAAAAGAGGCTCCTTCCCAAGAGTCCAGGATCTTCCTGCTTCCGAAGGGTAGGAAACACAGGGGAGACGGACGCACTTCAGTGCTAGTCACATTTCCCCTCCTCCACAAGGAAACCGAGAGCATGGGAAAAGCTAAAATAATTCAAAATAGGCCTGCTAATTTAAGATTTCTGTATAATGAACTGGGTTTTGTTGTTTTGTTTTGTTTTGTTTTGTTTTTTTTAAAAGAAAATGCTGCTGGATCTCATCTGTTACTGCCATGGAGCCAGGGATCAGCACAGAAAGGGTCAGGTAACTTGGAAAGACTGGATAACAGGAAAAAGACAAAATCTGGGATAATGGCAGAAGGGCAGCACTTAAAGGGCTTTTAATAAAGTCTTCGCTCATGAAAAGAGCCTCAACACAAACTCACTGCCCCAGCAGGTCCCAGCATGACCAAAACCCACCAACGTCACAAAATTAAAGCGAGTAACTCCTAAAATGTATTAAATGAGAGACTTTTAGCAGCAAAGCATTAAGCATTAGAGCTCTATCATGAGTCATCCTGGCTACCCAGCATCACTCACACCCCACAGGAAGGTGGAGAGGGGATGGGGCAGCCAGAAGCATCACCCACAGATGCACTGCAGGGAAGAGCTGCTGTGGGCAAAGATCACTGTTACCAGGGGAACAAAAAAACCCCAATCCAACCCCAAATATGGTTGTGGTATAAACAGATCGATAAGAGCGGAACGGAGAAGATTTTAAAGGGATAAGGTATAAAGGGACTAGTGTGAAATCAAGGGAGCAAAAGGTCAAAGAGGTTTCTGCTCGTAAGAAATTAAATATGACACAAGGAAGGAGAAGGTCCCTGAACCTACAGCTTCTCAGACATTCAGTGTAGAAACGGCACACAGCAAACGTGGAGTTCTGGGACAGCCTGGAGCTGAGATGCCCCATGAGAGCTGGATGAGTGAGGAACAACCACAGACAACCACAGCCCCTTCTCCCCACCCCAGCAGGGACAGAGCTATGAAGATCAAGGCTTGTCTTCCTGTCAGGGTTAACCCCATTAAATCAGCCCACAGAGGAGGTGCCAGCCTGTTCTGCACAGAACAAGGGATGCATCGCGTGTGGTTACCCTGAGCAGGGCAGGGGGAGCACCAACATCCCTCCGCTCACCCTCCTGACCTGCAAACAGAGCTGGATCTGTCCTGGTCCCACTGTGCTCATCCCTGATGGTCCTAAACACCTCCCTGGGGATGGATGGGGTCACCCAGAGCTACCCCAGCTCTAAGGTGGGGTTCAAGCCAGGGACCTGATCCCAGTGCTCTCCTGCAGGAAGGATGCTGTGGGTCAGCACCCTCTGTGCTGGGCTCCAGGGGCACATGGCTGGGCTGGGGGGCACGGCTCTGCCCCCTCCAACACCCTCCCACGGACTCTGAGCCTCATCCCCTCCGAGGAACAATCCATCAGCCCATGGGCCTGGAGATCTGCATGCACAGGTTGCGCTCACTGCAGCCCCATCATGCCAGTGCTGTGGCCCAGCTCAAAGCATTTCCTGCCAGGGCAATGATTCCTGCCATTGTGCATGCTGAGAGCCTGGAAAGCGAAATGCTGCCCCGAGCCTGGGCCAGGCACAACATCCCAGCCACCCTGTGCTCCGGGAGTGTTGCTTTTTATCTTTGTTTCTGCCAGAATCGGGATTTAATGCTCGATTCCGTGTTTCATGTTTGGACTCAGATGTTTATTAATTCTTGTCTATATTACAGTCTCACAAACCGTGAGCACTTCTAGTAACAAACTAAAAATGGAGCCATATCTATCTCTCTACAAGGTCTTTCAAGGATAAACTTTCCAATTAAGAAATGACACCTAAATTATTTTTACTTTGAACCCAATAACCAACCACCCATGGCCTGCAATGTGGACTTTTCTAATTACAAAACACCACCCAGACCCATGAAGAAGAAGGTGAAAAAGAAGGACTGCCCTCCACCCTAAAACCTCCCTCTTGCTTTGTATATATTACTATATTCTAAAACCTTAAACTCTAAGTTTTCCACCCTGTGATATCACACACTTCTATTCAAACTCCACACCCACAATCCCAGTGCTGTCACTCAATTTTGGAAGCCTTCTCCAAGGCCTCAGGTCAAAGGCAGTGTTTTTTTTGGGGGGTCAGTGCCTGTCGGCACAGACAGTCTGAAATTCTCAGTGCCCAGGGTCCCAACACGGGAGGGCCGTGGTGTCCCCATGCCACTGGTGGGGCGGGCTGGCAGCCCACGTGCCTGCGAGGGGAAAAGGAGAGGGAAGGGAAGCACAGCTCCCTGGTGTTGATTAAACAGCAGGGGACACTTGCAGAGGAAGGAAATGGAAAGAGGATCAGCAACTGCATCTGCCTGAACCTCAGGCAGTTTAAACAAACTCAGTCTCAAGCTCTCGTTCTTCTCGGTTTCAGGTCAGACTTTTCTGAGAACCCGGGAGGTGCAATTTAGGATCCAAGCAGAAAACTGACTTAATTACTTTAATTTTTTTTTAATTAATTATTAATTACTGCCTTTTAACATTAAGGCCAAACAGGCACAGAACTCAGTGTCTCATCACAGATGTTTTAATAGAAACAAGAGGCTTCAGAAACTTTGCTCATCCTTAATGAGTTTAACACACACAGGGCTCAGCACATTTCCTTTGGAAAACCTTCCTGCATGGTTGACTCCAGAAGAAAATAGCAGTGCTTGGGCCTTGGGTACGGAACACCTTTTCACTGCTTGCACCTTTCTGGTAGATGCAGCGGGGGAAGAGGAGAGTCAGTCAGAACATTGAATCCCTTGGAAAGGGGCCATTTCCAGCACTGTCAACTTCCCAGCAGCCCCTAATTAGGGAGAATTTGCAGGAATAAATAAACTGGCAGCGCTACACGCATGCACTCCACTTCCAGATGTGCATGTCTCATTTTCACGTGATGTCCGAGGCAGGGCTGGAAACTCCATCCCCGCACGGTGGGTGAGTGCAGGAGGCCGGCACAGCCCAGCCCCTGCGCAGCCCCAGGGCTACAAACCCACACCATCCTGCCTCCCCCACACACCCCACCTGCCCTGGGCACTGTCCTGCACCCCTGCAGGGCTCCCCATCCCTCTCCCATCACACCAGGCCCCCACGGGACCCTCCCAACCCCACTGCGGGGCAGGGCGTGAGCTGGGAAATCGCCCCTTGCAGCCCCTGCTGCTCCCTCAGCAGCCTGCTCACGACCTTTCCAACCCAAAACTTTCCAGTCATAAATATACCAGCCTCGTGGCAGGAAACTTGCTTTTCTTATGCTTCTCCCCTGCTTCTCACAGAGCCATTTCCAGCAGCTCGTGCTCCCTGCGCCAGCCCCCAGTTGTTTCTCCCCGCTCCTCTGAGATATTCCAGGCATGCAGCAAAATCTGCCGCGGCATAAAGACCCTAAAACTCCCTGTAAAGGCTCAGGAAGCACCACAAGCTCTAGGTCAGGCCTCAGGAGCAGCTGTATCTCCTGATCTCACTGCTTACCATCAAAGGTTTTATTATTATTATCCCTTTTTGACATAAAGCAGTTTGATAAGAACAATTCCCAGATGGAGCCGCAGCCCCACACCCACTCAGCTTCCTCTGGGCAGCATGGACACAGTGTGGGAGCTGAGCGCACAGCAGGAGGAGGACACGAGGGCAGGGGGAGAGGAAGCAGAGGAAGAATGAACACAATTTTCCTTTCCTTTTAAAGGTTTTGGCCGATGGCAGTGAAAGCACCGGTGGGGCTGCTGAGGTGTGATCACCAGCATCCACAGAGCACCGAGCACCACTGGCAGCTTCCCTTTGCTCCAGCTCCACCACACAGGGCTGGGAAAGGTGCACAAGTGGACAGGAATTGCTGTCAAAGCCCACGGGGTGTCTCCTTGCAGATGGGAACGTGGATGCCCTGCAATGGTCTGGCCAGGCGAAAGGTCCTCGGCTCCACCACGGCTGCTTGGGGGAGCTTGGCAGGTCCAACATGGGCACACATAAAATTAGGCAGGAGTGGTGGAGTTAAAACTGCTGAGCTCCAGGAGTGCAAAGGGGAAAGAGATGAACCCTGGGGACCAGCTGCCCTCAGCACGGGCACGGTCTGCCCTGGCTGCTACGTCTCATTAAACCGTCCTCTTGAGAAATGGGTAACAGCCCTCTCAGCCTTGCACAAAACACATCCAAGGTACCTCCCATAACCAGATCCCAGGATAATCCCAGACACATCCAAGGTACCTCCCATAACCAGATCCCAGGATAATCCCAGACACATCCAAGGTAACTCCCACTGACCAGATCCCAGGATAATCCCAGACACATCCAGTGTAACTCCCACTGCCCAGATCCCAGGATAACCCCAGACACATCCAAAGTAACTCCCACTGCCCAGATCCCAGGATAACCCCAGACACATCCAAGGTACCTCCCACTGACCAGATCCCAGGATAATCCCAGCAGGATCCAGTGATGGATGGAGCCAAACTGTGCTGGGCATCACTAAAGAAACAACCCTGAGCTGTGGGTTCAAGGGATCTACCCCAAATACAGGGAGCTCAGCCTCCAGTTGCCTCTCCTGCTGGAAAAGCCTGGCAAGGGGAATGGCAGAGCCCCCTCCAACCAGGACTCGCACTGCACACCAGCTTTTGTTCCCCACTCCACCATGCAGATACCCAGCACTGCCTACTCAGCATCTTCTACAGATGCAGAAGTTTCACAGCTGATTTAAAAATCTGGAGTAAAAAATAAAAAAGCAATGAGTCAACATTTCTAGGGGAATTTCCCTCAGCTTCCTCTCCCTTTTCCCTGCTCAGCCCTGTTGCCTGCCCCAGACCCTGCCTGAGGCTTCGCTGCTGCAGGGCACTTGTTCCAGCTGAGATTAAATCCTTGCTGCAGGAGAGAATTGATGCTGTCACCACCCCCCCAGGCGAACCCTGTCTGCTGGAACAGACTATCAAACACCCAGCCTCACCCTGAGCAGGACATCACCTGGGCCTCCCCCTCCAGCCTGCCCCAGAGCTGCTGCTGGCACACATGGCTGGATACTGGGGATTTCATCCTGCTGAGACAAAAGAGGATCGAAAAAAACAGAAAAAAAAAATCAACTGGGAGATGTGCTGCAATCAGGCCAAAAGCAGGGGCCATCCAGCTTTTCCCTAAATGGGAAAGAGGCCCGTGAGCACACTGGGGGCAGAGCACTAGGCACTGAGAGAGGGCACCAAGCCAGGAGGGAGAGGGGGAGATTTCCAGAAACTCCCCATTGGCAACCCCCCAACAAGCAGTAAAACCCCGGGGAGAGGCTGAGTTTGGGGGTCTGGAGCAGGGCAAAGCCCAGCACCTGAGCTGCCCCCAGCCGTGGGACACAGCCCTTCCTGGGGCAGTGGCACAGAGTGTAGGCTGCTGGGCAATGAGCTCTGACACTCGCGTTTCCAGATGAGCACAGCAGAGTTCAAATGTCCTGAAGGGGCAGAGCTGGCCCTGCTCCTTTGCAGTGACAGCCAGGGCCGGGCTCTCTCTCAGCCGGTACACTGCCCAGCTTTTTGTGCCCATAAACCCCTGTGGCCAAGCCCAGCAGGGGAAGGGGAACGGGGTAAATTCTCCTTTCCAAGGAGATGTGATCAGCGCCATCACGCCCAGCCATGCCACAAGCAGGTCCTGTGTTATCTCCTTGGCCACCTCCAGACTGCAGGCACCACTTGCCACCCCATCACCCACTCCCCCTCTGATACCTCAGCATTACCCTGCTGACTTTTTTTATTACTTCATCTTACCCAGTGCCCACAATAACCACATCAGGTCAGGGAGTATTGGACTTGATGTTCCACCAAAAGAATTAAACTGCTCTCTTTTATGAGAAGTTAAAATAAGGTAGAAACTAAATCTGAAATGTTTTTCCTTATAAAGGAATGACAGGAGGACAGAGCTGGATGCACTAAGCATCAGCCTTTCTCATTCAGCAGGGACTGGCAGTGTCTATAAACTCAGGGTACGTTGTTATTCCCAGAAAAATAATCACAGACAGACCAACACAGCCAGGTTTACCTAGACGCAAGGGAATAACCTGCCAGACCTGGGCTCTGTCCTTGAATACCTTCCTTCTCCTCACACCTCCAGAAAGAAAAAGCCCTGCACCACAGAACCCCTGGTTTGGTTGGTTCAAAAGCCAGATGACATTCCTGAGAGACAAATAAAACTGCCCTGCTGCCTCCTTCCAGCGCTGGGGGCCCTGGGGAGCACTCCCCTGCAGAAACATGTGCCTTGGCTTATCAGCAACCCCCTCCTGCAAGAAGGACCTTAACCACTGCAGGGACACTGTGCCCACCAGCTCCAGCCACAGGTGTGCACATCCCAACCAAGGGCATCTCCTCTGCTCTGCTCCTCTTCGGGAGGTGCTTTCCAGACAAACCTTCTCCACAGCGCCTGCTTGTAGCTTGGGAAAGCATCTCCAGCCAGCTGGAGGCCAGACAGCAATCCCTGCGCTGCAGGCAAGCGCTAACAGCCCAGAGCAGCCCTGGGCACTCGCTCAGAGCCGGCAGTGGTGACCCGAGGCAGGAGCAGGGCTGGGCTGTCCCCGCTGTCACCACCGCCTGCACAGCCCAGGCACTCAGCAAGCTCTGTAAGGGGATGCTCTCATGCAACTCTGGTGAGCCAGGCCTCGTGCAAGCAGCCAGAGGCCAATTTGCACATAAACAGCCAATTAGCTGCAGAGAGAGATGCCCACTTGGTCGCTTGCCATTCTGGAGACAGATTTAAGACATGCGGGAATTCAATCTCCGGTCCAGATATCGCTGTGGCCAAACAGGCCACCTCCTTTACTGGCCTCTGGGAGAGCCTCTGGCAGCACAATAAAAGGAGTCTTTAGCGAAGCTGCAGACTTGCTTGAAAAAATTGGAGGCCGATGAGGCATTTTGCAGCCAAGCTTCGTATAAACACATTGATAATGCTGTTAGCATGGGGCTGGGAGGAGCGGGGCTGCACAGCAACAGCAGGCCTCTGTCTGCCTCAAGAAAGCCCCTTTCTTGCCCTGCACATGTTTAATCCATGATCTGTGTCTGCTGCCAGCCACAGTCGTACCCAGACCTGCTCACCTCCTCTGTCTTTGACACACGCGGGGATTGGAGCGAGGCAGGAGCGCAGGGCTGGCGCCCAAACCCCGCTCTGCCGTGAAACCTCCACCCGTGTCCTCACCAAACACCTTCCTCGGGCTTTAACACGCAGGTGGGAGGCCAGTGGTGTGCAGCAGCCTCAGCACCCCCTCGCCAGAGGTGGGGAAAAGCTCCTGTGTGAGCAGCTTTGGTGGGGCTCGTCTCAAACAAACCCCTAGACAAGAAGACCCATTTCTGTGCCCCCTCATGGGATCATGGAATGGTGGGGGTTGGAAGGGACCTTTGAGGCAACTTAGACCAGCTCTCTGCAACAAACAGGGTGGTCTTCAACTGGATAATACTGCTCAGAGACCTGTACAGCCCATCCCGGGGACACACCTGAGCCCTGCTGCCTCGCAAGCAGAGAGGCTGGGGGACAATCCAGCACCAAAACTCAACGTCACCTCTTGCTCACAGAAACTCTCCTGCCCCCACGTCCCCTCTGCACCTCTCGGAGAGGCGCTGTCCCAGCTCTGTGGGCAGGAAGCAGCCTCACCAGCCACAGGATCAGAGCATCCTCGGTCTGCTGAGGATTTGGGACACTTGGATTCACCTTTGGTCCTGTTGGCGCAGCCCCAGAATAAAGCCTGAGTGCCCATCCCTGGCAGATCTGCCTTGGTGTGGTTGTCACTCTGATTTGTGTCGCCCAGCAGCTTTGCTGTTTGCTTGAGAAAACGCAGGTTTGTGCAGCTCCAGGTCCCTGAGCTCAGCCAGCCGTGCACTGCCTGCTGCAGGGGACACAGACACGAAACTCTTGTCCTGGCACGGGGGAGACAATGGCAGCATGAGTCAAACTCCGGGAAATGCACTCGTGAAGACATCCCTGGAGCTCAAACAGCCCTTCCCCCTCAGCTCCTGCTGCCACCCTGCATCCCTCACACCTGCTGACCTGCCACCATCCCAGAGTCATCTCTGTGTCACCATAAATATTTCATTAAAACTACGGAGCAAGCACTTCAGGCACAACGAATATTCTTGCCTCCTTCCACAGTGGTGAACTACAGTCCCAGCACAGCACAAGCTCTGCAAAGCCTTCCCTACCCTCTCACAAGACACTAAAGCGTGGGAGTTGAACAAGGATCAGTATTATCCACTAAACCACAAGATGAGTTTTGCAGGAACTGGCAGGCTGGATTGTTTCCAGTTGCTAAAGAAGGCAAATAGTCCAGCCCAGTTCTCTCGTGCCAGATGTGTGGAGCATTTGCAGACTTGAGAATGTGAAGACACCCCATCCCCATCCCGAGAAGCAGGCAGTGTCCCTCACACACCCCCAGCAATGCCTGCTACTCAGAGGCAGAGTGGCACTCTCAAACAATTCTCTTTATTTTCCTGAATTAGGCATTATAAAAGCATTTTGAAGACAGTGGTTTCCTTCTAGGTCTTGCAGGGTGATAGAGAGAAGAGCTGGCAAAACTCAAGGAAGGCTGTCAAAGGAATAAAGAAAAATAAACCCCTCACCTTAGAAGGAAACAGCCACAGCCTCTGACAAAGGAATAAAGTGAAATAAACCCCTCATCTTATAAGGAATCAGCCACAGGCTCTGACGCAGTTTGTCACGCACACACACAAACACACACTCACACTTGGATCAGAAGGCATGAACTAAAACTCTACTTTATTTGAAAGTCTGACTCCATATATAGAATATCTACAAAGGCCAGGGATTGGGAGAGATAGGACTGACACCTCTCCCCATCCCATTGGTCAAGACAACTGTCCATCAGCTGTCCATAGCTCTAAGAACAGGAATGAAAACTACCTTGAAACTATACAATAACATTGGCTGTGTTTACAGACCAGTGCGTGAGAAAGAACCTAAAACATGAAACTGTGAAACAGAAGAGAAGGCTGAAAAAATCAGGGCGACACAGTTTCTCCACAGTGCGGCACAGCCAGGGCTTTGCCTGGGAAGGGCTGACTGGAGCTCACGTCATGGAACAGAGGATGGCTCCTGGGGATGAACTGTGCATCTTCCAGGGAGAAACATCCCAAGCCAGACACAATTCTAGGTGTTCCACATGGTCTGGAGCTTCCAGAAAAGTTTCCCACCCCAAAGGCAAGGACCTCTTTGCATCTTATCACCGCTCCTGATCTTCTACCTGATGATAACTCTGTCTTTCAACCTCATCCGAAGACAGACTGGATGTCTGTATCTTTCTTCTATCACAAGGGCTCCCCCAGCCCATACCAGTCACACAAGCACGAATTTCCAGACGCAGCAGATTTTCAGCCTTTACAGGATATCCTTGGCCTGCTGTGCAGGGAGCTGTGCAGCTCTCCTGGAGCAGCACTGGAAGATCCCACAGGAACAGCCGTCAAGCTACCCAGACCTCAGTTTGGAGGACAACAAAATCTTCCAGCCTGGCAATGAAAGGGCCCCACTATGTGTTTACTGTGCCTTCGCTTCTTGTGCCTCTGACCCTCACACCCAGAGCTGGGAGTTCCTCACAGCCAAGCCCTCTCACAGCGAGCGCTGCCTCAGCTCGAGAGCCAAGCAAACCCCTGTGGATTACAGCCTGTTGCTGCATGTGCTGTCAGAAAGGCACAGAGTGTCAGAAATCACCCAAAGGGCCAGGCCCTGCCACAAATGATCCAGATTTATTGCTACTCTCCTTCCCCGAGGGAGCTGGAAATCTCCGAGTGCCCTGGCTTCAGGGCAAGCCCATGAACTGCAGCTCCTCAAAGCCCACGTCCTGCTGCTCCACCCAGCCCCAGAAGCTCACAGAGGTGTGGCATCCTCCTTTGCCTGCCAGTTTGGAGATAAACCTCCACTCCTACGCCTTCCTTGGGAGGAAAACCTGATTGTGGTGGAGCGGGACTGCAGCATCACGAACTGCTGGAAAAGTCACATCTGCAGGAGGGCACCGGGGAGGCACAGGGAGGTGAGAGACTCAGGTGGAGCCACACAAGCAAATCCAAGCTCCTGAAGCTGACCCTGCTGGCCTCTTGCCGTGTGTGGGTCAGCTCCCAACGTCTCCAGCAGCAGCAGGTACTGGGATGGCCCGAAGCCACCTCACACCCGCCAGCGGGACCCCCATGGCCTTGCTCTGCCCGACGCGGCTCCCATCCCTTCCCAACCTCACCGAGCTGCCAAAGCTTCTGGGGCAGCTCTGCCTCTTGCAAGGGACTGTCAGCAGTTTGCAGATTGCATGTCCCAGCCTCAGATATGAAGGAAGGATGTTTATGTAACCCTCGGAAAACGCCGAGCGCAGCAGGATTGCCCGGGAATACGCGCTCAGCTGCGGGAGCCGGTGGAGCTCTGACAGCCACGTCAGCCCAGATCTCTGCCCTCAGCTCAGAATAATAAAAGGGCAGCTTCCTATTTAATGGAAAATAGCAAAGTCCTTGCAATGCAAGATGTTCTTGTTCAAGGCAGATGCAGCTGATGAGCACAGTATTAAATCCAAGTGGCCACTTCCAGTGCTTCCTGAGAGAAACCAGCTCCCCACAGAGGCAATTCTGCAGCTCTGCTGGAAAACACCAGGTTTGCTCCTTGTTGTTGCTTTCTCTTTAATTTTTTTAAAGCCAGGTTCTTTTCCAAGCCAGTAACAGGACTGAAAACCAGCCTGGCTTTATTCCTCAAGTCCATGCAATACCAAGGAGAGGACTACGAAGGGAATGTTTTTGATGTGTTGTTTTTGATGGTGGATCTGACATATCTGCTTGAAAAAAAGAAAATCTCATTCCTGAGCAGCAGTCTGCCTTGGAAAGCAGCTTTACAAATATTGGCAGCTCCTGATGTTAATTAACTTTCCTAACAAGGACAAAAGTACTAAAAGTATCCAAAAAGCAACGAAGAGCAAGTCAGGCATTTGGGAGTCAACATCTAAAGAACCTGGAGGGAATCATGTGAGAGTCACTGGGAGCTGAAGACCTTGGACAGGCAGAGGTGAGAATGCACAGGTGCCTGTGTTTCAGACGGAGGTGATGCCTCCACACCTCATCTTCACCATCCTAACACAGATTACCACAATCTACATGTCCCCAGACACTGCTGACCTCCACAGTTCAATGCAATTCCTATTTAATATTTAAGCAGAGAAGGAAGCTTGAGAGACAGTTCAATTAACTCAAACAGCTTCTCCCAGATGGCCAGAGGCAATTAGGGAACAGTCCTGCTTCTGCCGGTCCTTCCCAGCTGCACAAAGATTGCGCATCACCACCTGAAGGGGTGCAGGGAGAAGCAGCAACCTGAATTTCAGCTCAAAACACGACATGAGCTTCTGCCAAAGTTCAGGCAACCTCTGCCCCCTGAAGCTGTCCTTGGGTTCACACTGGGTTTGAAGCCAGCACAGTGGAATTTGACAGGAAAAGCTGACGCTTCAGATGCACTCCAATGTCAACAGCTACAACTTTTTACTTCATGGAGAAATCTGTCAGCAGAATGTCCTGTCACTGCCAAGGTGCTTTTGAACAGTGTGTCCCGCACAGAACCAGATTTCCCATGATTTATGCTGAGTAATGTTCACTGCTGCAGGGGTACAGAGGGGCTCCCAGCAGAAAGAGAGCACTGACAGCCACCAAAACAACCTGGAGCCTTGTATGAGAGGGAGCTGGCAAAGAAAAGGAGTAGATGCTTGGGTTTGATGGATAATTGTAGGGTGACTCCTTCAGTGCAGAAAAATGGGTGCCCTGCTGTCGGCCCGTTGTTTGGGTTCACATCTCTCTGTGAGTAACAAGCAGCAAAGTAAACCTTTTCTTGTTATCACAGAATCAAAAAATGCCTTGGGTTAAAGGGACTTTAAAGATCATCTTGTTTCTGCCCCTCTGCCATGGGCAGGGACACCTTCCATTATCTGAGCCCTGTCCAACCTGGCCTTGGACACTTCCAGGGATGGAGTACACACACTCTGGCAGAGGAAGAAATCCTGGGCGAGCAGGCAAACTTGAGCTTTATGAGAGACAGAGCAGGGCTCGGGTCTCTGCTGGCCTGCACTGGGAAACTGCACACAGAGACAGGAGGAGGAGGAAGGCAAGGAGCCAAGAGAGGGAGAGCTCAGGCTGAGACCCCACCCTTGCTGCTCAAACCCTCCTGATACCCCTCCTGCTGCCTCTGAGGCCTTTTTCTCCAAAATACCTTTTCTTCCTGCGGGCCTGCAGCACTTATGTGATTCCCACAGCCCTCTGGCAGCCCTTCAGCACCCACAACCAAACCAGCTCTGCATCACCCACAGCCAAATATCCCCTTCCTCCACCCTTTGTGCCTCTGGCTGTCACCTTCTGCCCTTGTGCAGGGCAAGAGAAAGTTTCCTCTCCAGCTGCAGACAAAGGGCCACTCTGAGCAGTCTTGAGATGAAGCTGTGGAGCTGCAGAGGTGAGCAGAGGACACCAGAGGTGGCTCTTGCCCCATCTGGGGATCAACCATGGGATAAAGAGCAGTTTGAGCACCCAAGCTGCTGCACAGCCCTGTTGCACAGATGTACCCACAGCGAGACAGGACCAGTGCCTTGACACAAGCTGTGACATTCTGCGGCAAGGCCAGGAGCAGGATCCAAAGCACACAGCTCCATCAGAGCTCCGGCAACATCCCCTGTGGCAAACAGCACAGCCAGCACAGCGCCTGAGCACAGAGCCCAGTGCCACCAGTAACACCAGTTACTGCAGCAAACAGTCAGTGGAACACCAGTAACACCAGGTACTGCAGCAGTCACTGGAACACCAGTAAAACCAGTACCGCAGCAAACAGGTACTGCAACACCAGTAACACCAGGTACTGCAGCAGTCACTGGAACACCAGTAACACCAATTACTACAGCAAACAGCCACTGGAACACCAGTAACACCAGTACCGCAGCAAACAGGTACTGGAACACCAGTAACACCAGTACTGCAGCAAACAGCCACTGGAACACCAGTAACACCAGTACTGCAGCAAACAGGTACTGAAACACCAGTAACACCAGTTACTGGAACAAACGAAAGGGAGAGAGCCCTGGAGGACAACCTGTACTTCTCCAGTGGGTGTCTCAAGGGCTGAAGAGGTACAAGAACAGGATCCAGGAACAGCCCTCCTGGATGGAAACACTGCCTACAGCACTCAGCTCTGCTGCAGAGGGGAGCAGGGAGGGAAGGGTTTCCTGGTCCGTGGCCAACACTGCTGTTTATGGAGGATATGTCTTCCCCAGGGTGTGTTTCAACAGAGAGAATGAGACTCACAATTTCATAGTTCACTTTCCCTCTCCACCCACCGGGAACTTATCATATTTTCTGGGAAAAAAACCCACCCCAAAACAACCAATAGCTCACCAACCTCAGTGGTTTCTAACCAGGCTCCCTCCCCTGAGGAGCAGCTGTCAATACAGAGATCAACCAGGGCTTTTCTGGCAGCTAAAGTCAGGTTTGACCAGTTCTCCACTTGAATGGATCAAAGAATGCAAGAAAGGGGAGAACTGGGAAATAGTTTAGGTGCTGAAGCCCTCTTCATGGCCCACAGCTTATCTGCTCTCAAGGTTGCCTGCTGTGCCTCTATCTTGATAAATCTGTGAACAATTAAACACAAACTCTCTTGGTGAGTGTTCCTGGAGTGGCTGCTCCAGGCTTGTCACTCTGCAGAGCCAAGAAAAGTCACAGGGGGAAGGAAAACAGTTAAGCAAAACTTAATGTTTCAGGGTTGGGGAGAGAGAACTGGGGGAAATGGTAGGCCCCTACAGGACCATCCTCATTTCCAGGGATAGAGAGGGCAGAGTTTAAATCCTTCAGCAGAAAACAGCAGGGAAGGGATGAGCAGGTTTGTGTGCTCTTCCATCTCCCCAGGGCACAGGAGATCAGATGGCCCTTGCTGATGAGAGGGGCAAGCAAGGGACACATCAGCCAGCGTGGAGTGGTGCCGTAGCTGTGAACGTGGCCCTGGCAGCGCCAGCATCTCTGCAGAGGAAGTTCTGCCCGTGCCAGCCATGCCTTCAATGCCTGAGGAATGGGCATTGCCAGCAGAGAATAAATCCCATGCTCTTGCTCTTCGGCCCACAGCCCCCAGCAGAGACAGATCCCGTGGGAGCAGCTCATGTCTCCAGCCTGATGTCCACCTACACCCCAGTCCCACACCTCACGTTGGCCCCAGCCACTGCCCACAGCCTGTGGGAGCCTCATCCCAGCCCTGCGTGGGGGAGTTGACACATCCGAGGGTCAAATTCCCAGCTTTATCACCACAAAGCCCTCGCAGCTGCCTAGCAGCTGATCCTGGAGTGCCAAGGAAAAGCGGAAAGTATCCACCTCATTTTCCATCTAGGAAGTGAGAGCACACGTGTTAAATGATTTACGCAAGGGCACAGAGCGATTCAGTGGAGGAGCAGGAAGAGGACTCCAACAGCCCTGCTTTAAAGTGCCACGAGATCATTCCCTCCTGCTGCTGCTTAAATCCTGACTCACTAGTAAATACAAGCTGTGCCAAAAAGCAAATGTGTTCAGGAGAGGAGAACCCTCATGCTTTTAGGAGAGGGGCGCCCCTACGCTTTTAGCACCGTAGTGATAAACATTGTGCATTTTACTAAATAAAACCCCTCCCTATAAGGACATAAATCAGAATTTACTGTCCTTAGTTCTAAACCTCAGCAGTTATTTCCTTTTTACAGCCAGACACAACCTTCAGAGGTGAAATCCAAGTGGGACACCTAGAGGGTGAAAGGACATCTCTGGGACAGGAGAGAAGCGATGCGGATGCGGGCAGGGGGAGGCTGGAGCAGGGATTGCAGGCAGCCCTCGCAGCTCCCGAGGGCTGGGCGGGAAGTTGGCAGTGCCCACCTCATCCCCACAGCCCCGGGGTGAGCCAGGGGCATCTACAGCCCCCAGAGCGCCTCACCACCGCTTCCCGCAGCCGCGCATCCCTGTCCCGCACTCGGGACCTGTGTTCTGTACTCGGGACCCGTGTCCCGCACCCGAGATCCCTGTTCCACACCCGGGATCTGTGTTCCACACTCGGGATCCCTGTCCTGCACTCGGGATCCGTGTTCTGCACTCGGGATCCCTGTCCTGCACTCGGGATCCCTGTCCTGCACTCGGGATCCCTGTCCCGCACTCGGGATCCCTGTCCTGCACTCGGGATCCCTGTCCCGCACTCGGGATCCCTGTCCTGCACTCGGGATCCCTGTCCCGCACTCGGGATCCCTGTCCCGCACTCGGGATCCCTGTCCCGCACTCGGGATCCCTGTCCTGTACTTAGGACCCGTGTCCCGCACCCGGGACCCGTGTCCTGCAGAGGGGACCCGTGTCCCACACAGGGGACCCGTGTCCCACGAGCTGTCGCCCCCGCCTGGCCCCTGGCACCCCGCTCCCAGCCCCGGCACATCCCTGGGGATGGGGATGAGTCAGCGCGAGTGACAGAGCCGTGAGTCAAAGAGGGGACGGCCAAAGCCTCCGGGGATGCTGCCACATCCGCCCTCCGCTGGGAAGCAGTGGCCAGGACTGTGGGATGCAGCTGCTGAAGGGCAAGGAGACCCCGATGCCTTGGAGTGGCCACCTAGAACAGAGGCTGGACAGAGTTAAAAGAATAAAGTGGGTATTTATTGAAGACCTTCAATAGATACACCTGGGGCAGTGCAAAAGCCTGGCAGAGGCTACACCCAAGATGGGCAACAGTCACGAGTTTTTCAGACAATTCTAAGTTTGGTCAATTTGCATATCAGGGGTTAATTCTCCAATTACAGCTTCAGGTAATTCCCCCAGTTTGCTCCCTCCCAAATTACTTTTGTTTATACAGGCCTGAAGGTATAAAGGGTCCTTGGTTCTCAGGCCTGGAAGGATTGCTTTGTCTGACCAAAATGTGAAGAGAGCTTACTAACACTCTATGTGGAGTTCAGAGTTATCCGCTAATGCAGTACAGGATCTGAAAAATATAAAAGCTAAAAACTTAAGGCATCAAGCCCAGAGGGTCAGCCCAGGGATCTCAGTCACCTGAGATGGGACAGATTTCTTAGAAGCATCCCAGTGGGTAGTGAAGCCAACCCAGGTGTTTCTCATGCAGAGATCCCCTCCCATGTATGTGCTAAAAAAGCAGCAAGAAGTTTTGGGATGTTTTTTTGCTGCGTATAGGTTTGAAAAGGTCAGCTGAAGCAGTGGGAAAAGCCTATTTGCACATGGTGTAGTCAAGGAAACAGGTCTCTGGACTGTAAAATGGAAGATCTGAGGCTGATGTCCTGCACAGCCCCAGGCAATCGACTCTTTACAAGCCACCTTGTAAAGAGACATCACAACGTTTCTGTAAAAGTCCTCAGGACCTTGCCTCCAGCTCCACTCACAGCAATCATCACCCAAACCCTCTGACCAGAGCTGGGGTCCCCGTGGCAGTGTCACAGCAGCAGCAGTGACAGAGATCCAGGCAAAACACCCCTGGGCAGGACAGCACCGCCCTGGGCTGGGATGAGCCTCCCAAGCCTTGATTCCCCCCAGGTCAGGGCAGCACAATGCTTTGCATTTCCAGCACCACTCAGATGAGAAGGTCGGGAAAGTTCTTTGCTTGCAGCCTGGGGAGAGGCAGGGATCAGCAGCTCCAGCAGCTCCTGGGCCAGGCAGCACCAGGAGCTGCTGAGGAAGGTGCAGAGATACAGACCCTCACACAGGACCCTGCTGCTCCCCCACCTCAAACAGGGGCCTGCTCAAACCTAAGGTCCAAGCCAGAATCTCACAAGCACCAAAACACAAGGAGCTCATGACTTGCTGTAGCTCACCCAAAATCAGCAGCACAGCGACAAAATCCCAGACCCAGGCACCAAAACCAGCCTTACCCACACCAAGATGTGTCTGCCCAACACAGCTGTTACCTGCAGGTTTTTTTCCTTCCTTCTTTTTCCCCCAGCTAAAGCAGAAACTCTCCCTGGGTCCAAGTCCTGATCTAAGCTCCCCAGCCTGCAGCTGCACACCGCTCAGCTCCCCAGGAACTCCTTTTCAGCTTCATGGGTGTCCTTCAAAACAAGCCAGCTCAGGATTTTAATTCTCCATCTGTCCCCCTACGCCACCCAGATGGATTCAAACACACAATTGCCCCTGACAGAGGCTCTGGCTTCATCAGAGCTCCTTCAGCCAATGTAGGTCACTCCATCCTGTGTGCTGGGCAGGTTTGGTGCTCCCTGACACTGCCAGGGATCAGGCACCCAGAAAACACCCAGAAAACACCCAGCACCCACCAGGTACACGCCCCTGCCCCCCAGACCCCTCATGTCAGCCTCTCTTCTTATCAGCAAGGCCTGTGACACCAAGGACCCTCCATCACCATGTGCAAGACATGGAAGCACAAAACCCTGGAAAGAAAAAAGCATCTGAAACTAATAAAGAACCCACATCCTGCAGCCTTGGGAAGGAGAAAGTGCTACATGCAGGCAGGCAGGGCCAGCTGGCAAGGGTGGGCTGCTGGCACTGACAGATGCTGGCCCTGGTTGGGAAGCTGTGGAGAGAGAACCCAGCTTTGGCGGAGTCAAGGAGAGAATATATAATTTCAGAATATATGGACCAATTCATTCATGAGCAGCCACACCAGAGGGTGCTCACACCTCTATGCCTTGACCCAATGGGATTCTGTAAAAGATCAGACAACAAAAGCACCAAATTATGAGTATTTGTCTGCTCCAATGTGCCAGAGACCAGACGTGGGTTGTCTTGATAATATGATTTAATTTTCCAGACCAAGCAGGCAGCAGTGAAATGCAAACTCACCATTATTTCCACAGCCTTGAGTTACATCATGGCCAAAGCTGCAACCTGGAGATGCTGCTGTGCTAATGGCAGGCTCCCCCTCAAACCCTGCATCCAAGCAGTCACACTGATCCCCTGCCAAACTGGCTTCACTGGAAACCAGAATTTGCTTCAAGAACAGCTACTTTAGTTTATAAGCTACCTGGTAATGATGCAATCACAAAATTAATGCAGATCTGTTTATGCAGCGCCGACTTCACACGGGAAAAAATAAAAATCTTTGTTTTGATACAAGAAAGTCATTTTTCTACAGGGAGAACAGTCAGTCACTGGAACAAACTCCCCAGAGACATGGCAGAGTCCCCACTGCTAGAGGTTTTCAGGATGTAATTGAACACTGTGCTAGATAATCTATCTTATTTAGGCTCCCTTTCCCACAAAAGGCTGGGCCAGGTGATCTTTTGGCATCCTTTCCAACCTGGGCTGTCATTCCATGAAAAAATACACTCTCAGATTTATTGTGTGATTATTTGCCTGTAAAACTAATGCATTTTATTCACCTGTAAACACCTGCCCATTGCCCCCTCAAGCCACAATCCAGAGCTGTTTATAAGTCTCTAACAACACTCTTGGCATCAGCAACCCAAAACTCTGTTAAACCTCACACTGAAGAGATATTTCACTTCACCTGCACTCAAACAGCAGCTCCATCCTGCAGCACAGGCTCACAGTTGTCCCGTGGCAGTGAAGCAGCACCTGGGTACAGGATAAATCAGTTTAACCACAGCAGTCTGAAGTGCTGGAGGACAGGGAGGGCCAGGTCCTGCTCAGCCACGGGGAAATTAAGTTTTCAGTGTTGGTGCTTAGGAAGGGAGAAGCTGCCCTTGCAAACAGACACTGCTGGGAAGAAGCAATGGATAGACCCCAAGAAACCTCTTTAAAATGGGTCAAGATCCATGATATTGGTTAAGCACACATAAAGGATGCTGTCCCCATCAGCTGTCCGGAGCACCCACCAAGCACTGACAGCGCACATGGAACAGCTCCAGATCCCACTCACAACCCTGTGTTAGGGACTCTCCTCACTGCGGTGTCAGAGCAGCTCCGAGTTCCCAGCTGCAATTCTGGGACCCCTTCACTGACAGGGAGTTTCAGCAGAGACCCAAACACCAGATCCTCACCCAAAATCAGAGGGGAATGGCAGCAAAACAACTTTTCCTGATGACTTACAGACCATCAGAGGCAGAGCCAGGAATTTTCCCTACATTTGCTCAGCCACAAGACTGCTCCTAACGTGGGGCTTGCTGCCCACGTGATGCCACGGAGCCCAGCACAGCCCTCACAGCACAGGGCATCCACTGCTCTCTAGAAATCCCTCTGTCCATGAGCTACAGCTGCAAGAACTGCACGGAAAAGCCAACAGGACACAGATATTGTGCTTCTGAGATCATTAAGGCAACACAAGACATGTGTTGACCCAGACATACTTCCCTAACTACGTACTTGCTTCTACTCAGCATTATGGTATGCTGGACCTTGGAAGAGCCCTGACTCGCATGAGAAATGTCCTCCCTCACCCCAGCAGCATGGGAATCGCCTTGCTGGGAGGCTCCAAGTCATCCAGCAAAGTATAAATCTGCAAGGGAGCTCCAGCTCGAGGGTTGGCCAAGTTCAGCAGAGCGGTGTCGAGGAGCGTTACCTGCTCTGTCAGGCCAGAGATGAGTTGTGCCCCACAGCGGGACCATATTTAATGGGGATGAGCAGAATTTCCAGCAGATTTAAGAGCAGACATCAGGAAATGGATAATGCTTCATACCTTGACATGCCTCAGACAACTGCGGGAATGCGTCCGCTGGCCAGGCGGGAGCGGCAGCCAAAGGGGCTGGGAGCAGCACGGAGCTCTCTGCAGACACAGCGCCTGCAGGGGCAGCTCCAGAGCCCCAGAAAACCCAGAGCCTTCCCTGAGAGACACTGCAGGGAGCTCCTGTTCACCTGCAGCCACAACAGGTTGCTATGGAACACGTAGGGTGAAGGTACAGGTGGTTTTCACAGGGCATCACACACCGCAGCAAGAGATGGGGGTCAGCACCAGGCAGGCACAGGAGCAGTGGGACCCTGACAGCACACAGGGGCTAAGGACACACAGGAGGGTGTCCCTGAGTGCCAGGGCTGGGTGAGTGCAGTGGGATCTGACAGCAGGGGGAACCGTGCAGACTGTAACACGCAGCCTGGTGTCCCACGTGCGGTGTGCTGCTGCAAGCCAGAGGAAAAAGGAAAATGTCTGGCAAAAAAGGTGTATGGCTGTGAGAAACCACTAAAAAGAGACATGTCAGGCTTTTATCTGCCATTTCCTAGGAGTAACAGGGACACCTGAGACAGGAAAGATAGCTGAAGTCATCAGAAGCAACCTCAGCCCCTCTGCCCTGACACACACCCTTAGAAGATTAACTTTTATTAAAAAAAAATGAAGAATCAAGTACATCCCCTCACATGTCCAGCAATCACAAACAGTACCCTTGCTTTTCTTTCCTCCTTCTCAGTCCAGGCATGTGGTGCTCCCCAGGCAGCTCTGAGAATATCAAAGATGTTTTGTTGTGACCACCCACCCCCTGCAAACCACACAGTGCAATCAGGGGCCGTGTCCCTGCTGCTCAGGGTGATGGATAAAACCATGTCAAACTACGAATATTACACATAAACATAACCATAGTGGATGTCACTGAAAGATCCAGAGTGATCACCAAGGGGCTAACGGACCCTTTATCTTCCCTCTATGCACCTACAGCCCCCATGCCTGGCTCTGCCTAACGCACGCCACTCACTGCAGTCAGGTGTCATGATCACATATTCATCATCATCTGTTAACTCTTCAAATGAGCTTTCCCAGAGCAATTTCAAAAGTGACATGAATAATTTCACATCCTTTCCCAGCCGTCCTCTCACCCCACCACGGCAGTAACCAAATCCCCTCTGCTCAGGGAGCTGCAGACCCTTCCTTTTCTTGCAAGAAGAGGCCGGAGGCCCCGCGGCATTAACAATCAAAGCTTTGTAGACAGATCCGAGCTAGTCAAAGGGACCAGCCGCTAGGGAAAGACAGGAGAGCCATCTCCAGGCCACTGCCACCAGCGCAACCTGGCACGGAGGGACAGAGCCCAGAGAACAGCTCCCAGCCCCAAAACCAGAGCAGAGGCATGCCTGGAAACAAATCCATTTAGACCTAGTGTTTTTCATGCTTTCATAGCTTTCAGAAATGTGTGAGAAATGAGTTAACTGGATTAGAAGAGACAAACAGGTTCTGTGGGATTGTGTTCCTTTTGCCGGCACCCACGGGCATCACCCGAGACTGGCAGCTTGTTACAGAGCGGGCAGCCCCTCGCTGCCCCACAGCTGGCAGTGAACCTACACAGACCTACAGTCTCACCTCACCCTCTCCAGGCTTTCCCCTGAAGCTCCAGGTGTTTGTCATCCCCTGGGAAGGGACCCTGGGTCAGGGACGCGGCTCTGGGAGGAAAGCCCGAGCTCTCCCTGGGCAGAGGACAGCCCAGGGGACATGCCCAGCCCAGCAGCTGTGGGAAAGCAGACCTCAAGGCGGCCAGGCCCAGTTCCCACCCGCCCTGGAGTGCCCTCACCCCATCCAGCAGCCCCACACTCAGCTCAGGAGTCAGCTCTTCCCACCCACAGCCGGGGACTAATTAAAAGCATGTTTAGGGCCAGAGCAGTGACTGGGACATGGCCCCCAGCGTGGCACGGATCTGCTTTCATCCAAATCATCTCTCAGTTAGTCTCCAAAGCCAGGGCCCAGCCATCCTGCTGGCAGTGACCGAGCCCCGCTCCCTGCTCCTCTCCCCCACCAGTGCAGCAGTGCCAGAGCCCACGGCCCCGTGGGACCCTCGGAGCCCATCAGCAGGACCAGGGGGAGCTGAGCAGCTCTCTCTGTGCATGGATCTGGGAGTCAGCAGCACAGCCTGGAGAGATCAGAATCACAAAGCCTCTTAGGTCGGAGAAGACACCAAAAATCATTGACTCCAACCATTATCTGTCACTTCTGTGCCCAGAATCTCTTCAAGAACAGTTTTGCCACACATAGCTCATCATTTCCTCCACTGTCCCAGCTGAGCAGCTTTCCCTGCCTGTGCCGACCCCTTCAAGCAGGGGCCTGTGGAGCAGATCAGAGACCAGACTTTCAGGCCATCTATTTCCCCATCCCACATTTCATGCCAGTGTGTAATAAACACCACTAGAATGGTCTGCACGTTTCCAAGGTCCCACACCGCATCTGAGCGAGGGCAGAGCAGTTGTGTTCATCATCCTGGAAACCTCCTCAGCTGAAGGCACACACCACATTTATGCACCCCTGGCCCAGGTCACCAGGCACAGCCACGTGCCCTCCCTGCATCCCTGCCCACGGCTCAGCCACATCGGAGCCACCCATGCAAAAGCCAGTTCCAGGTCAGTGAAACACAGATGCACTTGGACATTGGTTTGCAAATATTGCTCCAGAGCATTAGCAAGAGCTCCTGCACCTTTGCACAAAGATGCTCCAGGGTCTTCCTGCCCGCGGGGTCCCTGTGTGCTGTACGCCCTGGGAGCAGTGACAGCCGGCCCAGGCACCAGGGCTCTGTGCTCCTTGCACAGGGCACAGCCTGAGGCCTGAGAGATCCCCACCTTTAGTGCTCCTTCAGAGTACAGAGCCCTGGATCACATCACTAGGGAGCCCCCTTTCTCCCCAGCGACCCTTTGCAGAGCTGCCCAACACCTCTGTGAGCTGGAAGTGGACCCAGCGCTGCACCACGGATGGGATCAAACCCCCCTGTCAGCCCTTCTCTCGCACACGTCCCTGCCCAGTGGCACAGGCTCTCCAGCCCAAAGCCCCGGGCTGCTGAAACACCCACCAGGCTCTGAGTTACAAGCAGCTCTTAGGAATGCTTTGAAGTGGCTCAGACCAGAGGAGAAAGCACAAGCAAGAGAGACGGACAGAGGGAAGAGAAGGTGCCACTCTGGAGAGGGAGCGCAGGATGCTCCTGCGGGTAAATCCTTATCCAGGAGCACCGGGTGCTCTCAGCACATCCCTGCACAGGGCACGGTGGGTCTGGAACAGGCCAGCCATGGGAGCAGCCTTCCCTGGCCACAGCTTCGCTCCACCCTGGCTTGTGCGCTTCCTCCGCTCCCTGTGGTTTCCCTCCCAGCGCCGATGCCCAGCAGCCGCCTGGGAACGCCCAGGACAAGCGGCCCGGTGCGGCGGGAGGGTGAGCTGAGCTGTGCCACGGGCTGGCTGGGAGGAGGGACACCCACCGGACCCGCCAGTTTGGGGCGCAGACACCCCCTCCCTCAATCTCCCTCTTATCCTGCTCACCCTGCTCATGCACACAGGGGGGACAGCACTCAGCCTGCCCCTGGTCACCCTGCTCATGCACACAGGGCTTGTCCCCTGGTCACTCTGTTCATGCACACAGAGCCTCTCCCCTGGTCACTCAGTTCATACACACAGTGTCTGTCCCCTGATCCCTCTGTTCATACACACAGAGTCTGTCCCCTGGTCACTCTGCTCATGCACACAGAGTCTGTCCCTGGTCACTCTGCTCATGCACACAGAGCCTGTCTCCTTGTCACTCTGTTCATGCACACACACAGTCTGTCCCCTGGTCACTCAGTTCATGCACACAGCCTGCCCCTGGTCACTCTGTTCATGCACACACAGCCTCTCCCCTGGTCACTCTGTTCATGCACACACAGCCTGCCCCTGGTCACTCTGCTCACACACCCAGAGGGGACAGCACGCAGCCTGTCCCCTGTCCCTGCCGCCAGGACCAGCCACAGCCACCCCCCAGCAGCTCCAGGACCTGGGAGCAGTTCCTGGCCCCACTCAGACATGCACCGCTGGGCGGGAATCGCGGGAGAACTGGGGAATTAAATGGAGTTATTCTCTGTTCTGCCTGCCCCCTCCAGCCTCTCCCCGCAGGCACGGCCAGCAAGGTGAAGCCCAGCACAAAGCAGAGGCCAGCCCTGGAGCACGCAGGCAGCTCCTGCCCAGCCAGGCGGGATGGGAGGGCAAAAAAACCCAGGGAAGATACTTTGGGCAAGCAGGAAAAGCTCCGCCACAACACACACACACAGCCAGGAGCCAACCTTCAGAGCAGAACCGCGTCTCCATGCCAAGAGCTCGGCGATTTTCCTGCCTCTCTCTCCCCGGCTCGCAGCTCTGAGCTAACAGGCTCAGCATTCATCCCCCCGCGCCGTGCGGCACATGGGAGCCGAGGGGGGGAGAGAGGGGCTCAAATGAAATCCAGACCTAGAGAGCAGTTTCTTCTTCCCCCCTGCTTCCCCCCTTCGCCCCCCTCCCGGCTTCTGCTGGAATCACCGTCTGACTCGAGGGCTCAGGAGGATGGAAAAAAACCAAAAAAAAAACAAAAAAAAAAAAGGAAATAAATAAAGGAACCGGCTGAAATCCACCCGGAGCGGGGCTGTTCCTCTTCTCTAAGTACAGAAGCTGCTGGAACGGTAGGAGGGCAGGGGCAGAATATAACATGTTAAAAGATCAATAGCCTACCTGAAATCCGGTCCCTCTCCATTACTACGGGATATATTTAGCATCCGCGTGTCACGGCCGTCCCTTTTTTTCGGTGGCGTCCCCTTCTTTCCCCTCTCCCTCCCTCCTTGCCTTGCCTCCTCCTCCTCTTCCAAAAAAAGCTCTTTGTCTGGTCTAATTTCTTCAATCTGTTGCAATCATGAATGCATCCAAATTACCACATTTCCATGTGCTGATCATATGTTTGTGCTCCAAACTGAAGTAGCTTTGTCTCTTTGAAATGAAAAAGAATAGTAAGAGAGAAAGAGAAAGGAGGAAGAAGAAAGGAAAAGGGGGTACATGACCCGAAAAATCCTGTAACTCCCTGAAGTACTCCACCAGGCGCAGGAAAAACTGGAAATCCCGAGTCCTCTGTAAAACAGTCTTAAAGCTACAGCATGCGAATGTCCAGGGGAACGCTCCAGCCTCCACAGCTCCCTCTTAATATCCACCAGGAGATGCTTAAGGAACTTGGCTCCTCACAATAACAGAGTGAACAACTCATCCAGCTTCTCAAATCTCTCTCCACTTCCCCAGTCTTATTTTCCTGCTATTTCCTCTATCCCCTCCTCCTTCCTTGGCTCCAGCATTTTAAAAGAGCGCAGATCCTGCACGCTCCCCCCGCCTTTCTGCCAGGTCTGAAGTTTCGATTCATGCATAAACTATTCGGCTGATGAAGGCTGACTTCATTCCAAGCTCAGCATCACGGGCTGAGCTGCTGCTGCTGCTCCCAGCCCGGCACACGTCCCCTGGTCCTGCGCAGCCCCTCGGGGGCTTCCCTGGCACCGCTTCTCCCTTCTCCTCACGGCAAGGCAGCCAGCAGCAGGATGCTGCTGATGGAGACGCAGGATCCAGCCTGCCAGAAGCGACAGGGAAAGCCTCCTGCCCCGGGCAGCAGCTCTGGGTCTCCTCCCCGGTGGGGCGGCGGAGCTGAAGGTGCGATTTGAGAGGTTTTCCCTCCCTGTGATGCCCGGGCAGGGAGCAGAGGGAGCAGAGCAGCCCTGCAGAGCCCGATGCTGCTGTGCCCGGAGGGATGTGCGGCTGCAGAGATGGGCTGGCCCTCACGGAAACTTCCACTTGGCCGCCGGCCCGGGCAAGGCAGCGGGGACACGGCGTGAGCACCTCCAGCGGGGGCTGCCCACTGCCCCAACACCCTGCACGACCCTCCCGAGCCATCCGACACTGATTCCTGTCGATAATCACCCAGCCAGATGCAAGGGCACAGCCTCCATGCCCAGAGCTGGCAAAGGAATCGCGCAGCCCCCCGGGCAAGGCGATGCTGGGAGGGAAGGCACAGCTGTTCCAGGTGTGCTCACAGGACCCCCGTGTGATCAGCATGGTCTAAGTGACAGTTTTAGCCCCGAAAAGCTCACGACTTCACACGGGAAAACCCAAGAGTGAGGGCCGTGACACAGCCTGGCACTGCTCTCATGCCATGGGCAGAAGGACTGGTCATTGCCCAGCTGGATGAATAAACCTCCAAGGAAAGGCTCCAGGCACTACAGGCACCGCTGAAACCTTTGGACAGCCCGGGCTGACAGTCTAGCCCTTTTCAACACTGAGGGTTTGTCCCGTTCAGCATCCCCAAAGCAGAGGGAGGAACCCTGCAGCCCCCAGCTGTGGGGTCAGCCCAGCCCCGGAGCCAGCAGCGAGCCCTGCACATCCCAGCAGGCAGCAGGGAGCCACTGCGAGGCGGCCCCAGGACAGCCCAGTCCTTCGGGAAGGTTCTCTCGAATGCCTCTCTCTGTCTCCCTGGGCAGAGGAGTTCAGATTCCTCCCCAAACCCTGCTCATTCACTGCTTTCTAGTGTATTGTTGTATGTAAGTATTACATACTTAACATAACTAAAATCCTTCATTAACTCCAGTATATTTCCTACCCTTTCTCTTAGATTTTAGAACAATAAGCAGACCCTCTAAATAGATTCCTGAAATACTGTATAGTCTTATTGTCAGGAAGAGGACCTACAAAAAGAACATTTTGGTTTTTAACCAGAGTGTGAGCAGTAATATTAAAAAAGTGGGGCAAAGAAGCCTTTGTACCTGCTCCAATGGGTTGACACAGGGGTGTGTAACTGCGTGTCCCTGCTGCCAGAGCCCAAGGCACCGAGGGGACAATAAGCAAAGTTTTCCCATTGACAGGCTCGAACCACGCTTCCTGCTCCAGACCTCAAAGGTGCTGAACACAAAGCAAGGACACGGGGGAGCTGCACAGCTTTTGTGGAGCGCAAACCCCACTGCACTGCCTCCAGCAGGCAGCCTCATGGCCAAGCTCCTGAGGCTGGAGAGGAAAGGAAAAACCCCGGGGAATCGTGGAGAAAGAAAGAAGGTGAATGGAAAGGAAGAAGGGATGGGGGCAGCGTGCATTTTAGCCTCCAGACTTTAACCCATCAAGCCCCAGGTGGCTGGGAAGGATAAAGGCACCATTCCTTGCAGGGCCGATCACCAGGAGGCACTCGGGGAAGCGAACCCAAGCTATGGTTAATGCAATTGAACTCGAAATGCACAAAACCTCCAGGTAGCTGCTCTCATCCAGACCTGAAGTACTCATGTAATTTTTAGTGGATTCACTTTAAAGGTGCAGTCGTGTGTCTCTGAAGCAGTGCTCACAAAGCACTAAAAGGCAAATAAGGGGGTGCCTGTGATTGAGAGAGGGGTACCCTGTGCTGGTGATGTCAGCATCGGGGTTTGCTCCCTTCAGAGGTGTGTTTCCAGTGACCCTCGTGTTCCAGGGCTGGGAATTCCCCACTTTTTTGAGAAGCTTCTCAAATGTCTGTTCGAATGAGTGTTCAGTGGTCTGTGCACTGTACAAGTGTATACAGAGAAAGAAAAAATATTTTCCATTTTCTAGTAATACTGCTAAAGGGTGGGGGGGAGTCAAACCCACCCAGATTTTAGGAAGAGGACAGAGAACTCTCTACCCTGCCTTCTTGGTGTTCAAATCCCCTAAGGCTAACTTTTGGGAAGGCCACAAGGAGAGGAAGGAGGCAGGAGCAACTTGAAGGAAACCACTATCTGCTGTAAAAACAACCCCAACCTCCACTTGCAAACAGTGATCAGCCACGAAGCAGGAGCTCACGGGGCTGGCACAGGGTGACACATTTTCCCTCACAGGTTTGGACATTGCCACGGGTGGCAGCCAGCAGGAAGCACTGCCAGGTGCAGAGAAAGCAAGGAAGGAAACCACTGAAAGGAAGGTCGGCCAAGCCCTGCATCAGGCTCAGCTGGAGCCTTCTCTCACTCACCTCTGCCAGGCTCACCCAGCCCTTGGCCAAGGCAGGAGCTGCTCTTTGTGCATGAGCACAGAGAAAAACAGGGACTGTGGCCGTGGCACAGCACCCAGTGGGCAGCCAGGAGGGGGCTCAGGACTCTTGCCGCTGTCACCAGCCACAGCACTGACACAGACACCTGCAGGTATTCAGGTAGATCTTATTTGCTGTTCCTTGTCTGCCTCACCAGTTTTATGCTGGGATTACGTTCCTGGGGCATTTCATCAGACAGGAGAGCTGTTTTCTTTCCTGCCTAGTTCAGCACAGTCCCTCAGTCAGAGCTGACCATTTCCAGCAGGGTTTTAGCACATCAGCCAGGTATCACCTCGTAGCCCCAGCCCTGAGCTGTAGAGGATGAATGCTGCAACCCCATCCAGGGATCAGAGGTTCAGGCTGCACTAGGAAGGGTGCAGGAAGCAGCCAGAGCAGCCAAAGACCTCCAGGGCTTGGAGAGGCAGGAAAAATGGGGATTCAGCTGGTTCTTTTACAGGTTATCTCAGCTATCTGCAGCACTGGATATCTGGGAGGAGTGCAGGGAGGGAGGACAGGGCAGCAGAGCACAGCATTCCTAAATCAAATTATGTTTAGTGAAGCATTTACACATGAGGAAATGCAGGTCCAATCAAGTGGTCCAACTCAATCAAGTGTTACTCCATTATATTCCCTCTATGGCTTTTACCCCCAGGCTGGACCCAGCCAGCAATGAGAGTATCTGAGCCCTCATGGGCTGTTTGCTCAAACCCCTTTCTATTACATTTTTATGTAAGACTTGATGATGGGGAAGAAAGACAATGTTGGCTAAAACTCCATTTTATTCGGAAAAAAATTAAAACCAAACCAAGGAGATCCTCCTCTTTCCAAGGGAGGTACTCACACTCTCAGTGCTCCTTTCCAGGTGTTGCTTTGCCTCCTCACTCTCCCAGCTGGGCAGACAAGGAGCTGCCCTGCCCGGGGCTGCAGCTCTCAGCTGCTCCACATGCGCTGCCAAGCGCTACTTTGCCACTCCCTGGCTATTTCTTACGAAAACCTCTATTCATTCAACACGAGGGAACACAAATCACTCAGATCCTCCTGAGTTACTACCTTTCCTAAGCCAGAGACCTCACCCAGGACACAAAGCTCATCGCCAGGCAGAGCCGGGGTGGCAGTGGCAGCAAGGGATGGCTGTGACAGCAGCAGCACACAGCCCCTCCTGCCCCAGTCCGACACAGCCCCCTGAGTTTCTCGTGGAGGGATTTATCTTTCAGGACAGTCCCTGTCAGAGCTCTCCTCCGTGCTGGCTCTCAACCTCTCTGCCTGAAAGCCTCAAGCTGCTGGAAATCCCTTGCTCCTCCCCAGGCTCTCAGCTCACTCTTCAACGCTCCTGTGCTGAAGAATTAACAGCAGCTGGCAGGGCAGAGCGAGAGGTGAGGTAGGACTGCTCACTCCTCACCCTCCCGGGAGAGCAGAAGGAGTTTCAGATAAATATTAACTCGTCCATAGTCCTCTGCTAATGTTTTCCTTCCTGAACCCCTCCCTCTCATTAGTCTTGCCCTTTTGACCCTCCTGCAGAGCCCCAACAGGGGGTGTCTCTCCACACCTGAAGGTCTGCGGTCATTCCCTGCTGGGGAAGGCAGAGCTCCATGGGGCACTGCTGAATTTGCTCCTCGATTCAGCTTTGGTGAGAGCCCAGCTGGGTCACTGCATCCAACTCTGGGCTCCTCAACACCAGAAAGACACGGACTTGCTGGAGAGAGTCCTGAGGAAACCAGGAAGAGACCACAAGGGCTGGAGCCCCTCTGCTCTGGCCAGGCTGGCAGAGCTGGGGGTGCTCACCTGGAGAGGAGAAGGCTCCAGGGAAACCTCAGAGACCCTTCCAGTGCCTAGAGGGGCTCCAGGAGAGCTGGAGAGGGACTGGGGACAAGGGATGTAAGGACAGGACAAGGGGGAATGGCTTCTCACTAGCACAGGGCAGCATTAAATGGGATATTGGGATTAAATTCTTCCCTGTGAGGGTGGTGAGGCCCTGGCACAGGGTGCCCAGAAAACTTGCGGCTGCCCCATCCCTGGAAGTTCTCAAGATAGCGTGAGGTGGCGTTCAAGGCCAGGCTGGATGTGGCTTTGAGCAATCTGATGAAGAGCTACATGATTTCTGGGCACTTTACACACAGGCAGCACAGGAGAGTGGAGTGCCACACTCTGTTCCTGAGCACTGAACCAGCTCCTGGCATGGAGGGGAGACCCCACATGAGGATAAACCTGCTGAGGTGTTTGTTTTAAATTCAGATTTTCACAGTGTTTCTATCAGGAGAGCCCCAGGAAGGGGCTTTCTCTGATGGATTTCACCGTGTTACTGCACTGCAACACAACCATCATATTCTTTACCTCTAGTCCCCATGGCTGAAGAAGGGATAATCCACTGAAGGGAAGAAAACACTCAAAAAATGGGCAGCAGGTCCTATTTTCATTTAGTAGCAGGATCGTCCTGGCCTGGACTCTTCTCAGCATCATAAAACATTTTCGACCAAAAATCAAACTACAAAAAATTCAAACCAAGAAGGACTGCTCCACTGAGTCGGTCCATCAGGAATGTCTCTTGCTCCTGGTGCTTCTGTAAGAGCTCACTTACTGCTTTCGTGGCTTCCAAAATTTTGGCAGAGAGACTTCACGCTCTGCAGGTCATCCCAGAACATCTACAGTGCTTCAGCCACAAATCTCCCTGCAGAGCTGCCTTCCTAGCAAGTCATCCCTGCCACAAAGGGCAGCGTCTCCTGCAGTCCCACTTCCCAGAGAAATACAGCCAGGAGTAAATCCCTGCTCTCTGCCTAAGGCACAGTTTGGGGCTTGGTAAGCTCTGGATGCACTCAGCCTGGAGGCTCAGAGGAGGCTGTGGTGGGCAGCCAGGGCTCTAGAACTGGCCTCTGATGAGGGACACCAGGCCTTGAGGGCCAGAGGGACAGCTGAGCAGCCACGAGCAATCTGCAAACCGGCGTTTCAGCAGCAAAAACACGAAGAAAATAAACACCTGGGGGAGACTCGTGTAGTCAGCTGAGAGAAACGTGGCCACACAGAGCTGCTGAGGTAACCAGCACTCATGGGCTGGCACACAGAGAGCAGGGCAGGACACACCAGCCCTCCTTCCATGCATTTCCCCCCATTCCTCAGTGAACAGGGAGTCTCCCCTGCCAGGTGCTGCACTCACACACTTCCAGAGCTCTCCCACCCCTCCCTGCCCACTGACACCTCGGCTGGAAGCGTGTCACTGCCACCAGCCCCAGGAGGATCCCCTGCACTGCCCCGTCAGCTCCTGCCGTGTCCCAGCACAGCTGAGCCCTCACAGGACATGGCTGGGGCTGGCAGAGGTGACAATGAACGTATTTCTCTCTCAGCACTCTTTCACTCTGGAAGAGTCAGGACACTTTCCTTCAAATGGGGAGAAAACCGGCAAAAGAGATAAACCCACACACCACTGCCATTCCTGTCCCCTGTCTCTGCTGCTGAGGTCAGGCTCCATTGAAAGGGCTCTCAGGGCTTCCTCCAGAGATGTCTGCTGCTGAGGTGAGAAATAACCTTGTTCAAGGACTTCTGCTCCTGTCCTGAAGGAGCCACACTGCACTTTTACGTTTTCTTTCCTCAGGGGGACCCTGCGGACCTTGTCAGCACTCAGCAACAAATCTGTATCATGCTCCAGAGCAGAGAATTGTTATCTTAAAACACAGTCAGCAGCTGAAGCCCCCAAACATTAACAGAGCATTAAAGCCCTGGTCATTCCTGAGCCACTGATTTATATTTTACTGTCTCTGTTTTTCTCACACTGGAGAGCACAGAGCCAGGTGCTGTGGGGAAAGCTTCAAGCTCTACCTCCTCACCTCATGTTCAGCAGCCTTTGGGGCCTCAGGAGATCATACACGAGACTGGAGATGGATCAGAGGTGTTCTAAGGGAGCAGGATGAGCAGCTCAGCACATCCCCTCACCAGCACACAGCCCAGGGCACCCAGCACTTCCCCAGAATTCCTCAGTGTGCACTCAGGCATCCTGGGACCAAGCTGAGGCCACCACGCTCGCTCCCTCCCTGTGAGTAACACACAGCTCTGCTGGGAGCACGTGGAGCCCCACAGGACTCTGCCAGGCAGCTCAGAGTCCACATGACAGCATTACACAAGTCCCCTGTGTGTGTCCCTGCAGGAATCAGGCACCTGAGCTGGGAGCAGCCTTACTGCTTTAACTTCTTGCTGCCCAGAGCTGGGATCACCGACAGAGCTGTGCTGGCAGGGGGGACTCTCCAGGCTGGCTGGGGACCAAGCTGCACCCTCTGCTGCTTAGCCCTGGTGAGGAGAAAGGCCATGTGTGATGAAGGGACACGTGTCAAGCGAGGGGTTGTCTCCAGGGAGCCCAAGGGGAGTGGGTGGTGCATGGGGACACTCTGGCAGGAGAGCTGCACAGCTGGGGTGACCAGTTTGGTGCCTCAAACAAAGGGGAATAGAGGCTGCCGAAGAAATTCGTGTGACCTCATCTAAGGACACATCCAGAGCCATGAGGCTGCAACCACGGGCTCCAGTTAACCCCTCAGCTGCTCCACCGCAGTGAAAGGCACCTCTGTGCTCCAAACACAGAATCACAGCGGAATTAGGGCTGGAAAAGAATTCCAAGAGTTCACTGAGTCCAACCATTAGCCCAGCACCGCAGTGCTCACCACCAAACCGTGTCCTCGAGTGCCACACCCACACCGCTTTTGAACATTTCCAGGGATGGTAATTCCACGCTTCCTCGGGCAGCCTGTTCCAATGCCAGACCACCTTCCCAGTGAAGAATTTTTCCCTGATATCCAATCTAAACCACCCCTGGTCCCTTGAGGACATTTCACCACACACCAAAGAGACGCTGACATGGCAGCACATTGTGCATTCCCCCAGCTTCCAGCTGGACCCAGAGCGCTGCACTCCCAGCCTGGATGCCAGGATGCCAGCAGGAAGCTACAGACAGATGCAGGACAAGCTGAAGGGCTGGACCCAGCTTTACAGGAGGTTCCCAACCTCAGTTTGCTCAGCTGCTGCACTGACACGTGCAGGGCTGTGCTGTGAGTGGCGGTGCCCACGTCTGAGCTGCAGATGTGTGACAGTCCTGACAGCACTCCCCTGAGGAAAAACCCGTCACACACCTAATGGTTTTTATAGCACTCTGAATTTGCTTATGTAACAGCCATCGTGCACGCTCCAGTGGGGAGCCCCCGGCTCCTGACATTCCTTTTGTTTATCTCCACTATTCTGGTTAACCCACAGCCTCACAGAAACCAGTTTCTAGACTTGTCCTCTCACAGACTCCAGGCACAAAGAGAAGAGATGGTCCTCAGGGCAAGGCACTAAGTCAAGGGATGGAGACAGCAAGATCTGTTGTCATATCTACTGTGAATTTTGGGCAATCCAAATTAGTGAACCCTGCTGAAATCCTGCTATCCCCGTTAAAGCAGTGATGCCAATTTAAACTATGCCCACAGCTATGTGTGTTCAGCTCTTCCACCCACCTGGCCTCACATCTATCCATTTCAGTGCCCATGGGGAAGGATCCCTGGACTCACAGGCAGTGCTCAAGGCACAGCTTTCAGGTTCTCTGCTGCTCTGTTTTCCTAAACTATGAAATAGGAGCATCCGTAATTATTAAAGGGAAAATGCAAGGCTTGATCAGGGAAGAACCAAATAAGAGTTATCTTGTTGAAATTTTCAAGTAAGACTATGATATTTTTATTTTTGTTAACTCCAAGTACCAGAGACCTCTGGGGTACCCTGGGCAGTGTGGCAGTGCTGTGATCTCGGGGTAAGTGGGGTGCTAGAGCTTCTACCCTGAGCAAAAGCTCACAGGCTCAAACCACAATCTGCAGCTTTGAACCACCTCGCTTCTCCTGCAGCTCCATCTCCCTCCTCCTGCATCCCCAGCCCACACTGGTCCGCCACTGTGGCTTCTGGCCCAGCTACCACCATCAACATGATGAATGAAGAAGGGGCTTGAGCAGGTGCAAACAACACCTGGATGGGAGCCCCTCCCCACTTTCTACCCGAGGGAAGCCTTTAGACAGTACAGGACAAGTTGTCCCGGCAAAGGTCCCAGAGTGCCCCTTTCTAACACAACCCAGAGAGCTGGCCTTGACTTCCTGCCTCTGCAAATTATGCCCTGCACTTCCAAAAAGCACCAAGACAAGTTGTGGCTGATCCTCAGCCAGCTGCTGACGAGGCAGAAGCAGGGCCACTGTGCTCTCGCTTTTTTGGATGGAAAAGCCCTGCCTGCCCTGGCCCTGGCAGGCTGCCCCTGCTCCAGGCAGGCTCAGAGCCACACAAAGGCTCAAACAGGAAAGCTGAGGCACCTGCTCCCCTCCCACCCCTTTGGGACCTCTCCTGAACAAAGCACCTGAGCCACAAATAGCACTGGGCCAGAGCAGTGCTGCCGAAACACAGCTGGAAGGCATTGTCCTCCCTGCCTTCACCTACACGGGGAAAATATGCTGTTTTAGCTAAATCAGTAAACTCTACCTCTTCATGGACCCTCTCCTTGTGTTACCCTTGCCAGGGAAGTTCCTTCCTCTTTAGCAAAAACTGAGTTGTAGGCTGGAAACAAATCAAAGTACAGAGCACAGCTGGCTGCCCGAGAGGAACATGATCTCGATTCCTTCCACTCCAGCTGCTCTGGGCTGTTTTCTGGCCGGGCTGTGAACACAGCACTGCTCCACATGGCAAATGTCAGCAAATATTTCTCTCCTTCAAATTCATCAGGTACAGTTGTAGGAAAATGAAGTGGGAGTAACTTCCCTGACATGCCATTCCTAACTCGCACAGCAGACACGCTGGAGGGATGGGATCATCCAGAGGGACCTGGACGGGCCCATGGGACCCTCAGAAAGTTCAACAGGGCTAAGGGCAGTGTCCTGCACCAGGGTCAGGGCAATCCCAAGTGCAGGCTGGGCAGAGAAGGGATCAGGACTATTTCTGGGAGGACTTGGGGGTGTTGGCTGATGAAAGCTCCATGGAACCCAGCAAGGGGCACTGCTGGCCCAGAGAGCCAAACGTGTCCTGGGCTGCAGTGCAAGCAGCAGGTCAGGGGAGGGGATTCTGCCCCTCTATTCCACTCTCCTGAGACCCCTTCCTGCAGAGCTGCCTCCAGCTCCAGGGCCATCAACACAGGAAGGATATGAAGAGCAGGAGAGAGTCCAGAGGAGACCACAGAGAGGCTCCAAGGGCTGGCTGCTCCCTCTGCTCTGGAGCCAGGCTGGGAGAGCTGGGGGTGACCTGGAGAAGGCTCCAGGGAGAGCTCAGAGCCCCTTCCAGTGTCTGAAAGGGTTCCAGGAGAGCTGGAGAGGGACTTCTGAATCCCACCGCAGGGGCTTTTGTTTGAACAAAACCAGCCCCAAATCCCTGGAAGTGCTGCTCACCGAGCACTGCTGGATGCCAGTGCCACACAACCACTTCCAGAGGGACAAGAAGGTTTGTGTTGCAGAATGAGGCTTCCAAAAGAGGTCAACATCAGTTCTGCAGGTTCCTACCCTCACTGCACACCCCAGGGCAGCACGTGGATGTCTGTGGGGCTCTCTGGATGCCAGGAGTTGGTGGCTGTGGAAATGCACGTCACCCTTTCTTTGTTTAGGGTGGCAAAGAGCCCAAAGCAACAAAGCCCCTTCTGCAATGCTTCACTTGCAACCACTGCTCAGTCATCCCGACACCAATTTATCTTTTACAGGAATAAAAGCTTCTGGGTGCAAGGCCAGATGTGCAGAGGGGAAAATTTGGACCTGGAACAAGGGGAAATTGAGCTGCAGTTATATGGAGTCATAAATATTTACTGCAGTGTAAACTGAAGGACTGAACTGCTCATTTGATTTTTTGACTTTAAAAAAAAAAATTAAAATTTACAAGGTCTCTCACCAGAAGAGTGGAAAAGTATATAATTAGAGTCGAAGGAAAACAAGCTTGAACAAATGTGCTGTGTCTGTCAGTGTGGGTTCCCTACACCCCAGCTCCCTTTGGAGCTGCACCAATTCCCCCTTCTGTCCTCGGATGTCTGTACATGAGAGCAGGCGGTGCCAGGGCTGAGGCAGCAGCTTTGTTTGTGCATATGCACAAGATAAACACACACTTCAGTTCAAAACTGCCAGCTCTGCGCTGGTGGCCGAGTGTTGAAGCATCAGCTCTAAAATGCAGCTCAGTCCTTCTGGCCCTTTGCTGTCGTGAAGCTTTAACACTCACACAACACCAAGACTCCCCAGTAATTATCCCTCAATGCATTTTTGCTGCCACTTGACATCAGCTTGGGTGCAGTGGCCTACTCTGACCATAATTCCACCCTCCTGCTGATGGTGCTGACGGTGCAAAGCTGTGGAGCTCCAGGTGCCAGCAGCAGGACGGTGTCACAGCGTGCCAGCCCCTGTCACCCTCCCCTGCGCCATAACTAGCTGTCCCTGTGCTAGGGAGGGCCAGGCAGGCAGTGTCCCAGCTCCCAGGGCGTTCAAGTGCACGTTCAGGCCGACATCCGTGACTAATCCCCGTCCCACACGTGCTGCTGGCTGCTCCCAGCACAGCACTGAAGTCACTGCTCCAGGAAGGCACCCCCAGGGTGGCTTTCTGCTGCCACCCACGCCGAGGGAAAAGCTGAAAAGCACTGTTTTGATAAGTCCATCTGGGACCTGAGGCAGGATATGAGGGCTGAGGAGATGGATTGAAACAGCAAATCGAGCCTGGAGGGAGTGACTGAGTGACAGAGAGACCAAGGGGACAAGAGAGGACAAAACCTGAACTAAGTGTGGTCAGAGCATGGTGCTGAGGAGGTGAGTGGGGTTTGGGGGGGACAGGCAGCAGAGAAAATGAGGCAGCAATGGTGAGGGGAGGTCATCCAGGCTGGAATTAGACGATCTTTAAGGTCCCTTCCAGCCCAAACCACTCTAGGATTCTGTGACACCAGAGAAGGGAACTTGAAGGAAGATTTCAGTGGCAACAAAGCACCTGCTAATGAAGAATAATGTCTGGGATGTCCAAAGCACCTCGATATGGAGACACAGCTTCCCACGGGGGTTTGAACCAGGGAGCAGCACAGGCTCATCAGAGGGGCTAATACAGCCAGCAAAAGGGGCTTCCAGAAGGAAACCCCAGATCTGGGCTGTCTCAGCTTCCCTTGGAATACTTGAGATGAGAACAGTGACATTTTTCATTTGCAGACAACCACCAGGGACAGTCCCTGGGCAGCCCCAGCACGTGTCACACACAAACAAACAGAGCACACAGCTTCAGGTACTCACAAGCACTGGGAATTCTGCTACTGCTTTCCTGAGGCTGGGAAATACCTTTTGCAAGAAAAACAAACCCTCCCACCTGCTTCCTTCTGAATCAGAAGCAGCTTCCAAAACATTAAGCTGCAATTAGGGCTGTAAATTTAGCGACAAGCACTTATAATCCATAAATCTGCACATCCAATAAAAAAATAATAGCTAAGGAGAGTCCAAAAGAGCTACTAAGGACTAAAGTGGATTTCAACCACAGGCCACTCCTGCTTTCTGTTGCCCTGTGTTGAATTGGGTTGCAGCTTGCTAATTATTGTCTCTGGACCCATTATACAGAAAGGAATATTTTATATTCTCTCCCTTTTCATAGTTTGTTGGGGCTTTTAAAAATACACATATATATATATCTCACTCTGGTTTTTATGTGTACTGCTTTCTTTCTGCCTTTATCAGCAGCAAGCTTTGCCTTTCAAACCACGGCGGAGCATGTGATTTCTGAGTGTCACCTCCTGCATTCCCTCTATTTTTCCTTTTTTGTTTTGTTTTAATTGGATGAGGAGGTTTCAAAGAGAGAAATTCATACACTTACTCGGACTTGTCTGGTCGCTGAGCCTCCGAAGTCTCCCGCTGGAGGTCCGGGTGATTCCTAAAGCAAAAAGAAGGTTGGAATAAGGAGTCCATGTGAATATGGTGTGCTGTTACCTCCCTGTTACCACTCAATCTGACAAGGCACAGTTCTGTCGGGAATCTGCTTTGTACAACCATCTCTCAGATCCCAGGGAGAACTGCACGTTATTTTAACCAAAAAACACCTGAGGAGAGACCTCCACCTTTCCCTGAAGATGTCAAACATTATTATTCAAACACATCAAACCCACAAGTGTATTCAGGGTTTCCAGAAACACCAGAGGGAACTTTTACATGGGACATTCATGTTCACCTCTTGCTCCAGGATGTTTTATCCTAGAGAGAAGTGCAGCACTTCCTGAGACAGATTTCCTTGCTGGGAGAGGAGACCACAGGAATGGAAGGATTTGCATGACTCCTGCACTTACAGAGACTCCTCTCTGGATGGATTGCACCCACATCCTGGGAGCACATCATGCGTGGGGTCAGAGCAGTGGAACAGGGGATGCAGCTCCCCTTCCACATCCATTTCAGGGAGTCCTCAGGAATTCCCAGGTGCCTGCCTGCTTCCCAGACTCCAGGCAAGCCAGTGGCACCTGCTGACTACATCAACATTTCTAATCCATCATCAGCTTGTTTAATTTCTCTGCCATCTCAGCTGCCTATTTGTAAAATGATGATTGCCGCAGCACTCGCTTCCCACTCAGCAAGAACCTGAATTCTTAAAATCCCCAGAAATCCCATTTAGTTAAAACACAGCCATATGAAACTGTGCATGGATTTGTGTCTCAGCTTCTGGCTTTTTACCTCAACAAAAGTGGCCACGATAAATGCAGTGAACCAGCTCGGGTGGGATGCTATATCCTGGCCTCCCCACAATGTTATGATGTCCTGGTATGGACATTCCCAGAAGGTCTGGTAGCTCCCCAGTCTCTGGGGGGTCCTGCTGGAGGAGCAGGGTGGTGTCCAGGATGGACAGCAGCTCCAGGACAGTGTCCATCATCTCAGGCACCAGAAGCTGGAGCTGCCAAGCCACAGGAGCTCCTCAGCTCATTCCAAGCCATGCCTCGGCACACAAAAACCTTGGGTCAGGGTTTCTACTTGCAAACAGGTAAGAAACACCCAGGATTTGAGGGTGGTGACGTCATTCAATTGTATTATTTAAGTTATCTTCTCGCCATCTACCAGATCTGTAGGACAAGAAGCAAAGGGACTGAAACAGCACCAATTTAAGATTCAGAATAGCTCTAAACTGTGATTTGTAATGGAGTCACAACCTTACAAACCTTGTCAGCTAGAAGAGTGCACCATAGAAGGAAAACAAATAATTTAAAAAGAAATATATATATATTTTAAAAAANCTTTCCTTTTCTAACATAAAAAGCCTCTGTGCCTACAACGTGATGCGGTTGAACCACAGGGCTGGTCCTGGGAAAGGGCAACACAGGGAGAGCCCATGGGCAGCACCACCCAGAGCCATCCTCCTGCCTCGGCTCTGCCCCCAGAGAGCCAAAAATAGAGCCAGGACTGTCCACCCACACACAGGAACACCCAGCCTGTCTGCTCGAGACCTTTACCTGCATTGGAATGGGGCAGGTTGGTGCTACACCCATCACCCAGCCTCACTTTCCATCACTGACAGCAGGACAAGGGCTGAAGCTTCTGCGAACTTGTGCCTTATAACCAGCATTTTAAATTTTAAACATATTTTTGCTATTAAACTCAGTCCCTGAATATTTTTCTTCATTCTTTTCTCCTCTCTAAATGCCTACTGCTTCTTTGGACGCTAGCAAGAATGAAAAGCCGTATTTCCTCTGCTGAACAGATTTTTAAACAGCTCTTCTTGAGCCAGGCTACAGGAGCAGTCACATCGCAGCTCTGCTCCGTGCAGAGAGACACCACCTCTGAGTTCCCTGTGTGCAGGCAAGGTGCAGTGTTGAAATCCAGCTTTTAGAATTGCTCAAAGAACCAGAGAAAGCCGTCCCTGATGGGTGGCAGGCTGAGGAATGCAGATCTGCAGCCATGCTGAGCTGGTTAGAACAGCCTTTCATGTTCAAAGCCTTCATTCAGTCTGCGGCGAGGCAGGACGGAAGCCGAACGAGGAGCTTACAAGCTTGGACAGGATCACATATAGGAAATAAGCTTTATTCCCTTCAGCAACGACTGCAGTGGAAAAACACACACACAGCACTTGGAGCATCCAGCACAGCCATCGGAGCATCCCTGCCCTGGCTGAGCCCGTGGCTTTTGTGCAAACCTTGCTGAGGATTTGTTTGTGTGCCCTGTCTCCCAGGTTTTCCCTGGGGAGCTGGAATTACCACTCACACCTTTCTTGCAAAGGGGTGGACAAGCTGAGTTGGTTTGCTCTGTGTAGGAGGTTTTTCTGACTGCTGTTGCTTCACTGCCTGTTAACAGCATTAATAATACATAATAATGCTGTTCGTCCCCTCTCAGACAAAGGGAAAATGAGGAGCAAACTAGGAAATGGTATGGTCTTGCAAAAGCAGGGCCCATAGCAAGATACAGACTTGTTGACTTCAATTCTTAGAAATGATGGAGTTTATTATCAAAAAAGTCTTTTCCTAAGTAGATAACATGGTGATAATTAACAATCAGTGGAGAGCCGTAAAGAACAAATAGCACTGGGCAAATATAATTTGTTATGTTTCAACCAGGCAGCCCAATACCTTAACAGAAAATCTAGAAAGAGGAGGGAGAGCTGCAGGGTCTGAGCCAAGCTTTCTGTCTGTGATGCCCCACTTGCCCTCCACAGAGGGAGGATCCAGACACAGTCCTGGAAAGCAGATAAACAGCAGGGAAAGCTGGCAGCCTGGCAAGGCGAGGAGAGATGATCTGGCAAAAAAATAAAATAAATAATAAGGAAGCAATGGCTAAAAATATGCTGCTGTGAACACATTGCCAGGAAGCCGGCAGAGGGGGCAGGACCAGAGAGCACCAGCTGCTGTGCGTGTGCTGGGGTTACCTCTATTTATAGCCTGGGAGCAGCAGTTTGAGCCCCACGTTTGAGCTGCGAAATGAAAATCAAACATTTCCACCGCAGACACACAGTCTGTGAGCCTCCCCTGTCAGCGCTGCTCCAACGCCCTCCAGCCACACTGGAAATGCATTGTAGCATTTTGGACTAAGAGCCACAGTGCAGTGTGCTTTATTTAGCTGAAATTGGGAATTCTCCCCTTGCTCCCATCAGAAGGAATTCAGAATGGAAGAGTCCAAGAGTTAAAGTCAGCCAGTCCGAGAGTGGCTCATTCAACGCGGCGGATGTGCCTCAGCAGGACAAAGCCCAGCTCAGCCTCACCTTGGCTCACTCACTGAGCAGGGTTCTTTCACATTTTATAATCATAAATAGTGACTAATTCCCTCCAGATCCACAGGCTGGGGCCATATGGCCCAGCAGAAAGGCAGCAGCACCCAAAACCTCTGGACTTCTCTGCGGACTCCTTCACAACTGGCAAAGCCCAGAATCGCCCCGATGATTGTGTCAGTGCCAGGCTCACATTTAAATTGCCCCCTCCAGACCATGCTGAGCCAAGTTTTCTACTGTTTCATGCTTCTTGCAGCTGCTGATGTAACACACTGGAGGTAAAGCATCCCAGTATTGAAACAGGAGCACCTTCTGCGTGCTCATCCTGCTGCAGGGGGTGCAGACAGGGCAGGGCAGCAGGGAGATGGAATCCAGCTCATCTGGAGAAATGTCCAGGGTTACTTTTCTAGCTGAGTTGGCAGAATCTGAACCTAGATCTAACCAGGGAATTGCCAGAGATGTTCATCTCTGACTAAGTCAATGCATACATTCTCCAAAACACACCAGAGTTTTTGGATGATACACTCCAAACCTTCTGGATGCATATAAGAGTGAAGAGAGAGCCCATGTGAGACTGATTTTCTCCTCACAGTGAGCTATCCATGCTGCTACACTCACATGATGTAAAATTCAAAAGGACAAGTGAGCAATTCCCATTATCAACAGAAACCATGCAGTGAGGACAAACAATGGAGGATGCAACTCAGGAACTCGCTCTCTCTACACAGTCCAGTAAAAACAAAACCACCAAACAAACAGAAGAACCCAAGCCAAACAAAGGTGGTGATGGAAAGGGATGGGCCAAACCCAGCAGGAACCATCCCACACTGTGCTGGAGTCAGCAAAGAGGCACCAGCTCATCAGAGCAGCCAGCGTGAGCCTTGCTTCTGTTCCATGTACTGGCTGCAGGGCCTGAGATCAGATAATGCAGCTTCCTTCTTCACCCAGCACAGCTCAGCAGGGTGTCCAGACACACTGGAGATTCTCCATCCAGAACCATTTTCCTGGTTGCCTGGGGCGTACGGCTCCGGGCAAAATCATGGAGCCACCTCTGGATGCTTCCAGCTCTGGGGTGCTGGGGGCTCCTCAGCAGGACACCCCTTCAGAGGCTTCACAGCACCTACACACCACCAGCAGCTCTGAAAGCAAAGGCTGGCAGGGTTGACTCCCCCCAGGGCAGGACGTGCAGCTCCTGAGCACTGCACAGACCCAGCCTCACCTCCTCCACCCCATCTTGCCCTCTGCCATCCCCTCAGGCCCTCCTGCTGTCACCTCGGAGCATGTAAAGGACAGCAAGGATGTCTCTGCCCTGCTCAGGTACCAGTGCAGACTGCTGGGACAGGGTTTTGCACTCTTTGGTCACTGTGCAAGTCCATCTCAGCACTCTTAGGACTGCTCAGGGTGTGAAATCTCTCTTGTACTCATATTACAGGTACCACCCAGACAGCAGGCAGGTGGATTGTCTTCACTGACAGCTGCATTTCACCCTGCTTCACCCAGACAGGCTCTAAAAGCTCCAGGGATAAAAAGGAGTGGCTGGAGAAGACCTCACCAGTAGCAAGGCCTGGAGCTGTTAACAGGAGGAAAGCCCACACGTGGTTTGGTCCACACTGCACAATCACTGCCCCCGTGGCTTCTCCAGCGCTCCAGCTGCTGGAGGCTGAGCTGCAGAGCTCGAATGCTGACACAAGACATCACCTCTGGAGGCAGAGCCTGCACCTGGAGGTGGCACTGGAGACAGCTGGGGACACAGGGGAGCCAGCAAAGAGGAGGGGCATCTGTGTGCAGATTAGCAAAGGAAGAGGAATCTCTACTGCTCCGAGTCCAGTGACCCACACAATTACAGCCTCCCTTCCGTTCGCTTGAAATCCACTTGCAACATTAACCTCAAAAGGAATACAGTCAAAAAAAAAAAAGGGGGGGAAAAATTCATGTTCATTTCCAGTACTAATCAGAAACATGCACTAAAGAATAAAAGATACTTTTCCAGATTCTGCGGAACAGAAACTCTTTACAAAGAAGCTGAGTACAGCTAGAAAAATAAAAAACTTCAACCCTAGTGCATGGTTTCATTCTGGATCAAATATCTCTGGCAGCAACCTGAGCTTTCACCAGGATGGAGAGATGCTGGTGGGGTGGAGAGATGCTGGAGGGATGCTGTGGCCAAGGGGCACTGATTGCAGACTCAGCAGTGTCCCAATACCTTCTCCAACACAGCCTAGATGCACCAACAAGCTGTGTCCAGGTCAAAGGCTGAGCATAGGCAGCCTAAACCACCACCAATTTCCCTCCCATGGGAGCTGGAGCCACACAACACTGCTCACCAGCGCATGGAGCCATGAGTTCACACTTAGAAAGAACCCTGCCCAAGGCTGGAGCTCAAAACATCCTCAAGGAAACCACAGGAAAATTGGCATTAGCCAGATGCTTCTATTCCCACCACAACACTCTACTTTAGCAGGTGCCAAAAGCATTCTAACACTAAAAAAAATGTTCCAGAGGCTTGTGCTGATATAAGAGGCAGCAAGACTCAAGTCTCAATTTTTTGCAGTGTTAGAAAGGCTCAGTGGTCTGCACAAGCAAAGGGCTGTGTTAGGTAGAAGGACCAGTCCTGCACATGGTGGTAGAGGGTGACAGGCGACACAGCACTTTAACCTTGGCTCAAATTTAGGCTTTGATGCACATTGTTAACTGAAATTAAACTGCAGTAATTCTCAGGAAATCAGTTGCTGCATCCATAAAGCTTAAGGCCAGAAAATTGCCTTGGCTGACCCACAAAACCCACAGCACACACTTCTGTCTGGTCAGCATGGATTCAAGCTCGTGCTTGAACTAAGTCTTGGCTTTTTGGAGACATTGAATCTCAGCGTCAAGACTAGAACATTGGAGTGATCTCAAGTGCTTTGGCAAGTTGTTCAAGAACGAAAATGGCCTTCAAACAATTCAGAAACTCTCCTTTTCCCCCATGAGTTTATTCTGAGGTAAGCCCAGTCCTCAGTTATTCACTTCATAGAAATAACGAGATCATTTCACCACCCCTCGTGATCATCTGTTCTTTACTGACCACAAATTCCTCACAGCTGATACTCATTCAGAGATACACTGGACAATCATGAAAGCACTAAAAAAAAAACTAGCATGAGCAGTTTTTCTCATGAAAAAAGTGTGTTAGTCATCATCTGTGATCCTTCTGGCTGCAGCGTTCCAGCAATCCGGCCGGGCAGCAGCAACGGTGCCACGTCACCACAGCAGTGACTTGTGCAGATGCATATTCACACCACCAGTGTCCACACAGACTGGAAGGGACTGCAAAAACAGGCCTTTTGTACGTGTTGTCAGCTCTGCTGGCTTAGGGGATTCTTTTACTTAGCAGCAGGAGGCAAGGGGAAAGGGTTTATGTGGGAATAGAACACTGCTCCTGTGAAACTCTGCTGGTTAGGGATGGACCTGGTAACCACTGGCAACTCTAAAATGCCCCGAGTTCACTGTGATGCTAACTACATTTCCAGAGAGGTCTTGTCCCTCTAAATTTTCCCTGTCTTCACCATGCTCCTCACTTGCTCACAGTCCTTATCTGCCAAAATCCACGGGAGAGAAGCAGGGCACAAGAACTGGAATTCAATGAACAGGTGCCTCGTGGCATTTTCACTAAAGGAGGGGGTTTTGAGCTTGTCATGTCATGGCAAGTGCAGCTTGGATCTGGTCCCGTTTGTTCTTGGAGAACCTGCAATATCCCAGCAGAGCTGGGAAGGAGGGAAGGCATCTGAACCCATCCAAGCTGCAGCCTTGCTCAAAGAAGGAAATAACTCCTACATTAATAATCAAACTCATACATTAACCAGCTGCCACAAGAGCTCCAGCAAGCTAGGAACGTGTTAGTTAATTAACATTAATAACGAAAGAGTCCCCAGGAGCCTGAGTGGACAAGGGATAAGGCTCAGCACTCAGAGCACTATGGAAACAAAGGAAAAGCAAATAATCACTGCTCATCCTTCACTTTCCAAAACCCCCCAACATTTACAACTTCCAGCCTCATGAGTGCACCTCACTTCCCCAGCTTCTTCTGGCAATGGCCATGGATTAGCTGGAGAAAACCATGGGTAGATTTGAAGGAGGGGAAAGGAATTTTAAAACTCCAGTGTGGTATTTCCATATGGATCAAATACTCCCGAGCCACCTCGCAGCTCTGCTCCCCACTCCCACAGGCCTGCACCGCTCTGGCTGTGACCACACAGAAGTCCTGGCGCAAACTGCCCAGCCCAGCATCTGCCTCTCTGCTCCAGCACTATGTGCAGTTCTAGCACACAAAGCGGCAACGTGGTACTTCAGATTAAAACCAAAATAAAATTTAAAACTCATCCTTACAGAGATTTTAAATCAATTTCTTGCCACCTTCTTAGAACCTCAATGCAATCACATTTTTTTCCTCAGCCCCAGCATTTGCTCAGTGAGTGCTCACACACACACAGACACAACTCCCAAACTTGTGTTTCAGAGGGTCCCCCTGGCAACAAACACCACTGGATTTATCATGGGAGCCCTGCAAGCCTGGGGCTGCCATCGGGATGGAATACAGACCCCTTCTGTTTGCCAGGCTCTGCAAGGCAAATGTTGATTTTTCCCAGAGAGGGGTGGGGATGTACAAAGGAGGAAAGGCCAGAACAAGAGGCAGCAGTGCAGCGGCCGAAGGGCAGCAGACAACAGAGGGCAGGGGTTAAGGGCTCTCCTGAGCCTGGGTGACCCACGGGGTGACCCCAGGGCTGACCACCAGGGTCCTCATCAGAGGGCTGCCGGGACCTGGAGCAAACAGGACACCCAGAGCAGACCCTTAAGTTTTAGTTTTCATGTGTTTCAGATTCTGTGCTGCCTAGGTGTATAGCTCTGAGCCTCACATTCAGTGTCAGTCAGTTCTCTTATCAGGGTAGACAGACAAAAAAAAAATTCTTTTCCTGCTGGAGACGGACAACTGCCAGGCTCTTGTCTTGCCCAAGGTGTATCCTTAAAGGCCTTTCAATAAATACCTCCTTTATTCTCTAGCTCTGTCCAGTCTTTGTTTCAGGTCAGCCTTCCCAAGGCATGACCCAGACACTTTGGAACACCCAGCCCCAGGGAGCACCTCTCCATCAGAGCTGCAGCAGGAGCAGGGCAGCCTTTGGGGTTGAGAGCCACGTCTGACTCTGCAGAGGCTGCAAAGGGAAAAGCTCAGCCAGGGATTTTCCTTCGGGGCAAGTCCCAGGCTCACTGCAGACTTGGATGAAGTGTGCTCTTCCTTCCTGCCCTGCGAGAGATGCTCTGCTGCAGCCAGGTAACGTCTGGGTGGAGGAACCAGCACCGGGCAAAGGAGCAGCCAAGGGCCCATAGTCACTAAATCCCTTCCTAGCCAGAAACTCAGATGAATATTCAGGGTCAAGATCCACAAACTGTCTGGCCACTCGATCGAGAACAGGCAACCTCGGAAGAGCATCAGGATCAAGCAGATAATGGCCACTTTTCTCTCCACACAGATATATGTATATATTCTAAATATGCTTCAGGCTGCAAACACTACCAGAGCCCTTCCACCTGAGCAGCCCCAGTGCAGCAGCAGCCTGAAGACACACTCAGCACCACACACACACAGCTCACACCATGATGAGTCTGCATTGCCTGGGCAGATCCCCTGGGGTACTCCGATACTGCACAGAATTGCCTGAAAGTCAGAAAGCCCAAGCTCTGAGCTGTGCTTCAGCAACATGCTCCCTGCATAGCCCTACACAAAAAAACTGAGCTCAGAGTGGCACTTTCTCCCTTGGGATGTGTCACACATGCACATTTATCTCTGGGCCCACGCCCAGTCACATCCTGATCCTCTGCTCCTACGAGGCTGATGCTGCCCTGGGCAGATGCTGAGGTGGGCAGGCAGGGAGGATCAGCTCAGCCATGGGGCAAAGCTGCAAGCAGAGGAGTCAGAACTGCTCAGCCACCATCAGGACTCCAACATGACTCTCTGCACGTAATTTCCCTCCTCCACAAACCCTTCCCTGCCTGTAAAATGAGGTGTCAAACACTTCCCCTGGTCAGAGGAGCTGCAAGGATATATTATTTAATGTTTTTACATTTTAGCTGTACTTTAAAGAATGACTCAGACACTATCTATAGATTCCTGAGATAATGTCCGCTGTCCTTAAATGGGAGAGAAGGGAAATTACAATTTGAGACTACAATGAAGCCCTGGCCTCATACAGTTGAGGGTTTTCTCCTATTAATTCTACCTCAGAAGTAGCCAAGGCAACCCAGTTTCATAAACTAATAACATTCTTTGGTGTTTTTCCTTGTATCTTACAATTATATTTAATAGTGGCCGCAGCAGGGAAGTTGGAAGAGAACTTCAGCCAAACTCAGGACATATTTGAGTGCCTAATGCTGCAGATCAGCTTTCACTGGAGTTTGCAGAAGTGCCTTTACAAACTTCAGTACAATTCCATCTGGATCTTACAAGCTACTCATGGAGCTGGTTTTGAGACCATGGTTAGTCTTTCTGTGGGTGTCTGACTTGGAGATGGAAGAGAGAACTCTGTCTGTGAGGGGACAGTCAACTCCAAGATTAAATTTCTTGTGTGCTCCCCTTCTCTGTCTCTCTCTCCTCCCAGACTCTCTCTATAAACTATTTAAAGGCATTTAAGGAAGGGCCAGGTTGTCACAAGTGCCCACGGCCCATGCTGTGGCCGGGAATCCATCAGAGATACCCAGCACAGCAGCAGTAAGCTCATTTAAAAACAAGATGTAGAATCAATATGGAAGTGCCAATACCCTATTGGGTTGTCCTTTAAAATCTTTGTAAGGGACAAGGAGCAGGCACTGATCTTTTATCTCTGGTGACCAGCGAGAGGACTCAAGGAAGCAGCAAAAAGCTGTGCCAGGGGAGGCTTAGGTTGGGTATTAGGAAAAGGTTTTTCACTCAGAGGGTGGTGGGGCACTGAACAGGCTCCCCAGGGCAATGGTCATGGCTTCAACCCGGTCAGAGTTCAAGAGGTGACAATGCCCTCAGGCACAGGGTGGGATTTTGCGGCTCTCCTGTGTAGGGCTAGGGGTTGGACTTGATGAACTTCGTGTGTCTCATCTCAGAATATTTTTTGATTCCGTGAATAAAATAATTCTAGACCCAGCACCTCCCTTTTTTAGAGCCCAGCCATGCTCTATAACAGCCAGCTCTAGTGCAGAGCAGCAGGCAAATTAGGAATGGGCTCATTTAAATAAAGTCCAGATATAAAAACCACCTCTGGAAGCTACTCCATGATGATACATGTCCCTCTCCAGGTACCAAGCGGTCCCAATGCAACTCCTTCTTCTAATGGGCATCTCCAGCTGCCAGCAAGGGCAAAGCAAAGCAAACCACCCAAGAGCCCAGCCCTGGCAAAAGGCAGAGTGAAATCACTCCTGGCACAGGTGAAAACCATTCCAAGTGATGGAGCAGTGCCTGCAGCCTCTGAGGAAGCCTTTGCAGAGAGAAAGAGGGCTCACACAGGGAGGCACAAAGCCTATTCTGTGGGTTTGGTGAAAGGCAGCATTGTCCATGGAACATGGCACGCTCGGTGTAACGGAGCCGCCAGCGGAGCCCTGGGTCCCATCCAGAACCCCCCCGAGTCACCCACCCCAACAATCCAGATGTTCAGCCTCCACTATGCAAATCCTTGCCACAGAAAGGGCAGTTTTTGCTCCCCCTGAGTGACCCAAACCCCGGGGCACTGACCCTGGCACTGCGAAGCCCCCGCGCTGTGCCAGGCGGGGATTCCAACAGGGTGGAGCTCCTGAACAGGCCCCCTGCGCCATAAGGACTGAACCACACAGGGAGAACCTGCCCTGGGGCATGCACAGCCTGCTGCCAGCCTCACCTGAAAGGTACTGCCCTGTCTGGAGGCTCAGGTCACTCCTGATGCCCTCAGAGTTCGTTACAGGAGCTGACCTTTCGCAAACAGCATCTCCTGCAGCCTGAGCGCTCCAACAGCTCCTGTCCAGGGGGACCCATGGCACTGCCACATCCCTCCAGCCCAAACCTACCTCTACCTTTTGCACCCCTGGCAGGAGCACCACCGAGGCAGGAACCTCCCTCCCCTGTATTTGCCATGTGGACTGACAGGAGGCCAAGGCAGGATGCTCTGGGGGGTGTCAAAATTCCAGCCTTATCTCCAGAGGCTGAGATCATGAGTAGAAAATGTTTCTGTGTTGTCTCAGCCAGCTTCCTGTTGGCACCCCTCTTCCTCCACTGAAGCACCTCTCTGTGAGCAGTTTCAGAGACAGAGAAGAACATTCACTGGTACTCACTAATGTATTTGCCATGTCTGAGACATCAGATTTGTGACAGTGCCCATCCTTAGCATGACCCAGCTGCTCCTCAACCAGCTGCGAGGCTGGGCCAGCAGCCCCAGCTGCAGGGGGGATGCTGCCGCCACTGCTTTTGGAACCTGCTGCCACACCAAGCAGTCACCACGCGCTTGTCACTGGCTGAAAGCTGGCAGCCACCTGCTTTATTGCCTGAAGGAGGGATGGGATCATCACCTGAGATCTCCAGAGGGTTTGACTCCTCACCTCACCAGTTCCTGGATGCTACAGCCACCAGGAGCTGGGCTCTGCAGCACTGAGTCACCTCCAGCCCCAGACAGAGGGGGAAGATAGGGTGAATTATCTTCTGGAGAGAGGCCGTAGGGATCAGCTCCGATTCAGAGATGCTTTGAGATGGCTCAGCTCAGGCAAAATTAAATTCCACCTGTTTTTTTTTCCAGGCCTGGGTCCTCAGTAATACAGGATATTAGCTCTCTCAGCTTCAAGATCAGTGTCTGGACGAGTTGCCAGAACAGGAAGCACTTGGGTTATCTGCAGCCACCTGATAGGGAGCAGGGCTGGGGGCCCCTGCTGGTGCCCCAGCACCACAAATCAAATGAGGCAGCATGTTCCTCTGTTTCCCAGCCAAAAGGCCACATTTGCCCACAGAGTGGATCTCCTGGAAGAGCCCAAAGCCCCTCTGTAGGCTCTGCCCAGGTGATACAACACAGAGAAGGTCACTGCCACACAGGCAGTGCTCCATGAGAAGGTGACATCTATGTCCCTCTCCGGGGGCGACTGTCACCCTTCACTCCCTAAGTTCCCTGTGTATAAACAAAGCACTGACCTCCAGGGCTCCTGGGCATCTGTCACCATCAGTTTATTCCATGGGAAAGTGAAATTAAAAAAAAACAAACAAAACCTGCAGCTGAAACAGTGCTTAATCTTGAAAAGATTATGATGACATGATTTGAAAAGCAGAGGAGGCAGTTAAGCCCTCAAGGCAGAGGTCTCTACTTGGTTTGTAATCTTATTTTGCCCATAATGTATAGGCAACAGGGCTTGGATGCTTCCAGGGTGTTCCAGGGGCTATGCCAAGGCAGTTTTTAATCCAAAGTCTGACCTCGCAGCTGTGTTTTGACCTAAGGATACACCATCCCTTAACCACCAGAAATGGGAAGAGAGGGGATTAAAGATGATGGTGATCCCAAGTGTGGATGAAGTGTTAGAGATAATTAGAATTCAAATTAATCCAAATACTCTGGAAAAGGACAACAACCAAAAAAAAAAAAAAAAAAAAAAAAAAAAGAAGGCTGAGGGGAGACCTCACTGTAGTCTTTAACATCCTCATGAGAAGCAGCACAGGGACAGGTACTGATCTCTTCACTCTGGTGACAAGTGACAGTACTCAAGGAAATGGCTGGAGCTGAGTGAGGGCAGGTTTAGGTTGGATATGAGGAGAAGTTTTTCACCCGGAGGGTGGCTGAGCACTGAAGAGGCTCCTCAGGGGGGTGATCACAGCACTGAGCCTGTCTGAGCTCAAGGCACATTTGGACAATGCTCTGAGGCACACAGTGGGACTCTTGGGGTGTCCTGTGCAGGGCCAGGAGTTGGACTTGATGATCCTGATGGGTTATTTCCAACCGTGCATGTTCAATGAATCTGTGAAAAAACTCCAACAGGACGCAGTGTGACCAGGCAAGGACCAGCACAAAGGTCTAATTTACACACCAGCCTCAAGTCGGTGGTTGTGGGAGGTTCCTATCAAAGATCCCTATCCCACGTGGGCCGAATTGCCAGGCTGTGTCACCACCCACCGGAGGAAGAGCTGCGGGTGACAGGTACTCCAGGCAGGTGCCTGTAAAGGTGGGATGGACCTGACTGCAGAGTGAGGGGCAGGAGGCAGGCTGTCCGAATGGTGTAAATGAGACCAGGAGATGCTTTCCATCAGAGCTGTTCCCCTTGCAAACCCCTGCTGCAGTGCCCTGGCTCCCCAGCGAGGACAGAGAGGCTCTGCCTCAAGCAGACGCAGGCAGGCAGACATTTAATTTGATGTTCTGCGTAGCTGCACACAAAGCAACACGCAGAACACAATTAATTCCCACTTTCAGTAGTGGCGGCAGATGTATGAACACTGGTTTCACAGGTGTTACCCCCTTCTCTGTTTTCAGCAGGGAGCTGCGATGGGTGCCAGGCAGAGCAATCCCAGTCCAAGGGTTTGTTTGCACTGAACCAGCTCCTCTCTCCATCCGGGGCTGTGCTCCAGCCTCCTGGAAACACCCCGGGCAGGGCTGGAGCTGCTGCAGGCGGTGTGCACGGGGCAGGGCTTCGCCGTGGATCTCTGAGCCCCTCGGGAGGGGACAAGGTGCCACCTGCCACCTGCGCGCCCCGCGTGACCGGCGGGTGTTTGCTCGGAGAGCAGAGCAAACAAACCCAGCCCGGCAGGCCCCGTGCTCCCTGAGACATCCAAACAAGGTGTGGAAAACGAGGTTTACCTTTTTAGCAAAATTTGAAAAGTAAAATTTCAGTAAAATTTAATAAAAAGACAATAGGAGACAGAAATAAAGCAAAGGGTTAAAACGGCCAGGTGCTTGGCATTCAGCCAAGAGCACGGTACTATCTTGGAGAAATTCTTTAAATATTTTTTTATTACATTAGTTTGTTGCATATTTATTGACTATTATGTATATGTATACTTTTTTATAAATGAGTTTACATATTCTAGGAATTAATTTGCATGGTCTTTCCTTGGGTCTGCCTTTGTAGAGCATGCATGTTTCTTGTCTGTGGTTTTGGGTCTATTCTTTTATTACTTTTATTTTGGGCTTTGGTCTATACTTTCTTTAGACAGTAGATTCTGATTCTTCAGATGCTGATAGTTGGCATATCAGTAGCAGGGTCTTCATTAGATGTTTATTGGATGTTATCTTGACCAAACAGACAGTTTACACATAACTGTATTAGCTGCTACTACTACATCGTCTAGGTTTTTGTTAATAACAAAAATAAAAGTAATGTTACTTTAACATTTTACATATAGCATTCATCTTAATATTTGCAAAAAGCCAACTTTATAATACATATTTGTAACAAAGGTCATCTGCAGATGGAGAGCAGGAGCGCGTGCACAACCCTGGGGAAAGCAGGGTCTGCTTGGGCAGCCTCCAACCAGCACAGAGGGGGAGAGGAGGGAGGAGAAAAGCCACAACTCGTGGATACATGGCGACATTTCTGCCAGCACACACCTGGGCAGGCCAGGGGCTCCCCATCAGCCAGGGTGGGTGACACTTGCTCTTCTGCAGCCTTTCCTGCCGGCAAAACAGAGCCCCCAGCCTCCCTAACTCCCTGCAACAACCCCCTGCCACCTCCCTGCGCTGTCCTGTGGAAGTCCTCTGTCCGTTCCCACCCAGTGACCCACGCTCCTGTCTCCACCTGACCAGTGGGAAGCAGTTCTCAGCCCTGTGTGCCTCCCAGGAACAGCCCGTCCATCACTTGGGGGGGCACTGGACACAGAAATCCTGCCTCAGGGCTCGGAATGAGGACACTGCTTATTTTAACCCAGGACTAAGGTGAGGGTTTGCTCCTGGCTCAGCAGGAGCTGTGTGACCATGCCCTGTACCAATCTTCCAGATCCTTCTCCTGTGTTACAACCTCTGCCAACAGCAGCCCAAAAATGATCCACCAAGGGAGAGGCACAGTCTGTAAAAGGGTTTAATGCAAAACCCTGCAATAATCAGCACCCAGCACATTGGCATGGGAGGCTTTTCTGCCTTACATCTATTCCCAAGCTTGTATTCAAGGCCCAAAGAAGATGAAAGGCTCAGTAAGATCTGAACATTAATCCACACACATTATGAAATATCTTTTCACTATTCCCTCTCCATCACGGCTCAAGCACAGGGCTTTTGCTTTTCCCACAATGATCTCTAAAAACAAAGCCAAACACACAAAACTCAGCCACAGACACTCTCCTCCCCTCTCCCCTCCACACGTATTATAAAAGAGATGTATTTTAAAACACTGATGCATGATGATGATGATGATGATTTCCTGGAGAGTGGCTGGTCCATGGAAGACCATGCACAGCAGAGGAAACCTCCACAGATGGATCAAGCTCCCAAGGGCTGAGCTCATCCTTCCCCGGATTAACTCATTGCTCCCAACACTAACTGCAGGAATCAGCTGTCAGACCATTTCACATCACTGCTGGGAGGTTTATCTGACAAAAACCCACCACGGGAAATAACTCACAGCTTCTTGCTCCAGCTGCCAAGCAGGATGAGAAGACCACCCAAGCCATGACATCCCCAAGAAGCCACAGCAGCAAGAGCCTTCCCCAGCTCTCAGATGTGAGGCTCCACAACTGGGGCATCTCACTTGTCAGAACAGCAATTTGGGAAAGCGTTCACAGACGCAGATGGGGCTGAATGGAAATTAATGTCAAAGAGTAATTAGCTTCAGTAATGGCAGTCCTTCAGGTTGCATCTGAGCTGTTCAGCAGATACTCAACAGCTCTGAGAGTTATAGCTAACCTGCTTAAAAAAAAATCAATAAATTTTTTAAAAACACTTGAAACCCCGTGGTGTGGTGGCTCTGGGACAGTTTGGGCACAACTCAAACTCACATTTCTCAGCATTATAACCAATTTTATAAAACATGCTCTAAAACACGTGAAGGCAGAACACCAGAGGGGAAAAGCCCTTGATGTAGCAGAGTGGGATCCAAGAACACACAATAAAGGTCTGGATTTAAGGATTTCACAGTGTTTCTAGCAACTGACCTCAGATAAGGACACTGCAGCACATGTGACTTCTATCACTGGAACACTGAAAATCAGTGAGCTTGAAAACCTTCCCCAAAGCAAAGAGGACGAGGAGAATTAGGCTTGGACTGGGGACATCATCAACTTCAATGCTTCAAATTAAATTCCACGCTGGCAAAGAATTGTGTTCCATCGTCATTCCTACTGATAAAAATGTACCTAGAATTTGCTTTTAAGCTTAAAAGTTAATTGAAAGTCATATTAGGAGAATGATGGAAGTTGAAAATGTGAAAATGTGGAGAGCAAAGCATTTCTAGGGTGCTGGTGTCTGGGTCCTCCATCACAGACCTGGGCAAGCTGGGGTGGGTGACAGCCAGGGTGGGTGACGCTCTTCTGCAGCCTTTCCTGCAGGCAAAACAGAGCCCCCAGCCTCCCTAACTCCCTGCAACAACCCCCTGCCACCTCCCTGCGCTGTCCTGTGCAAGTCCCTTGTCCTGACTTGTCCTGCTCCAAGACCCGCTGTTCTCCTCAGCAGCTTTTCTCAGTACGTGCCCTGGCACTCAAGAGCTCAGCACTGAGTCACCCCACAGCGGCTGAGTGCCCTCATCCCCTCTTCCTTTGTTTATTCTCTCCATTACACAAAGCTGCAGGCAATCCCCACTTCCCTGGATAACATCAGGCCAAAGCAAACGTGCCCCCGGGGGCTGCTCCAGAGATTCCCTGGCATGGCCACCACAGGACGTGACTTGGGATGAGCTGAGGGAACAAGGCAGTGTCAGGGACCCTCTGTCCCCAGCAGCTGCTCTGGGCTCGGCCCCATGAGGCCAAGCTCGTCCCAAAGGGAGCCAGATTGTCCCTCAGCACACTCTCCCCCAGGAGCTGGAGCCCAAGCTCCACCATTCCCTCAGTCCCCAGAATAGCAATACTCCCACTCCAGGAAATTATGGATTTTCTTCAGCATTACTGTGACCTTTTTAATTTCCATTCTGCCTTTAGCTGTCTCCTCCCCTACACTCCTTCTCTAAACAAATCTCAAAGCTGTACAAAGTGTTTCCTGTAAATAATACTCATCTGGCATTGACAAAGGGAAGAAAAAAAAACCCTTTGGCTGCTAGTTCCAACTTGCATCCCTCCAGTTTAATTTCCAACTGCTTGACCAGGGAGCAAGGAAGGCAGCACAGTGTCTGAGGGAAATGGGGGGACAGTGACATGCTCTGGCCATCATATTTAAACATGAAATGAGAAGTTCAGGTCATGGAAATGACTGATACTGTGCTTCAGAGCGTGCAGTGCAGTCATCAGTGTTGAAACTCAGGCAAGAACTTCCCTTCCTGCCCAGCACACTCAGCTGCTCTCACAAGTGTCACAGCACTGGGCCAAAACTTCCCTTTCCCAGGCTCTGGTGCCATCCACCGTGGATGCCAGCCCCTGCCCTGCCGATGGCTGAATCCCTCTGAGCCCCCCGAGAGGCTCACCTGAGAGCAGTGACACAGCAGGGAACAGCCCCCCAGGCAGCTGGGAGCCCCCCTCCGGAACACAAGCCCTGAAAGGGAGCCTTGGGCTGTCCTTGTCGCCAGGCAGTCACTGAGGCCACTGTGGGAACGGGCTGAGTCACCCGTGGCTGCGCTGCCTCTCCCACCGCACCACGGCTTGTGTGATTCCATCCGACCTGAGGGCTGCACAAGCACAGCTGCTTTTCCTGAGCGTGCCAGGACCTGGCAGCAAGGGCAACTCCCTGGCGCGGTGTTGAACACACTGGCTGTGTCACCCCAAGGGACGGGGGTCCCCTGCAGGTCACCCACCTCTGCCTGCTTTTTGTGAGCTCCCTGGCCTCACACGGGTTAAATCCTCACAAATCGCTGCAATGCAAAGCCCTCTCCTCTTCCACAGACTTTTCCTTGGATTTGGGTCACGCCTTGTGCAGCAAGCCCCAAGACACCCCTCTAAGAGAGGGTCTAAGAGGTACAGGCTGGCCTCACGCAAAGCACCCCACTCACTGTCACCGCTGATTTTTGGGATTCCCCTGCAGCATTTCCCTGTTCCGTGTGCCACCACTGCTCCCTGCTCATCCCAGGTGGCCACAGGAAGAGGATGGGTGTTTTGGGGAATGAGAAATCACCCCACAGGGCCCCACAGGACCTTTCATTATGTTCTGCAAATGTCTGCGTGTTGTGGTTTGTTATTTGTCTTTCCCCACAGGCGGGATTTCCTTGCTTCTCCAAACTGTTTTCTAACAGATGTTGGGATGTTTTTCCTACCTGGAGCAAAGCTCTACCCTTGCCCACACACGCCAGCAAGCCTGGAGAGAGCAGAACACCCAACCAAACCCACCACACCCCCGATCTGGCCACCCCAGCACAGCATCACGCTGCCACAGGAGGGTTTTCCGTAACAAGGTTCCATCAGTCATCACCAGCCATCAGAAACATGTGATGGCACATTGCATTTACATCTACGGCAATCTGCTCCGTCAGCACGGGAGCAAAATAAAACAATTGTGCCTGTTGATTGGACGTCTCACGGTTCCACCCCGGGTTTTGCAGCAAGGAGGCGCTGAGGAAAGTTTGCCAGAACCAATGCCAAGTGCCATCAACAGCTCTCGATATCTGCAAAGCCACAGAAACCAACTGTGAGGCCCTGAAGGCCACTGGGAACAGTCTGTCCAGGGGTCAAGGTGCTTTCAACCAACAGAGGCTACAACAATCTGTACACTCAAGAAAATTACAGGCTTTACTACCACAAGAGAGGACAGGCGTATTAGAAATTTAATCCTCTGAAGAATACAACTTTTTCTTTTTAAAAGCAATCAGGAGAATGGTTCATTGTTTTAGGTATTAACAACACAGTGCAGACCTGGGCAGTGCTGCCTCTTGGTCACAGTGTTGGTTTGGGAGCAGCACTGCCCTATTCTTCTGCCTTTTCCTCTGCCACCCAGCACACACCAGTCATCGAGGAATTCAGGGAGGGGGGGTAGGAAGGACATGCCTGCTTTTCCCTGGATCCCCCAGCACTCTGGGCAAAGGTAGCTGCTCTCTCTGAGCCATCTTTGAATGTTGTTACAGCTCACACAACAATCCTGGGACACCAGCCAGTGGGAACATCAGAAGTCACAGTCCCACATGTGTGCAGCAATGGGGAAGTGGCAGAGCAGGGAGCAGCACAATGTGATAGATCAGGTGGTTAAAAACAGTAAATAAATTAAGGGTGTTGGAGATGAAAACCCACCAGAGAAATGTGTGAATCCTGTGAATGTAAGCAGGCACCATGGCTGCTCCTCACTGGTTCAAAAATGTCAGAGATGGGTACGGACAAGTTGGAGATGTGGTTGTCCAAAAAAGCGCAAGGGTTTGCCATGCAGGAGCAGCATTTTTTTTTTTTTTTGTTATGAGGCTTAAAGCAAGGATGAGGAGCATGGATGTTTGGTATTCACCAGCTTTCACGTGGATCTGAATGATGCAGATCATTCCTGGCAGCTGACCCAGCCAACCTGCAGAGCTTTCAGCATCCTGCAAATAATGCAAAGGCCTTTGTCTGTGCAGAAGCCTCCTGCTGTTCTGGGATTATCAAAAACGAGTTCATTTTGTAGGCCTTGGTATCTTCCTTCCTGCTGTTTCAGCAACACCAGGTAACACAGCACAAACCCACACCAAGAACACCCTCCACAGCCTCTGATGTTCCTGGGGAATCACACTCCAGGATGGCATTGCCAGCACCACCATCCTTCCCCTTCGCTCTGCTCCTGAGCTCTAAAACTCTCTCCTCACCCTTTTTTTTTTTTTCCCTTTCACATCCCCCTCATTCTCATCGGCCCAGCAATGCAAGTTTTGGGGAGTAAGAGCTAGCTGAGAGTTTGAGCTGAAAAACAATGGCTTTTTTTTTTTTCATTATGTCTTTCAAAACAATTTCGAATTTCTGTTGCAAATGACAATCTAAAATTAAATGAATGTTTTTGTTGGATCCAAGCAGTATTTTTTCCTTGATATTGCAGTTTGGCCAGCGAACTAGAGAAAAAAAAATACAAAAAAAAATCAGGTCTGAACAACTCTTTTCATTTTTACCCAGCTCAGACACTGAAGGTGCCAGTTCAGTGACGGGAGATGGGGTCAGGTTCAGGAGCAAACAATGGGCTCTGCAGACACCGGGTCATCCCTGCCCCACCCAGCAGCTTTCATGGCAGGGTGGTTAAAAGTCTTTGAGGGAACCACACCAGGTCTCTCTGGCCCAGTATCAGCCTGAAGAAGATCCAGTCTCAGTTTTGCCAGCCTGTTTCAGACCAGCTACATCCAGATAGGGACCAAGCCCCNTTTGTTGTTTCATTGGTTTGTTAAGTTTATATCACCCCGTTCAGCCTCGTTCACCATATATACACCTCTCCCAGAACGTTCTTCCTTCCCTTGGACCCCACTGGGTTATTTTTGCTGCAGCACCCCACCCCTGTGATCCCATTAGTCCCCCCGGTTCCTGGCCACCCCTCTGCACCATTCTTCCCCATCCCTGTTGGACCCTGACCCTCAGGACCACCCATCTGTCTGCTATATAACCCTGGATCCTTGGCCCCATTTTGGCTCTCGTCCCTGGAACACATTCGAGGCTGTGCCCACGATGCAGACAATGAACAGCGCTGGGATTTCCAAACAGGACCCTGTCTCCTCACCTTTACCATCAGCTCTTTATCAGCAGAGTGTCCCAGGCCCCGAGGGGCAGGTGGCTCTCAGGGACACGCTGTGGCACGATGCTCCCCACTGCTGCCTCACTGGGCTCTGATGAAGTCCTGGCTGTGCTGGATGAGGACTCGCTGTGGCATGTATCCCTGTGCTCCTGCCCAGCCCAGCAAGAGCTCCCAGGCTTCTCTTCCCTCCCTGGATGTCCTGGAGCACAGAGCAGAGCCCTTTGGTGGGGCACAACACCCCCCCACACCTTTACCTGCTGCTGCCTTGGCTCAGATCCGCGGGTGCACATCATCTGCAGGAGCCCTGTGGTGTCAGCTCCAAGGACACAATGGGGCTGGGCAGGAGGGGACCCTGGGACACTACAAACCAAACATTTTGTTTCCCCAAAGCTTCCCAGCTGAGATGGGATCACAGAATTGTGTGGGTTGAAATGGATCGTCGTATATAGGTAAAGCCTTATGAAATAAAGGCCTTATTACTCTTGTGAAATCATAGTTTTGGCTTAATACTTCAGCTAAGTAAAAGGAGACTATAAGAGAGTGACCCAGCTGGAATAGGAGCAGGGAGATGTAAAAAACATGAGAGATGTCCTGCAGAGACTGCTGCATGTCCACATTGCAGTGTATAGTAATTAGTAGAGTGTATAGTAATTAGTAGACCTGAGTTTATTGTGCCTTAAAACTGTGTAAACTGCTAACCAGCTAGCTACTAAAAAAAGCCTAATTTTTGCAATGAAGTTGACTATTAATGCTAACCACCACCTTCAGCACCAGTCTTGTGCCCACCATTTATGGACCTTAAAAATTACCTCATTCCAGTCCCTGCCATGGGACGCCTTCGCCAAGACCAGGCTGCTCAGAGCCCCATCCGACCTGGCTTGAGCACTTCCAGGGATGAGACAGCCACAAATTCTCTAGACAGCACCAGCAAATCCAGTTTGACTTATATGCTATTTTCCATGTTTTATAGGGAATCATTTTACAAGTCACAATATGGGAAAATCCTCATTCGGTGATGGAACCACAGCTCTTGCTGCTGTTCCTGTAATTTTTCCTTAAGCTCATATATGAACAGCAATTTCTCCCTAAGTGCCTAAGCAATAAATTAGGAGTCTGCAGTTCAGGTAGGGGTGGGTGACACATAACCACTATGAATAATTTTGGAGGTGCTGTAATTCTGGTGATCCTTATTTTAGTGAGTGCCAGCATCTCACATAAACCTGAAACTGAAACCATCCTTGGCCAAAACCATTCACACCATCCTTGAAAATACCTATAAATTGTCATGTCATTTATCACAAATCCTGTCTATTGCTTCTTTGGCAATGCAATTGGTCTTGAGTAACGGAAAGTGAGAATCAAAAAATCCTTTAAAAGTAGTATTCCAGGGCAAGCTTGCCTTCAGCAACTGAAATAACAGATATCCCCAAGGCACACATGTAAGAGCTGGATTCAGTAGAAGTTATTGCTGTGTAAAATCCCTGTTTCATGCTCTCCCCTCCTCCTGCTGCTGCTGCCAGGAGTTCCAGGAACAAAAGCAGAGCCGGGATGAGCCACACGTGCCCGTGGCTATGGCACAAAGGTCTCACTGAGCCTCTACGCTCCTAAAAGGCGAGGCGCCCCAAAGCAAACTCTTCATCTCGACCACACCTAGGTGGCGTGTGCTCAGAAGTGGCAAGAGATGGGGTGGGATCGCCCTTGAAGTGCTTTAGGGAAGGTAAATCTTGCCTGGGGCGGGGAGCAGCCCGACAACAGGAGAGCGCTGCTGTGCCCGTGGAGGAGGATGGAGCTGGAAGTTCAGCCCTGGGAAGCCAAGCAAGGTACTCCAGCTGGGTTCAGGGGGACCCAGTCCACAAAAGATCCAAAATACACTAGAGAGGGACAAATCAGGCCAGACTTAACAAGTACCTAGCCTCAAAAAGTGTTTAGATGTTCTCTTTTTTTTTTTTCCTTTGCCATCATTTTCAGGAGCCTCCACCAGGCGCTGTATTTCCAGCCTGCCAGGGGCTGTCAGCATCAGCTTTGGCAGCTGAGAAGTCACTTTATCCCATCACCAGCTCCTCTGGCAGACAGCAGAGAGCCCAGAGGCTCTGCAGCACCCTGCACATCCATGTCTTGGGGGAAGCAATCTGGGTCCCCAGTGAAATTCCCCAAAGCAAGCACCCATTGCTGTGCCCTGATTTGTGAACGCACCAGCCACGGAGGGCTGCCTCCGCCTCACAGAGGTGTCAGCTCTCCAAGGCGGCCTCCCCAGTGCCATGGGTGATTCTTCCACCTTCATCCACCTTCTGCCCAATAAATCAGGGAGATTTATTGGGTGCAGCGCCCGAAGTGAAGTCTTTGCAACCCAGAGCAGCTCAGCAGCGCTGCCTGCGCTCTTTGCGAGGTGTGAGGTGCTTGTAAGGAGTGCAGCAGTCCTGTTGCTTCCCGGTGGTGTATTCTGAGCATGGCAGTTCTGTTCTTTCTGTTTAAATAGCTGCACCAGGGAAATCTCAGGGCAGCATCTCCAAAATAGAGGCACAGCCCCTTCGAAACCAAGGTCCTGCCCGGATGTCAGCTCAGCTGTACCAGCGAGGGTAGGAGGGTTTGGGCACCCACCAGAAACACATCAGGGGCTTTGCAGTGCCCCAGCTCCACTCCAGCACAGCCCACCCCAAACAAGCAAAGCGGCAAAGGACCCTTGGCCTCATCTGCAAGGAGTCACAGGTCACAGGGCTGGCAGCTTTTCTGTAGGACAGCCAGCTGTATCCAGACCCCTCCTTGCTGCTCCTCCCTGCTCCAACCACCTCAGGAGGCCACAACAAATAACAGGTTTCCCTACACACAGTGCACAACCATTAATACCCAATTTAATCCATTACAACATGCTAATCATCACACTCAGACTGTCCCAGGTTCCCGGCATACAAGCCCTAATAAGCCCTCCCGGCAGCCCATTTAGCAACGCTAACGAGAGAAGAAAAATGTGTAAGAGAGAAACGTTGCTAATTGATTTTAACCATAAACAGGCAGCAGCATCACAGAGTGAATTTTCTGAGTAAAGCCCCAGCTCCTGTGGCTCAGGAGCTCAGGCAGAGTCCTGTGGCCATGGCGTGGCTCAAGTGACTGGCAGCTGCCATCAGCGCCCCTGAAGGGTGGCCAGACCCGCGGCTTGGGGCGTTAGGAGGATGCTGGCATAATGCCACCATGTCCCCACAGTGGCCAGGGCAGAACTTGGCTTGCAGAGCACGGAGCCTCGGAGCAGAAATCAGCTGCAGAGCAAAGTCCAGCAGCTGGAGGAACTGCCAGAGGCACCTGAGCTTTACGGGCACCTCTTAGAGGAGACTCGTCCACTCTGTGGTGCTCCGGGCCTTTCCCGGGGCAGGATTTCACGGGGAATTCAGAGGAACGACACCAGGCATGGCTGCACACTCTCTGTTAGCCGGGGAGAAGGAGCAGAGGGCACAATGCCCTCACGCTGTAGGGCAAGCCTGGCAAAGCCAGGAGGGGGAGAAGACAGAACAGAGTCCCACAGCATGAGGGGATCCCGTTTCTCACAGCCCGTTTGGAAATTCCTGCGGCGCCCAGGGCAGCCAGTGTCACACACACCCTCACACCATCGGACACACACACAGTGTCCGATGTCGCGCTGCCCTCGGCTGGGTGCGCCCCGTGCTGGCACAGGCGCCTCCTGAGAACAAGGTGCGTGCCCCCAGGGCCGGCTTCTGCCTGGAACGAGCTGCCTCGCCGCCTTTGCTTTGCTTTTCAAGCCTTTCCCACTTGCTCACACACAGTGGAACAGCTGCTCTCTCCTCCGCCCGGCGCTCACAGCCAGGAGGGATTGTACACGCCGTACCTGGGGGAGGTTTGACCTTTTTTCTTTTCCCAGCACGGACACAAAGGGAGAGAGAGGCGAGGAAGGCTCACCTGAATACGAGGATTTCTTCATGCCGTCGCTGCGGGCTGTGACATGGGAGCAGGGGCCAGGCCGGGCTGCGCGGTGCCGGGGCTGCCGCGATCCTTTTGTAGGCAGGGCCGGGGAGGGGACGCGCACGGTGCCGCCGCATCCGTGCCCGGCTCCTGCCGCGGGGCAGCCCGGCGCTGCCGCCTGCCAGCGCACACCTTTGCCGGCCTCACCACACAGCGGGGCGGGCTGTTCCAAGTCTCCTGGCACGGGCAGGGGAAGAGCGGGGCTCAGCCTGCCCCGCGGCTGCCCCTTACCCCCGCGGCACGCAAACCGTGCCCGCGGCTCGGCCCTGCCAGCTCCCCCGCCCTGCGGATCCCGGCGCTTTCAGCCGCCGCACCAAAGGGAAGGGGTGGAATTTCACGCCTCCAGCCCGGCGCACCCCATGGATTTGATACAGCCCTGGGCTGCTGGAGCAGCTCAGGTCAGCGCTGCTTCCCCCCCGTCTCCAGTTCAAAGTGCATTAGTGACCCGTGAAAACGCCTCTTTCCTCTCCAAACCCACTCGTTCGGGGCTCGTTCAAGGCTGCGAAGCGAGCCAAATGTTTGTGCAGGCTCACACCTCGCTTACTCGCTGCTGCGGAGGGGGGCAGAGAGCCACGGGCCCCAAAAACAGCCCCCAGACATCGCCCCAGGGCTGGGGAACAGGATTTTGCTGTTACTCATGAGCCGGGAGAGCGAACATCGCTCACCTGCGAGACGCAGACCGGGCAATTAATTACACAAATGCAATCAGCCGGGGGCATTGCAAACACAGACAGGAAGAAAGTCATAGCTGCTCTTAATTTGCTCCAAGGGCACAGGGAAGTGCAGGAGCCTGAACTGCGGGAGGAAGGGCCGGGCTGTTCCCTGGAAAGACTTCCACAGCCCCTCTGGTGGGTCCCCCACACACAAAGGCGCAGAGCACAAGTCCTGTTCACATGGGAGAATCCCACCCGCTCCAAGGAAGGCATGGATTCCATAGGAAGGGCTTTCTGCTTGGTTTCAGACTCTTCCAGAGTAGGGGAAAAAAGTTTTCTGTCCCCAGCCCTATCCCTGGCATTGCACGGGGACAGAGAAAGTAGATGAGCTGGATTAGGAGGATATGGTCCTATCAGCATTTCTTACCATTTCTCAGCCATAGATTATCTCCTCTGTAACAGAGCTGAGAAAAAGGATTGTCTGAGTCTCTTTCCGGCTTTAGTGCAAAACTGGACGAGCTGGCTGAAGGCACTGGGGGATTCAGTGCTAAGCAGCCAGACTTTGCACTGGAGCAGCTCAGGAGCCCTCCACATTCCCAGGATTGTAGCAACAACTACCTGTCTGCAGGACAGAACTACAGGGCTCCAGTGCCGGGGTCTGCAGGGGGGAGATGTTTGCAAAAACTACCATCAACAAAACTTCCATCAAAAAAAACCCTCTTGAGCCACCAAAGGTTTGTTGCTTAATCGAGCACACATTAAAGGCAATAGTAATGATATATTACCCTTTCCACAGGTGCTTTTGAAATCATTAGTCACAATTCACAGAGGAGACACAATAGTGCAACGACTTGCCCCACCTCGTACACCAAAGTAAGGGCAAGGTCAGGAGCAGAACCCGGTCCTGGTCACTGATCCCACTCTTCTGTTCCTGCCTGCACCTCTTTGCTGGGCACGGCTGTCTATCCCCACAGGTATACACCTCACAGGAGTACAAAAGGCAGCTTTCCCTGCTTGATTATGGGGATATGTGCACGTGCGCCGGCTTTAGTGTGCAATTACACGTGCACGTGTGTGCAGTTCCTGTCCGGTCCTGTATGAGCGTGATTACTTGTGCAAAGGGTGTCTGTGCCATCATCCCAGCGCTGCTGGGGTGGGAGCAGCTTGTTCAGAGCTGTGGCCGTTTGATCAGCTCCACTGCACAAACACAAACAGCAAATTGTGGGGCAGGCGTCCTCCTGCAGGGCCAAACAAACACGATGAGACAGAAAATGGCTGAAGGGATAATTTTCTGAAATACTCTCTGACAAAGAATCCTTTTCTTTGCCTGCCCGGCCTCAGAAGTGCCCAGAGAATCAGTCACTTGGCTCAGAAGGGCAGGTTAATGTTTAATACAGTGCAGAGCCCAGAGGCTTCCAACAGGTAAGTCATTTAGAGCTTCCCCCCCCGTTTTTTCTGTACGTCAGTCAGGGAATTTACTGTTCCTGAAAGTGAGGGATTTGGGCTGCTGGCTCAGCCTGGCTGCAGCTCTGGCAGGCACTGTGTGAGCTTCACACATCCAGCCCTGGCACCCACACCCGTCCTGCCCCAGCCCCGAGCATCCCCCTGCCAAACACATCCCACCCTGGCACTGGGGTGCCAGCACAGCGCTGGCAGAGTCACAGAGCTGGCCACCTCTCCTGGTTCAGGGCGAATTTGGGAGGAAACCTCCGAATGGGGTCCCTCTGGGATGCAAACCCAAGCGATCCCTCCCCCAGTCAGTCCGGTAAAAAAAATCTCCTTAGAGAAAAGTGGAAAAAACTGTTTATTTAACAAACAAGGTGCCCACAGGCATAAAAAATGAACAGTATGAAACAATAAAACCTCTCGCTGTTCAGAATGATGGCAAATTCAGAAAGTCCTTGCCGTGGGTGTAGCTCAGCCCGCTCAGTCTCTTATCAGCCCCTCCTGTGCTGGAAAATGCCGAGGCCCAGGCCCCGGTGGGCCACGGGTGTGAGCTCCCCGTGCTCCTCTGGGCTTTCAGTCCAGAGCAGCCTTAAACAGTCCCACAAAAAGGGAAAAAAAACCCAGCCCAGGGAGCTTCTCTGCCTCAGTTAGCTAAACTAACTAAAAGCACAGGAGATCTCTGTCCTGCTGTCTGTCCGTGCTGCAGGCAGCACAGCCCAGGAGCAGAATGTGGAGGAGTGAGTGCAGCTTCTGAAAACAAGCTCGGTGCTTCTCTTTACCCCCTTCACTCTCAGAACGAGTCTTAAAGGATAGAACTTAATATACAGCATAAACAGAACAGATAATTGGGGATTCAAGCATCAAAAAAGTCACCCCAGGACACCACCCTTCAGAGAGGCAGTGTTAGCCCCGCTTGTCCCCACCTGGGGGTGCCCAGCTCCACACACAGCAGTGACCTTTGGAGGGGTGAGCCTGGGCAGGCTGCTCCGAGCCCAGTGGCACCTGCAGCCGCTGGAGCTGCACATGTTGCACCTCCTGCAGCAGCTGCTGAGCCTGGCCCAGCTGTGGTGGCCTCAGCAGCTGGTTCTTCCTGCAGCACATGTGTTAGAGTTGTTGCAGGCATGAAAATCATTGGCTGTGATGCTACCTAGAACAGAGGCTGGACAAGGTAAGAGAATAAAGTGGGTATTTATTAAAGGCCTTCAACAGATACATCTTGGGCAATCAAAAGCCTCTCAGAGGCTACACCCAAGATGCTCATGAGTTTTTCAGACAGATATAAGTTTGGTCCTTTTACATATCAGGGGTTAATCCTACAATTACAGCTTCAGGTAATGAAGTCACATTCCCCCAGTTTGCTCCCCCCCCCACAATTTTCTGCTGTTTGTACTTCTGGGGCCTGAGGCTGTGATGGTGCCCTTGGTTCTCAGGCCTGGAAGGATTGTTGTGTCTGACCAGGCTGAAGANCCATTCACTTTTGTTTATACTTTTTGGGGCCTGAGGCAGAGTGTCCTTGAGTTCAGGCCCAGAGGAATTATTTTGTCTGATCAAAATGTGAAGACAGTGAGCTAACACTTTATATGGAGTTTGGAGTTAGGCACTAATGCAGTACAGGATTAAAAAAAATATAAAGGTTAAAATCTTAAGGCATCAGCTACTAGGGGTCTGTGCTTTCTCTCCCCCAGCATCCTCCTCCAGGGAGCCACGTTCCCCAGCATGTGGGGGTCCTGCTTGCAGAAACACAATCTCCCAAACTAAACACAGCAGTGATCAGAGGAGGGAGAGACAAGCACTGCCAGCTCCGCACCGTGGGCTGAGGCCGGCACCAGAGGCCCAGGAAAGGGTCAGAGGGAGAGAGAGAACAGCGGAGGCAGCAGCACCCAGAAATGCACATTGGAGCAAGGAGGAAAGGGTACAAGTAAGGAAAAGATGAGCCCCATGAAGAAAAAACATTATTACAAGGACTCACACAGATGTCCCGAGACATTTGTCCCAATGCTGGGCTGTGTCACTGCCTCTCTGACTGACTCATTCAATCTCTCTGACCAAGCTTCTCTCTCAAAAGAGGAGGAAGATGGAGTTTTCCCAGGGAGAGGTGTGGTGAGGCTCAGCGTTCCTGGTGTTCCAAGGCATTGACTGCTGGGCAGAAGCGGCTGTCATGGAGAGAACAGAACTCCCTGGGTGTCCAGCAACAAGGAGAAGCAGGAATTTGCGCTGCAAAGACCTGTCCATGTGCAGCAGAGCAGACCTGACCTTGGGGAACAGCATCTCCAGCTGATACAGGGATAGAACCTCAGGTGTCAGGACTATAAATCCCTCTCATCTCCCTCCTCAGCTCTGTTTGTTTTACAAATGATCCTCCAAGCTCCTTTCCTGACCAGTCACTCTTTTGTGGCTGTGATGCTGCAGAGGAGATGCAGAGGACTTTTCCACCCTGCTCTGCCCCAGCAGCCCAGGGCCCAGTGCTGGCAGGCAGCTGCCAAACTGAGCAGCAGAGGAATGGTGACTGCATTCTGGCCTGACCATCCCTGCAAAACCCAACATGGAGAGCCCCTGGATCCAAGGGAAAGGAAGCAGGAGATCAGCACACAGGAGCTGAGACCTTGTGGGGTTTGGCTAAGACAGGGCTGCCCTGGCAGGTACCACGGAGGGCTTTGGGCACTGCTGCATGTGCAGTGGGACCTGCTCACCCCAGAATCCAAAAGCTGGGATTCGCTAAGCCAGCAGAAAGGGCCAGGAGTTCAGTCATCCCACAGGATCTGCTCACTTCCACTGGAGGAGCTCTGTGCCAGCAGTCTGGCTGCTGGTGGCACAGCTCAGCCCATGCTCTGTGCCCTTTGCAGGGCACCATTGCCATTGTCCCTGCCCAATTCCCATTGTTGGTGCCCAGGACAGCGAGATGCTTGTGAGAAAGGACAAAAGCCTGGCAACCAGCACTGGACACGGGCAGAATCTGCCCTTCTCTCTGCCACCTTCTTGAGGAAATTGAACTCTTATGGCACCTCTGGTGGCTCTCCCTTTCCCCTGCAGCCCTAGCAGAGCATTCACTCACACAATGCACCTCTTGTGCCAGTCAGTTAATCCATACAGTGCACTGCTTACTTACATTCATTATCCTCATTTAGTTATTAAAAAAAGCAAACACATATTTTCATTTTTAACAGCTCTGAGAAAGGGTTATCCAAACTGGGATTAAAACTCTGGGCTGTCTAACTCGTTACTGCCTAACTTTTCAGCTGCAGGAATGTTGGCTGCTCCGAGCTCAGTGGAGCCTTATGAAAACATACCTGCCCAGATCTTGGAGAGGGAGATAGGAATCAGCTCGATGATCAAAGTCCCTGATAGCATTCCTGGATCATACAGGCTGTTCATGCAGAGGTCTGCAGGACTGATTGGCAGTGACCTGGAACTGCTTTCCACAGCACTTGGGGATGATTCAGTGGAATTCACATCCAAAAAATCCTCCAAGCCCTGACTTCATCTGTAGGCACATATGAATCATGTGGCTGCTGTGAGGCGGCAGCCTGACCCTCAAGCTTGCAGTTAGGAAATCAGGGGTAGGTTTATGGAGTGCATTTGGGGTGAGCTGATATTCATGAGCACCAAAGCCACTGAACCGCAGAGATGGGGTGGTGGGATGTGTGTGAGAGCAGCTCAGGTCCACATGGATGGGGAATAATGTCCTACTGGAAATCATGGTGGAGATCTCAGCTAAATCTGTATAGCTTAACACATAACAGGCCTAATTCCCTCTCCTCGGTGTCGCTGGGGACAGTGTGGCCACCTGTAAGCCCCTGTGTCCCCAAATGTCTGTGCAAACCCGACTGCCAAATCCAGGATTGGCTGAACACAAACAACAGCAATAGCACAAGCCACCACCACTGCTAAAACTTGCCACAGTCCAGTCCTGAACCGCATTTGCCTGCCACTGGCCAGGATTTCATGCAGCTCTCTCCCTTTCTTGCTCCACAGTAGGAAAACACAGATGTCTGGCCTGTCAGCATCAATCCACAATGCTCAGATGCAGGAGGCCAGGCAGCTGTGGTGACCTAAAGCCTCATCTCTCGCTCTCTGCTTTTGCCAGAGGTTGATTCATTTGCTTAGGACACAGCACAGCCAGGCTCTCTGTGGTCTTAACTGCATATGGTTAAGAGGTAAATAATTTAGCTGTGTGTTTCCTAACTTTTTTCCCTGTGATTCCGTCTGATAATGAAGCACCAAAAACCCACAGCACTAAAGGACCATCATGTATGATCTGATGGTCAGGCTGCTCTTGTTGGGGTGATGGTTATGGTAAGGAAGCAAATAACTTAATGAAGCAATTACTCCTATCAAATCAGCAGGTTTTGTTCTTTTCTTCTGCCTTAATTACAAGGAACCAGGAAGAACGTCCAATTACTCAGGGCAGAATTTTATTACCAAACAAGATAACATCTGCTCAACCACAAGGTACATCAGATGGCCATTTTCATAGAATGGTTAGGGGAGAGAATACTTCAACCTGAAATTAAAGTTGAAGAGGGCATTAACAGACAACAAAATAAAAAATTAAAGGCACTAGTCAATGCCCATTCAATAGAAGGAAAATCCCTGAATGTAAGGGAAGTCTGAATGAAAGGTCGTAAGTGTTTTCCATTTTCAATAGCTCCAGTTTCTGAAAACAAAAGTCTTCAAGGTGGCTCATGAGCTGACCCACATGAATACATCCCCCACCCCCCTCCAAGAATCATTGTAAAATCCCTGAGCTGCTTTCAGAACTGCCAGCTAAGCGCTTCAGAATCTAACTGCAAGTTTGAAAAACAAAAGCAGGTCAAAGTCAAACTCTCAAACCCCTCACAGCTTAATCCATTTTTTCACAAATAAAGAACCCTGGTTTATGGCTTTTATGGTCTAAGTTTGAGTTGAAATCACAGGAATTAAGCAACAACCTCCGCTTCGTGTCAGTCATGTCCTTCCAAAATGGTACAGAAGGGATCTGGATCTTACTTGCCACCAAGTGAAAGGATCCCTAATTTTCATGCAGCATCACCCCTAGCTGGGCAGGGCCTTCCCCCAGTGCCTGAATCCCCAGGTGCATTTTCACAAGTGCAGTTCAGAGAAGTGAATATGCACCCCTAGGAAAGGGGGGAAAGGGGAGCAGAGGCACGGTGCTGGAGCCCTGAAAAGCCAGGCTTGCTGGTGCAGGAGGCACAGGACGTGTGGGGTAGAGGGACCACACAGCAGCTCTCCTGATCTCCTCAGCAGCACCAACCAGTCCGGCTGCAGGCTGAGCATGTGCCAGCAAGCCAGGCATGGCTGTTTGCCTGCTCCTGTTCCTGGGTAGGAAGATCCCTGGGTAGGCAGGGAATGGCACAGTCATGCTGCAAGCTCTGCTTGATTTCCAAATCCAGCCCTGAATACAGCCCTGTGTCTTAGTTTGGAAAGGCAGGTGTCCGCCAGGGAAAAGCAAGCGATTCCCTTGGAATAGAGAAGGTAAACCCCTTCTCTCTGAATCACTATAATTTTGAAATTAAGGGGCTTTCAGGAAAATATATGGGAATAGGAATAACAGTTCTTTACTAGAAATATTAAAATAAAAATGTAGTAGTACCAAAAAAAAAGCAAATTAACAAAAAAAAGAAAAACACCGACAGAGTCAGAACACGACCTGACACCCTGTCGGTCAGGGTGTTGGGAGCAGTGCAGTTAAGTGCTCTTGCAGTGACAGATGTGGTTCTGGTGAAGCAATGATCCTGTAGCAGGGTGTAGTTTCCCTCTGAAGGTCCCGTGGGGGTGAGATGGGTCCGGTCTCCCTCTGGGACTCCAGTGCACACAGGCTGTGCTGGTGCTCTGAATCTCAGGTTTTAT
>WBMY01001432.1:822362-832978 GCA_013397315.1 Donacobius atricapilla
GGAATGCTTGGCTCCTCCCCCTGGGCGGAGCCTCTCCCCATGGATGATGTAATGTTCTCAGCCATGCCGTGAGCCTCGATGGCCCATGAACAGCAGAGATCCCTGGAGGGAGGCTGGGTCCTGGAAGAGATAAAAAACACTGCCCCGCCTGGTTTGAGCAGCTGTCGCATTAACAGAAAGACACGTTCCTCCCCAGCCCCCCAGAGTTATGAGATAAAGAAAAACACTTCTTCAACCAGTTTCAACAGATGAGAAGAGAATACATTTTGCATTGCAACCCAAGACACTTGTTGAGAGTGATACAGAGAATATTCCTACCTGCATGACCTTACATGTTTGCCTCCCCTGTCTGCAAACCAGAGGCACGAGGTGCCCCTGGCAGCTCGTGATGGCGAACCAGCCCCAAATGCAGAGGGGGCTCTGCCTTTTCTCTCTGGACTGGAGCCATGGGGCCTGCTAGGACTGGGAAAGGGGAACAAGGAACTGGAAAACAGAATCAACAATTAGAGAGCCCACTGAAAATGTGGATAAAGGAAAACCACTGAGGGATCAACCAGAGTCTGCCTATAATCACTAGCAAAGCAATTACAGAATTAGGGATGATTTATAACAGACTGAAGAGCTGGATACTTGGCACGTGCTATGGAAAAGCTGTAAGGAGGGAATTCTGTATGCTGGCACCCGGCTCAGGAGCCACAAGCGATGCAGCCTCAGCAGTTCTGTCCTTTGCAGAGCAAACTGAGCAGCATTTGGATGTCTTTTCTTATAGCTCTCAGCTTCCAGCTATAATTTGGTCCAGCCATCGATTCCAAGTTTTAAAAAATCAAAACAAACAAAATTTAGTTATGCAGAAGGTTGAAAAAATATGAGGGATGATTAATAATAGCCGCTGTTTCTTCAGTGCTGTAACACCGAGCAGCTTCCAGCCAGCACTGGCAGCTCTTTTGGGAGGAAATTACTATTGTCCAACTTTACAGGTGGGGAAACTAGGACACAAAAGGTCTGCAGAAGGCAGCTGGTTTAGCCCAGCTTTAGAGTTGTAGTCCTAGACTTTTATTATACATAAAACTCTGAATGTTCCTGGAAACTGGGGCAGGTTGATCTGTGATACACTGTCACCCCACATCAGCCTTCACTTGTGTTTCTGCCTTGTTTGCTAAGGACATAATTCCACTGTTATTTTCTCTTTTCTTGCACTGGCACAGCTTCATTTCTCATTGCTCTTTATCTTCCATCTATGTCACTTACTCCAGAATTTCAAAGGATGATTTTGCCACCAACTAGCAGCAACTAAAATACCTGCCCAAGATTTAGGGGAGTGGAGAAACAAAACCCAAACTCATTTCCAATCAGCTCACACATGAGCAACAAGCCCCAAGCTGAGAAGTCCAAGACTTCCAAATTAGTTGGGTACAAATTCCTTTGGAAAGCTCCAGAAAGCTCCAGGGCATTCTTCCACTGACAGTGAAAGGAGCAAATCTAAAAGACAGAAGAGTTTCAACAGGTAGTGGCTTTCAGGGTAAAAATCAGCTTCATTCGAAGCTTTGCTGTGCCAGTAAGGAAGCAGCCAGGGCTGCCTTCACACCCAGCTCAGAGTGATCAATCACCATGACTCATCCCTTGTGAGAGGAGCAGGGAGGTGATTTAAACCCTGAAACATGCCTGCTGCTGTTCAGCAGGTACCTGCATGACTGGGCTGACATACCCACCTCAGAGGGACTTCAAACAGGCTGGGGAGGCCGGGAGGGAGGGTGCAGGAGCACATCTCAAATCCAGGCTCCTGCCCAGACCCTCTGAGCCCTCACAGGGGACAATCCCAGTCTTGCTACTGGAGAAGCAGCTTAGAACCTGAATATGTATTTTCATCTGATGTGTTTCTTTAAAATATCCTCAGCTTTACAAACTGTGGGTTTGTTGTGGGGTTTTTTTGTTTGGTTTTTTACTTTTGTGCTGACATTCGCATGGTGCAGACAGGCCCTGTAAGGTACCGCCAGAGATGAAGAGAGAAAATACAGCCACACAAAAAAGCAGAGCTGCCTCTCTCCTCACTGAGCGAGAGACAAGCACAGCTTTAAGGGCAACTGAGCAAACAGAGCTGGGGTTTGAGTCCAGTTCTCTACAAACTGGCAGGGACTGCAAATGATGCAGGGAAACGACTGCCCAAGAACAACAGAGGGCCGTGGTGTCAGCCCAGCCCCTCAGCCCTGCCAAGACAAGCCAAGCAGCATCAGAGGCTGCTGGCAGTGTTTTGGGGGGCTTTGAGGAGTCAGCTGGGGCTCAGGCTGGGGCATGAATGGTTTCCCAACAGAAATGATTCAGAGTCTGGAGCAGTTTCAGGAGGAGCTGGCTGGTGCCAGGAGCTTTGTGAATGTAGCAGCAAGGAATGCTTCCTCCCTCCTCATCCCCCAGCCTCCGGCTGCTCCCGGGACCAGGCTGTGCAGAACCACTCAGAAAAAGTGGGTTGTGATCCAGAAACCCCAGGGGGGAACTGGCCTCCATTTCCACACAGGCTGTGAAGGGAAGCTCCATGGAGTAGCTGCAGAAAGAGTCACCTGCTGGGAGGGTCGAGGCTCGAAAAAACCCTCACCTCACCCGTGGCCAAAAGCAAACAGCTCTGCTCTGAGGAGAGGGGAGAACAGGAACTATAAAAGGGGTATTACAAGCCCTAGTGCAAAAGCCTTCCCGCTGTTGCTGTGCTTAACAATTCACATTCCCAAGAGGAGCAGGGACTGAGAGCAGTCGGATCCCTCAGAGGGTTCCCATCCACTGCCAGCTGCCAGCCTGGCACAGCTGCTACCCTCACCCCCCTGTGGCCCTGTCTGATGGATTAATTTTCCTGACTGGATTAATCCTGATGGATTAATTTTCACTCAGGTGGTTGCTCCTGCCTTGCCCTCCCCTGGCTCAGGTGCTGTCCCACCGCCCCTGCTCGGTGTTGTAGTGGTTGTCCAAGAGTTTTAACCCATTTAACTCTGCCCCCAACATCACAGGCAGCAACTTTTCCAGTGAGGTCCTTGTGTGTACTGAAGTCAACTACAAACATCATCTTTTTGCCTTTTCTTTTCTTTCCTCTCTTTTTGCTTTTCCTTTTCTGAAACTACAGAAGGTAACTCAAGGTGCATCCACCTGGCCACGGCTTTTGGCCATCATCTCTGAACAGAGTAGATCAGAACTCTGAGGATAAACACTGCGCGAAAACATTGTCTTGGAGAGGAGAAAAAGCAGTGGAAAATAACAGTTTAACTAAACTGCTCTGAGATGCAGCTTCAGGGTAAAGTTACAGCAAAAATACCTCACATTTCAATATTTGCTCACTGATCTGAGCACTGGTGGATTCAGTTCTTCTACTTCCCCCTTCAGGCAGCTCATGAGTAGAAGAAAAATGGATGCCTCAGGTAAATAAATCTTCCTGAAGCATTCAGCAGGTTCTGATCTCCCCAGGACAGACTTTTCCCCACAGCCATCTGCAGGACCAGACCCTCCAAGTCTTACTTGTACGGCTTGGATGTCGTGGCCCTAGGAGTTTTCCCAAGGTGTCAGACCTAAGGTTGTTCATTTCGACAGAAAACACAGGGGTTTGTGCAGAACGTTGAGCAGTCACCAGGTGGAGCTATTCTCGATTGTGTTTCCTTTTCTGCAGGCTTTTCTATCATGAAGAACTGCAGGGAAGACAGCCAGCAGCGTGGTGCCTGCCTTTGGAGAGGTCGAGCATAAATCAGTCTGATCACGGTCTGAACAGAGCCATTCTCCAGCCGCTGCTTCCAAGCCATGCACAAGGAGAGGAACACACAACTATGAACAGATTTCTCCTTCCATTAAAGCCAAAATCATTTTTATAATAATTCTTACTAGCAGCACGTGACCAGTGCCCCACAGCTCACCGTTCTGAGTCAAGAATTAGAGGCTGTTGATACCCCCAGCCCCTCGGCAATGGTTCCAACCCGGAGGTTTTTGCAGAGAAAATCTGTCTTGCTGCTGAGCCGGGCCCATTTCATTGACACTTCAACTTATCTAACCACAGGAGCAGCTTGGCCAATGACAAATTACACTGTTTATACAATTAACAGTCCTGGATGAGCATATCTATTCCAAGAAACCATGAGCACTTACAAAACTGTCTTTTTACAGTGAGGAAGAAAGCCAATGCAAAAGCAGAGCATGTGGCTGCCAGTTATAATTGAAATCATTTTAATAATTCATGCCTCATTACCTTGCCACATGGCAGTTCAAAGACCATCTCCTAATCCTTTAACCCTTCTCTCCTGCGTCCTTTGGTTTGGTTTCTTAGTTTAATCAGTGAAGAAACAAAATGGGGAATTCTCATCAGCTCTTGCCCATGGGGACAAAACCCAATGGGGGCTGGTGAGTCTAAGCTCTTAATCCCCTTCCTCCTGCCCTCCTCAGTTTCCTGATTTGATCTCTCACTGCCAGCTGAATCAGTAATGAAATTAATAAACTATCTATTAGATATGCCAAGCTGTTGGCTGAAGCTGGAATTGCTTTATGGTGTGTCTTGGTACAGCACATTGGACAAGGGGAGCTCGTGTTTTTTAGCAGTTTTGCATGGCCAGGTAAGAACTGCTGGAAGCAACTGTGTCCTTTTTCCTCTGATATCTCCTAAGATTTTTCCAGCTTTGAGCTGTTCTCTGGATACTCAGTCCCACAGCCATGCCCTTTCTTAGCAGAATTGCAATTTGAAAGTCAGGATACCAGAACATAATATTTTTTAAGGGTTTTGAAGCTTTCTTCTTGCCCCCTTGGCCATTGAGGGAGAGAACCTGATATCTATTTACACTTCCAGTACTACGTGGGCAGATTGCAAACAATAAAGTAAGATCTAATGTTATTTATGGCTGCAAGTATGGTCCTGTTCTCTCATGAAAAGGAAATAACCTTGTAAAAACACATTCATTTTAAGCACAGTGTGTATTTACACGCAGGAAGGGTCCCTCCTTCACCAGCTTAACTCAATGTGGATGAGGGAAACCAAACCACGTACACACAAACATGCACCAACATGTGCAGAATCAGAGTGCTAGCAGGAGATTTCAACAGCAGCAGGGACTATCATTCTATCATTTATAAGTTATTACTCAGTATGTTCCAGCAGGCAGGTACACAGAGCTGGAGATAAACCCAGCCTAGTGAAAGCTGTAGCACAAGGAGCAGCACGAGCTCTGTGCTGCTGTCACCTCTCCTCCAGCACCCAGAGCTGAGCCCTGAGCCTCCAGCAGGGCACAAACCCTTCCTGAGCATCCAGAACAGCACAAACCCTTCCTGAGCCTCCAGAACAGCACAAACCCCATCTCAGGAGCTGACACAAACCCGTCCTGAGCCTCCAGAACAGCACAAACCCCATCTCAGGAGCTGACACAAACCCTTCCTGAGCCTCCAGAACAGCACAAACCCTTCCTGAGCCTCCAGAACAGCACAAACCCCATCTCCTCAGCAGCTGACACAAATCCTTCCATGCTCCAGCTCCCACCTGCATCTCCACACAGGGAAGAGCTGCTGGCAGGGGTGGAGAGAGCCCTCAGGCTCCAGCTGCAGGAAGTTTTTTGCCCACTGCTTTGGAGCTGTTGTCCTGGGGAGCGGATCTGGGTGCCCTGGCAGCAGAGCCAGCACAGGGTCACCTTGGGGAACATTTCAAGTACACACACAAGTCAAGCCTCAGGCGATGGAAACCTGCCCATCTCCAGTGCCATTAGAAGAGGAGATCTATCTCATTTTTTTCAGTCTATCACAAAGGTTTTTCTGCTGAAGACAGAGCCATTCCCACCTTCCCTGCACCAGGAAGAGGGGATGACTCACCTGCTCCCTGCATGAAGTGCTTATCCGAGGAGTTGCTGTGCCTGTGGATGGTCTGGATTAGAGTGTGTGGGGAGTCCCCCCCGTGCCTTTTCCCAGGTTGGATGAATGCCTAGCAAGAAAAGGGATCTTTGCAGGGAATTTATTAGGCAGCCTGAGCAGCACTCCAGAAGCTGCATGTTACCTTTGAAGCCCTAAAATAAAATCTATTGACAGATCATTCTGCCTGCAGGGAGAGGACAAAGGTGATCAAACACAGGTTTCTTTTGTGGATAAGCTCTGAGCCAAAGCTCTCTCCATTTAACAGGGAAAAGAGTACAATGAGTGTGACTCATGGCAGAGCTGTGTGGGTGATGTGCTGCCCCCAGGCAGGACACTCAGCTGATGAGGCCATTTCAACCATTAGAACCCATCCAGCAATGTCATGCTGCTCTTAAATGTTGCGGAACCAAGGTGCCCAGGTGGGTTTTTGCCCTCAGAATGCCGACAAGAATTCTTAATTCCCCTTTTCTATCACTACTTGCATTAACAAGCACTGCCCAGTGACAAAAAATGTTAAGGTTTTCAAGTACCATCAAATTGGATTTTCCAGTTTGTAGGAGAGGAAAAGTAAAGGTCACAGTGATCATTACAGCTGTCTTCTTATTCAAAGCAGAGCACTTTAGAGAAGAGTTTGGCCTCGCTTCTAATCAGCATTCAGTACTGAAGGGCTTGGGGCTCTTCTGGTCTGGGCAAAGGGCCAGAGAGTGATACTGAACAGGAAAAGTAAGCAAAGTCTACTCTAATATCACTGAGCAAACCAGGTGAAATACAAAAAAATTAAGTCTATTAAAGCACAAAGCTCTAATTCAGTTTCCCGAATTTCAGTTTCTTTCTCTGTAACAAGATTAGGAATTACAGTAAAACAGGCAAGATACTGATTTGAGTTTGGTGTTTAAGGAGGATAAAAATGGTGCCTTGGAGAAAATGCTGCCATCACACAGCAGAACTCAAAGGATCAGAACAGAGCTTTGGGTCACGGAAGGAATCAGAGCAGAAGTCCAAGAATTTGCCACAGCCGTGTTCTGGACTGCTCTGAAAGATTGCCTGCTCCCAAATTCATCCTCTGTGAGAGCTGGCTGCTGATCCCTTCTCAATTCCTAGGCACACTGCACCCTCCAGTCTCCATCCAGCTTTTTTTCAGCTGAATCTCCTCCAGCTCTTCCTTTCCAAACCCATGTTAAAGTCTTTTAAGGGGTCCCAAGCATTATCCAGTTGAACACAAAGGAAGAAAGCTGACCATGTCTCTCCTCCTTCCCTGGCCATCCCTCCCAGCCACGCTGCCAACTTCCAGCACATCCTGACCATATATTTAGTCTGCAGTAATTTGCTTTGCATTGTCTTGTGCAGGGTCCAAGTGCAGGAATTACATATCCAGTGAGGCATCCAGCACTCTGGGAAACCCTGGAGTTTTGGAGACTCAACTCCTGATGCTGCTGCCAGAGGTTGAGAGACCTCGTGGTCCAGAGCACCACAGCCACTCAGAGGAGCTGAATGGCAACCTGTGGAGACAATCCCAAATCCCTGTCTGTGTGTGCTGGCTGAGTGTGTGGAGTAGGGTGGGAGTTGCCATTAAAGTGATGCAGGGAATGGAGCAGCGCTGATGCTGTGGGCACTGGGTGAGGGTCCTTGGCAGTCCTACCTGCCAGGGCACAGTCATGGGCTCTTCATGGCAGAGAGGCTGAGGCACAAGAGCCACCCCAGCATCCCTAAAATGGCAAAAAAAACCCCAACTGGCAAAAAACCATTTCCAACTCAGGCTCCTTCACTTTGTTCTTAAGGAAAGATTGGGTAGGGGAACTTCGTTGGATAGAAAACACTTGGAGGCCAATGGCTGTGAGACACCTTCTAAGGAACCCAAAGCTTCTCGTTTGTCTGCCTTTAAAGGAGACAAAGCTCATCTGTGACTGAACATCTGGGCCAAGCAGTGTCACCAATCTAAGCCTGGAGCTAAATCTGTCAGACCAAAGCAGATCTGCCTTGAGGGAGCACCTCAGTGACCCAGCAGAGCACACGGCTGCACTGAGGCTCCAGGCCAGCCCAGGGAGATGGCAGAGGCTGGCACATCAGGGTGGAGCAGCACTGATGGCATTCAGCTCCTGGGCACCCCACACATCAGGTCACATTTAACCAACACCTCCAGAGCTGAGCAGAAGTCACTGCCTAAATTGTGGTGATTCAGGGGCTGTTTAGACTGACCCGTGTCCTCATTCCAAGCTGGAGGTACAAACAGGGGGATGTGAGAAGCAGAGCCATCACTGCCCCCAGCCCCTAAGATTTACACCCCTGAAGCAGCACCCTGCAGGTGAGCCCGGCTTGGGCAGAGCAAGATGAGTTGTGCAGGAACAGGATGCTCATGCTGGAGAGAGCTCCTTCTCTCAACACTGCCCTGTGCACAATCAGGAATCTAATCCCTGCCTGGGGTAAAAACACCTTCTTGGACTCTGTTTTCATCAACCATTGAATGGTGGCACAATCACCACCAGGACCCCAGGCACTGGTGCCCCACAGGTGGAAGATGAGCCGGAGGAATTATGTGAACCCACCACAGACTCGGCTCCTGCTTGGATCCCTGAAACACGTCAGCCAAGGGGCCTTCACGAGGCTGTTGGTGATGTTGGGAAGTGCTGTGACAATTGCTGGTGGTCAGATGAAATGGTTTCGTGTCTGCCCAGAGGCAGCATGTCCTGGTGCCCTGTCGTTAGGGTGGACATGACACATAGAGTAACATGATAGAATCTCTTCAGAGGGCTCAGGAAGCTCTTTATTATGGCAGCATGCTGTCTTTTATACAGTTTTTACAAACCTAGAGTGCAACTTCGAATTGGTAAACAGCTTTCTTGTTAATTATTCTATTGGTTAATAAGAGGTATTTTACTTGTCCATCAAATCTATCTATTCTCAGATTGTTCACGTATTTTCTTTACTGATTCTCATGGGACACATCCCTTGTTATTACAGCTACACTTATTTTTCACCCTCAGAATAGATTGTTGTGTTAAAGGAACTTCTCATTCTCAAAATATGGGAACTTACAAATTGCTTGTTAGCTGCACTTAGGAAGAAATGACAAGCTAGTTCTTAATTTAATAGAGCAGGCCTGATTTTATGAGGCCTTCCTTTTACAATTCTTCTACCTGTCACAACATCGCCCACCCAGCTCCAGTCCTTGGCCATGATTCCAAGCAGGAGCAAGGGTAACCTTGCCATGGAAGGGAGAACTGAACATGGTAATTTTCCCTCTAGAACACGTTCCCCTACGAGCCTGTTCCCTCTTCAACACACAGAAATTCCTGAGGAAATATCACCCTCTTGTGTCCGAAATGAGGCTAGCAAGAAATGCTCCAGAAGTGGAAAATAAAGGCACCCGCATCACCACAGCGTCGCGGTGGCCACTGGGGTCACAATTCTCAGGTTTGAGAAGTGGAATCCAGACTGAGGGCAAGGATGGAGGAGCTGCCCCCCAGAGCTCCTGCAGAAAGGGCTCTGCTCTGCTGTTACTGGTTTAAATGCAACAATCAAGGGCTCAATCCCACTTCACTAAGGATTCTACCAGTTGTGGAAGGTGACAAGCAGTGATTCCATGCATGCACAAGGCAAATGGCATGGATATTAAATAACCTTGCATACTAGCTTAGCTCTGAGAGACCTCCATGGCTCTCACCTGCTCCTGGCATCAGCCTGCCCAGCTGGAACCACGAGTGAGGGAGGGATCAGTGCAGGGCAATTCAATATTCACAAATATTCAGAGCCAGTGCTCTGCTACAAGCAGTGAAACTTTTACCAAAACCTGCCAGCTTGGTGTGCCACCTACCTGGGACATTTCTGGGCTTTGCCTGCAAGGCCCTGTGGCACTCTGTGCTCCCAGAGCTGTGGGATGGGGAGGGAGCTGAGCCGGGGGATTTGCCAAGGAACAGTCCTGTGAATTAAACTGGGCTTTCACTTTCAATTGAGATGGAAATCTGCCACTCAGATCCCACTTCAGACACTGAGATATCACTGCCAACCACAATTTCGTGTTCTCTCTCATGCTTATTTCATCCTTGGCAAAAAAAAAAAAAAAAAAGAAAATTAAAATCTACAAACATGACTTGAGTGAGGCAAACCTGTTTTCCATAGGGAAAGCTTTTTCTGTTCTTCGTGCTCCTGAGCTGACCCAGGGCAGTTTCTGCCGGGTTTTGCAGGGGTGGCATCTCTCGGCAACAACTGGACACACCAAGAGCTGGTCCCTCAGAAACCCTGGCACTGCTCATCCCCAGCTCACACCGTCACTTCTGCATGTGGGTTTGATTTTGGGGGGCTTTTTTCATTTGTTTGGGTCTTTGAGGGTTTTTTGGTGGGTTTTTTGGGGGAGTGGGGAGGAGTTTAACTGTCTTTGTTGTTGTCGTTGGCTATTTTTGGTTTGTTTGGGGTTTTTTTAATTTATTTTGTGGGTTTTTTTGGTTTTGGGGGCTTGGGGGGTTTTTTTTGCGATTTTGTTTGTTTTGATTTGTTTTTCGGTTTGGGGTTTTTTGTTTGTTTTGATTTCTTTGTTGGAGTTTGGGGGGGGATTAAGGTTTTTTTATTTATTTGTTTTGATTTGTTTTTTGGGAGTTTTTTGTTTTGATTTGTTGGGGGGCGGTGTTTTGATTTGGTTTTTGGGGTTTTTTTGTTGGTTTTTTTCAGAGTTTTTTGTTTGTTTATTTGTTTTGATTTGTTTTGGGGAGTTTTTTGATTTGATTTGGTTTTTGTGGGTTTTTTTGGATTGGTTGGTTGTTGTTGTTGTTGTT
>WBMY01001433.1:0-35162 GCA_013397315.1 Donacobius atricapilla
GCTCTCCTCCCAGCCACCAGTGCCGCGCAAACAGCCACCCGCAGTGGGTATGGAGCCGGGGCGAGGCCTGTGCCTCGCCTCCCCCCTTTCTGCAGCATCTGCTGGGCTCAGAGACCTGGTCCGGCTCGGCTCAGCTCCTGCAGGGCCAGCCTCAGCATCGCCACCCCCAGCCCGACTCACGGGGCCGGTGGGGCCCTGGGCCAGGCCCCCCACCCAGCCCGTCCGCCCTGGCCTGGCCGTGATGTTACCTCAGCTGGGTCCGTCAAAAAGGGCCAGATCTCCCAAGATTCCTGTATTTAAGCAGTGTGTCCCCAGGGGTGTACACTTTTTACCTGATTGGCCAACTTGGCTGTCACTTCCAAAGCAGATCACCGATTGGTTTTTCTACCATTCATGCCAAACCAATACAACTAGCAAGACCAACATAATTTTCGAAAGAAAAAAGTGCAAGGATTTGCTCTGGACCAAGCTTATATGTTACCTTGACAACATTTCAGTTAATAAAAATACTTATATAAATAACTCAGGGAAGGTAGCCCTTCTATTATGGTATTACAATAACTGTTTTCAGTAGTTCTGCAGTTGAAGTCCTATTCCATTTGAAAAAAATTAAATACATTTCAAAAGATTGTAGCAGAAATCCTGAACTTTCAAAAATGCCAGCATGACATGCACATTCAAAATTCATTAGCATTCATAAATAGTATTTGTAAGTTACTTGTCACTGAGAAACAAGGGCCTTTGCCAAATATAAACCTCTGGCTTCACAGCAAAATGAAATCGAGTCCCCCACAGTTCACATCAATCAGCTGACTAGTAGATCCCAACATCTTGTTTAAGGCCAGGTGAGAGGTTTAACCAATAGCTCAGTGCTAACGCAGTCATGATTTTAAAACCTAGGATAGTGTTTTATTCATTGTACAGTGCACAAATAGGACTTCGGATACGCATGAGCTTTATCAGCACTAGTTCACCTATTGTCTGTACTGGACTGCCCTGGGTGATTTAATCTGTCCTTAATAAAAGATAATGGGAAAATAGTGATTGTCACATAATACAATTTGGAGAGACAAGAAGTTGCACCAAGCAAAGAGATTCAACTCCAGAGACTGATATTGTTCTGTTCAAATTATGGTGTTTTCATATGTATATCCATGTACTAAAAGAGATAGATGTATCACACATAACCATGCATGTATGAGTGTGTGAAAAGAAAATTAATCCAAGTTCATTTCATTTCTTCTAAATTGTTATGTTTTTCTCCCCATGTTTTTGCACTAGGGTAAAGTAGTTCCTAATTTAGGTTTATCTAGAGGAATCCTATTTCTATATAATAATTGTATTAGAAAAAAAAATCTTCCATGCAAGAGTCTACTCGCAAGAGCTATAATTGACTTCTAACTTTAAGAAAAAACTTGAACCATATGAATGATAGAATATAGAAATAATCAAAAGTTACAGGCAAAGTATTCAGCATTCCTCATTTGTCATTTCTCTCAGATAAGTGCAGCTTGTAAGAATTTTATCAATAAGTAAGACAACCTTTTAAGCTTCTGATTTTTTTTTTAAAGATGGTAATGAAATATTTACTTTACAACTCTGTACTTTCAATAACTGCATGGACTTTACTTACTAAATTTCTTGGAAGTTCTTGCATTTTAGACAGACGTTGTTGTTGCCATGCTAATACTTCTGTCAGATACATCTATCTCACTAGACATTTCCCTTGCGCTCTTTGTCATCTCTTGTGTGATTAATATTCAAATGTACCCACTGTTGTGAATCGATTCTTGCCAAACACACAGATCTCTGTTGGCTTCCTCAGGGTTGTGACCTCTCAGCAATTTGAAAACTTTGTTCATTTATTTACAGTGATCATAATTTTTAAAAAGTTAATAGTTACTGAAAAGAAGTGCCTACAATAGTGCAAATTTGTTTCTTTCCTTATAGACAAAAACCCAAACCAAAAAAAAAACCACAAAAAAGGCCAAAAAACCCCATTCCAAACCCATGTGAAAATCAACATCTGACTGTTAATGTGACGCGTTATGTCAAAATACATCTCAGATTTTGAAATTAATTACAATCCCTTTTATATAATATCTTTTTTTTTTTTTTCCAAAGGAGGTCTTGGAGAGTTTGAGTGTCCTAAATCATAGGAAAATAACTCACTTGCTGCTCAGAGGGGAAAAAATAAAACCTGATTCAACTGTATTACAGAAAATTGCACGCTGTGAAGCTTCACAGGTACTGAAAGGCAAACTCATTAATAGAGCTCATGGGACTTTGAATTATTTCAATTACTTGAAGAGCATCAAAATATTTTGATACTTCTCAATTTTAAAGGTGAGCTGTGATGCTGATAAACAGTAGGATCCCAAATTACTTGAAGATCAGGAGAAATTTTTTTCAAGATGCTTGTTTCAAAGGTGTAGGTAGACTCTGCCATTTTTGTAACAACATGGGTGCAGCAGTCTGCTCAGGAACTTTTGTCTTATATGCCAGAGCTGTCAAAAATTTTCAAATGCAAAAAGATAGTAAAAATATTTAGTAAGCAACTATTAAATGATTCTTAACAATTAAGTAAAAGAGAAAGATTAAAATTTGCATATCTAAATCATCTTTACTTGCTAACACAAGCTTCATCCTTTGTATGTGTTTTAGATTTTTTTTTAAGTCATTTGAGCCATCTTAAAGTATTCATGCAAAAAAGCCTGGTGTCTTATCAGAAGAGGACGGAGTTCCCATTCCTTTTCCTTCACCCTTATGTGTTGCTCTTATTGTCTTGTCTTAAGACCTCGTGATACTTTAAGTAAGAGTATGCAAAATCAGGGACAACTAAGCAAAATTGAGCGAAGCAGATTGCAATTGCTGTGGCGTACATTCCTGTCTGAGATATGGCAAACCTCCCCCATCTACAAAAGGACCTTCTGAAAAAGTTAGGCTTGTATGTCGCTTATAATGTAAGCACTAAGATTCAGCAAAGCTGCAGTGACCAAAAGTCTTAGTAAAATTATTTAATTCTAACAGATAAAGATCTAAACAAACTTTTCTTTCAAAATACAAAATTCTGATTGTTTACATACCCAACCTGGGCTCTCCTTCTTTACAAGATCCATAGGCTGCAATTCCCAGAGCTAGAAGTTATTCACTCTAAGCAAACTGGAGAGCATCAACACAAGTGTCTTTCAGCAGCTTCCTTTAGACATTAAATTCTGGGTTAAACTAGACTAATTGTATTAAATTTAGCAATCAGATTTAATTCTGCTTGCAACACTAGCAACTAATCTGTTCCACTATTGAAACTGTTGTCAAGAAAGAAGAATTATTTTATTTTGATTTAAATAATAATGTTTTTGAAGAAGTAAAATAGGAGTAAAGATTTGAGTATGAATATGTACTGGGGAAGCTCCATGGAATTTACAACTGCAGGGAGTGACAACAGGCACTAAATACAATGCATGCTGCCAGCTGAGTAGTGGCATTTGCACCCTAATACACCAACACCACTCTATCTGGAGGGCAAACAGTGAGTTTCCTAAAGAAATCAATTAGAATTTTGCAATCAGAGCCTGTTCAAGCATATGGGTTTTTTACTCATCAATTATACCCGAGTCATACTCTTGCATGATTGGCTGATATTAAGAGTTGTCTTTTCACTCAGTCTATCCCTGAGTGCCAGCGCTCCTCTAGCAGGCTGAGGATGGAGCATGGACTAGGAGAAGAAGTAGCAAAGATTGAAAGTCACTTTTTGACCAGACCAGGAAACATTCTTTCCAGAGTAGGCTGGAAATTATGCTCCTGCACAATTGCAGGGAATATCGTCTCTTGCCCTTGACAGCAGCTCTTTAAGTGTTATGCTTACCTGGGCAATCAGTACCATGTGTAAAGGCAAATTTCAGTCCTTAGATGACAGAGTGGCTATATCTTGGTCACAAAAATAAGGACTTTTGGCTAGTAATGGGTTCACCAATTTTGGCATTGGTTGTCTAACTACAAAACTGAATAACCATTTTATTAACAAAACACTGAATAATTTACTGAATCATCTGTATGTGTCATCAGTATAAGATAATGCCACTGGTGGGTTTTTTGGTTTTTTTGTTTTTTTTTTTTATAGTAACAGCCAAAAGGATATAGTTATTGTATAGGTCGTACTGTGAAAAACATCTTCCCTTAGACTGGAACTGCTATTAGTGCTCATTCTGTATCTTTATAAGAATATTTGCACATGTCTTAGAACCATTTTTTCAAAAGTACCTATATACATATTGCTTTCAGAGATTTTGTAAGATTAAGTTTTTTAATTATTTTAGCATTTTTAAATTATTTTAGGGTTTTAGAAAAGTAAGCAAGTATGTATGTTTGTATCTGATCTACAGGATCAATTTCAAGTTGGGAAATATTATTTTGAACTTATAAGCGTTTCTCAGGGGAGATAACAGTAATCAGAGATTACAGCTCTTCTGATAATACAAAAATATTAAACTGACATAGGTCAAAGAAGTGCAATTTTGTCACCTAAAACCAAGAGAAAGCTGGCATTTCTTGTATGAAGAAATTGTAAAGGTTAAAAGATTCAGAACATAAAGGAAAAACAATAATCGTGAAATTGCCTCAACTCACTGCTTGCTTATTTCTACATCATCTGTGCACTCGATCTTTTTATCTGTACACTGAAGTGGGTTGATCTCGACGTATTTTAGAGTTGGCTGCCACCTGCTGGAGTCTGGCCTTGTTTTGTCTCTAAGGCAGTTTGGAGGAGCTAGAGGAGGTTGGGTTTGTGCTGAAACTTTATTAAGATGACTAATGTAAGCTGTGAGTGCCTAAAAGTAAGAATTTAGGCATAACTGATTTGAACACAGAAAGTACACATCCCTGCCTGGTGAAATACATTTAGACGAAAGGAAAAGGCATCCTCTTGGCTGCCTGTCATTTGTGCGGATATTATTCCCTACATCGGAAAATAGAATAATAAAAAATGTTGAATCTATTGAATAATATTCCCCATACGCATTGCAAAACAGCCCAAACCTCTTTTTCTTTTACCAGTCTGAATAAACTATAGTTAAAATCATCTATTATTCAATACAGTGTAACATTTACAAAAGCTCTGCAGTATAATGACGCTGCAAGAACCTCACCCAAGAGAGTCTGCCAGCAGCTAATGATGACAGGCTAAGCCATGTATTATAAAGACCTACAGCTTTTTGGACAGTGATATCTGAAGCACAAGGGAAACTTTCACATGCTTGGCCCCTTGCAGAGTCAGGGCCATAATCACTGAGAAGAAAATATATATATGTTTTGGGGTGTGGTTTTTTTTTAGTGCTTGAAACCAATTGCTAAATATCCCTTCAGAATGCAATGGCAACGTGAGATCCAAAATGCCCAACTACTATGGCATCCCTTTTCCACTTTGCTACACAGTAAGAGGAGCACAAATCTTAAACTATTTCCAAACCTATGTAATGCTAAACCCAGTTACCCCAGGCAGCCAACTCTGTCCCAGCATTGGCTGCTTCCAGTCTGTACTGCCTCTATCTCTGACAGGAAAGGTTCACTTTGTGTATTAAAGTTGGTTGCGGTCAAATGTTTTACTCAGCCTGTTCGAGTAACCCTTCACAGGATGATATAACACCATCCTCAACAGAAAGGTGAAAATCTTGAACTGTAGTCTTGGATTAACCCCATGGTACAGGGAAAGCTCTTATTATGTGAAGATAACCCTCAAAACTAAAATAAATCTCAGATGTAGTAAAATTAACTATCTGCTCAGTGAAGAGAAAGGCAGAACTTGCAAAATTTCTGTTGATGAATCAAAACTCATCCAGATCACAAAGTCTAAAAGTTCCTTATACTCTTAAAAAGAAGGAAAAAAACCCTGGTTTCCAAGGGCCTTGGTTATCTAAACTACAATTCCAAATGTACAGCTTCACTCCAGCAGCAGCCTGGAGACACTGTAGGAGAAGATCTATCTCTATAGGAGCCTCATCTAGTTCTACTTTCTCTAGGGTGTAGTGGGTTGACTTTAGCTGGATGTCAGGTACTCATCAAGCCACTCCACTCCTCAGCTGGACATGGGGAGGAAAGAAGTGATATAAGGCTTATGGATCAAGATAAGGGAGATCAATTCAGCAAATACCATCACAGGCAAAATAGGCCCTAGTTGGAGAATTTGATTTCTTACCTGCCAAATCAGGGTAGTTTAATATGAAAATAAAAACTAAATCTTAAAACATCTTTCTCCCTTCCTCTCTTCTTCCCAGAATCAACTTCACTCATTTTCTCTACCTCCTGCCCCTCTATCCACCCTCATTAGCACAAGGGAGTTGGGAATGGGGGCTGCGGTCAGTTCATCAAAAGTTGTCTCCACAGCTACTTCCTCCTCAGGGCTAGGACTCCTTGTGCTCTCCTACTGCTCCAGAATGGGATCCCTCAGTTATCTGTGAACATCTCTCATGTGAATCCTTCTCAGAACTATCTCTGCTCTGACAGCTGAAGTATCTCCTCCTGTTCCTTCTGCACAGACCTTGGTTTTCCTGACCATTTTTTCCCTGTCTTCTTAGTTATATTATCCCAGAGACACCACTTCTGTCACTGTTGGGCTCAGCCTTGGCCAGTGGTGGGTCTGCCTTGGAGCCAGCTGGCATTGGCTCTGTCAGGCATGGGGAAGCTTCTGGCAGCTTTTCTCAGAAATCAACCCTGTAGCCTCCTTGCTAGCAAAACCCTACCATGCAAACCCAATACATACAATCTGCCTGGCCATGGCAATATGTCGAAAAGATATGTTTGGCTACCTAGAGGAATCCTTCAGTTTAGATTTTTTTTTGGCATGAGATTTAGTATACACAGAAGTTCTTTTAAAGTAATGCTGATAATGTAAATAAAACTAGTAATTAGTATGCAACTATTATATACCTTCTTTACTAGATTTACACAAAGAATGGGCAGATATTTCTCTATTTTTAGAAGCAGAAGTTATCTGACTGTGATTGAGTTAAAAGACAGATGAGACTTGAAGTTCTCAAGCATTATTTTTGCTTATGTGTGACAAGGTTACATAAAATTCTGATATCTTGAATTACCAAGAACAGTGACACAACTTACTAGAACCATGAAGAGATGTTTGTATCTGTGCCAGTGAAATTTAGGCAGTGATTTTACCTAATTGATTTTGTGTTTAAGCTTCATATCTCCAGTACAGTCCATGACTATATAACATTTTCTGATTATGAAAACATATGCAATGACTCTGTTGAAATAGGTTCATCTAATTAGTCAGTGACATTAAAAGAAAAAGTACAAAAACTAAAAATTCCTTATATTATTGTTCAACTACAACAGTTCAGTTTAGAATTAAGGAAAGTGAGCATTAATAAGCTCATGTTTGAGCAAAAGCTAGAGTTGAACTCACTAATTGCCCCTCCTACTGCTCAGTTCAAATCTAACAACCCTCAAGCTGTTAGTACATACTTTGTGAACAGATGAACCCATCACTCTGTGTCTTACCCCATGAGCCAACAGAGTTCATTATCATGCATAACTGAGGAGGAATATTGTGAGTGTCACTGCCATGTCTTGCAGCTGACACTGCAGACAGTGACCAGGCAGAAATTTCATTGGCACTACACTGCTGTGGTCTGGACAGAAAGCAGGATGGCTGTTTTGTCAGGGTGTGGGCTGTAAAACAAAGCTGGCCTACAGGAAGAGAAAACAAAAACTAAACACCCATTCCTGCACTGCACAATACAGATATGCTAAGTTTGTAAGAGCCCATGTAGTCCCCATCTTGCTAAGCTAAATAGGCCATGCATAAGTATACTTTTTCTGCTTTGTCGTTTCAGTTCTTCTGTCCTTCTTTTCACTTTTATCCTCTTCCTCCATCTATCTTCCATCACAAAGTTCACTTCAGAAACAGTAGCCCTGAGGCCAAGGTGAATATACTTGACTTCAGTTATCAGTTTTGCAGTGTGTTACAAAGACTACCCTTCCAAGGGTGCTATAACACTCTATCAGCTCCCTTCAGCAGCCTTTCATTGCAATCATTGTCATGGGTCCTGAGATGCATTTTTATCTGCTATAAAAAGATGGCATACGTTAACTACATCTCCCTAGTGCAATGTCACAAAGCACTGTTTTATTATGCTACCAAGAAATTCTTATCAAAAAAAAAAAAAAAAAACCAAAAAAGAAAGGAGCGAGAAAAAGAAAAAAAGAAAAAAGGTAGCAGTAAGAGTTGTCAGCTTAGTAGTTGTTATAGCTTTGTTTTGCACTCAGAAGCTATGGATACAGCTTTAGTCCAAAAAGAGACAATGTATCATCATATTTCATCTTAACATTGAATTTACAATTACAATACTATTGAAGTGTCCTCTCTTGTATCCTGATTTTTTGTTTTCTTTTTGTTGAATATGTCTGTGTTAAAATTTATGAGGAATGCTTAATCTATAAGATTTTCTGACCTTTTAAAAGCAGATTGTTACAGGGAAAATACTCATATGTAAAAACACCCGCAGTATAATTAGAATTGTCATTTATTGTTTATGTTCTTCACTCTGCAGGTTATTTATGTGTTAAATTTATATTAGAATGGCCACTTTATTTCTTCAACATTTTTTGCAGTATTTTTCATACCAAAGACATATCCACATTGCAGTCTAGGGCAGAGATTCCCACACTAGTTTCTGATAGCCTAGCAGCAGTACCACAAGAGTAACTCCTAAGACTAACTTTCAGACTATTATTAAAATAACATCATACTCTAATTATATTTAAAGGCCTGCTACAGAGAGGCATGCCTTCTGAGTTGTGATGGTAGTCACATCCAGGATATAACAGGGCTTGCTTAAAATTAAAACAGCAATCTAGGACTGTAAACAAGTTTTAATACAATGAATTTCTTACTTTATGAGATCTTCCTTTTAAATTTTTGGAACCATTATCTGAAATTATCATAGATCTCCTCCTCCAGTGTGATTTTGTTTCTCTTCTCTGCTTACCTTTTGTGTGCACAGCAAGTTCTCTTGTAGTCAGTCAGGAAACCCATCTGAGAAATTAGGATATTTTTAGTAGAAGTAGGCAGAAGGTAATTGATTTTTTTCACCTCTGCAGTCTTTGATTAAAGACAATGTGCTTAGGCGGGAAAGTCAACAATCATTCCTAAACATATACAAGCGTTTAATTGTAGTAATTAATTTATCTATACAACTCAGTGTACTTTTAAAAAGCTTCTTGACTGAGAATGAATGCCTCATCAGTCTTAAATATAACAGCCTGAAAGAACAAGTGAAGCCAGTAGAATAACAAACTGTACTGCAGAAGCCTCAGGCACTTGCAGAAAACAAAAAGACATTTCTTACTCTGTGCAGAGCAAAATTATGAAGAATTTGAGAAATAAAGACTGCAGAAGAAACATAACTGATAGAGCCAAAAAAAATAAGTATGTCCTTGTACACGTTGCCATGTAAAAGAAATGAAAAAGCAGAGAAGCCTTGAGATGTAATTACAGAAACAATTTTGTAAGAGAGTTCAAAAAATTCAGTAGTTATGGATCCCATTTTTATAAGTGTCATGTTCCCCATCAGTTTATCTGTTCACTGCAAACAAGACTTGCTGTCAGAATGTAGTTAAAGGCAGCAGCTAATGAAAAACAAACATCCAGAGAAAGGCAGTCAAGACAGATGAGCAGCAAAGACAGATAAAGAGCTTCAGAAGAATCAATGTAAAAATGCCTGTGCCATTAGCTGGGCAGGGTAGTCAAGCCTGTGTTCTCCAAGCTTGAAAGGTTTGCTCTTCTGAAGATGACAGCCTAAAGGCTGATGGTAAGCAAAGTTAAAATACATTGTTCTCAGGAAACAGGAAAAGTGATCAGGTAATAGATTATCACCAGGTGACCCCAACTGGAAATATCACATAGAGAAAATGTTCTCAGCAAAAAGGTTTATGCTTTACCGTGGATGTGGTACAAAAGTAAGGAATTGAGCAGAAAGAGATCTTGGAAAGATTCTTCTGGATAGACAGGGAACAGAAAGGACTATCTTGAGTAGAAACATGTTTCTGCCCATCTAAAAGAGGTCTTTCCTGAGTGATTTTGAATCAGCAGCTCAGTGATAAAGATACTCTCTCACAAACAACTCAATTTCAGCAGGATTTACTGCACACCTAATGTCTCTTCTTTTTCCTTACAGGAAGAAGAGAATTAAGGAGAACAAAAAGACAATGGAAATGAGCTTAAAAATAGAAAATTAGTGTTTACCCAGTTTTGCACTTCGTCCAGCTCCTCAATACCAACAAATTCCTTCATATTCACTTTGAGTCGAGTGTGACAGGTAATATCCATGACATATGTCAAATAACTACACCACATTTCCTGGCATAATCAGAAATGCAGTGATAGAGAGTGATAGTAGGGATCATAACTTAGATGTCAATCACATATGTGATGTGGCCATTTTTATCTTTTACAGTTGTATTAAGTTGCATGCATTTCTGAGAGAGACAATAGCATTCAAGTTCATCTAGAAGAGAATTCCAGGATTTTTCAGTGTTTTTTTCAAAAATTAAATCTAAAATCAGGGAATCATAAAGTCATTAAGGCTAAAAGAGACCTCCAATATCAACTAACTTTTGACCAAACACCACTGTGTCAACTAAACCTCAGCACTAAGTGCCACATCCAGTCATTTCTTGAACACTTTCAGGCATGGTGACTCCACCATTTCCCTGGGCAGCCCACTCCAATTTTTTAAGTGAAAAAATTATTCCTGATGTCCAGCCTGAAACTCCTCTGGTATAACTTGAGGCCATTTCCTCTTGTTTTGTCTCTTGTTACCTGGGAGAAAAGGCCAACCCCCACCTGGCTACAACCTATTTCGTGTTGTTGTAGAGAGTGCTAAAGTAACCCCCAAGCCTTTTTTCTCCAGGCTAAACAAGAAGAGATAAGAAGACCTTCCGACTTTTTTTTTTAACTTTTTTTCCCCTTTCCATATATAAGAATTTCAGCAACATGAATTGCAGGATAATTTCTTAATTTTTTTGTGAGAAAGAGAATGTTTGATTGATTTTAGTTTGCATTGCTGTAGATATTTGTGTATTTGAAGTCTTCTTTTTCTTTATATTGATTTAGGAGTTGTTAATATTTATAAATCTGTTGTAAATACCCAGAAAACTCTTAGGATTCTCTGAGGAGAAAGAGGAAAAAAAGGTTTCTGCAAGAGGCAGAACTGCTGCTGCAAACAACTCACTGACATTATTTCCAAAACCTCCTGAATAACAGCCAGTCCCAAGATAAATCCTATCACCCAAACCAAATGACATAGTTCCAGGTTGAGTGGATTACTTAACTTTTCCTTAAAACAGTGTAGAAATTAGAAATCCTGAATGTACAGCCTAGACTTTAATAATAATTCTGTTAATAACTTAGCTCTATTTTTTTGGTCCTACAGTCTTTCCCAGTAAAATGAAAAGATTTAATACATTGAAGTTTTCTCTTTTTTTATGTCATCAAAGTTTAAATATAGACCTAATGGTCCCTGTGATTGCAGGCTACATTTGCTGAAACAGTATGTCAGAAGTTAACAAATGTGGTTGGCAGGAACACAGAGGGTCTCCTTAGTGCAGAAATTCACTTTCACATGAAGCTGGACAGCCAGCACAGTTGATGGTGGAGCTCAGAATTGTAGTGATGATGTAGATGAGGTATAATGGCCTATGTGAACTGTTAGAGCTCTGAATGTACCTTTGAAGAGAATTGAGAGTTTTTAGGCTCATATAAGTCAGATGGGGTGCAGCAGGAGTTTCATCTGTTTTTGCTACATACAACAGGAGGAAAGATGTAGTTAAGAAAAAAACAAGAGTCAATGAAAAAGTAGCAGTTTTATTTGTGGCATTTCATATGGGCTAATGGATGTTGATGAATGACAAAACAGATCAAATGTTTTCCATTATTTCACTGTACCTAAAGGCAGGTGCCTAGGGCTTTTATTTTATTTGTTCTACTGTAATCCTTGGGTTGTATATAAACCATTATACTAAAGCTGACACTGAGGCAATTAACAATTCATGATGTTGGTAGCCAAAGCTAAAAAATATATAAATAACTATTTAGCTTGGTTTAGTACCAAAACTTCATATAAGTATTGTATCAATAACATAATACTGAAATTCAGCAATGAATAGATAAAAGATACAAAAATGAGAAAAAAAGAATGACCATTCTCTTTCACATCAAGAAAGATGCAGAAGCACTATTTATTAAATTGCCAATGAGAAATCCAACCGAACAGACGTTTGTCTTTTTTTGAAAGTGAGAATAGATATCTGATCTAATGGGCTGTGAACTAGAAAATAACAAAAGACACAAGCAAAACAGAGTGAAACAAAAGAGTACAATTCTTTAGGGCAAAACAAAACAAGTATATATTTATGTTTATATTTGTATATAAAATTCTGCAGTATAAAATGGGTTGTAAAGAAATTGTTACCCCTTAATCAGAGCAAAGAAAACAAATGTCAACACAGCAACATATTTCATGTTAATAACTGCAATTATTAATTTTAAAGTACCTTTAAAAATATGACTTTGTTCTGGGGAAAATTTTCATTATTTGAAATGCTTTTCATACATATTATTTATATATAATTTCATAACGTTTTTTATTATTTGCTTGTTTGGGATTTTAATTCATGCTTGTATTTTGGGAAGAAAAAATCTATAGATTACAAAGCAGTCTTTTTTATTTTTCAACACAGTTAATATTACAACACTGGGACTTTCCCCCCACCTTATATTCTGAAAAAAATTTCGTCCTTAAAACTTTCTGATTTAAGATTCTGTAATTATATTGTGAAAATGTTGCAAATACATTCTTAGCACAAAATTTTCCTCTGTACAGGTTGAAAGCAACACAAAAGAATTTGTCATAAAGCTTTGGGAAAGAGGACGCATCCCTAACCATGGAAGAGTTAGCCAGACCACAAAACAAATGACTAAGGACATCCTCAGACATGGAGAGCTGCCAGGTCCAATTAAGATGGGTCCCAGCCGTGAGTAGTAGCTAATAAAATATTTTGGGAGTAAGCAAAGCTCTGGGTCCCCTTAGAGGATAGGAATGCTGAGAAAGTTGAGAGTGTTTTATATTTATGTCTGTTGTTGTTATTAAGAGTAACCTTACTGAAGGTCATAGGAATTGCAGTAGTGTTTGTGCTAACAATAAGGTGTTATATAGAGAAATTTCTGAGCATGGTCACTGCCTGGATGTAGTTCAGAGAAACTCTGAGGCCCATGGGGGATGCATTTTGCCTGAAAGAACGTCTCTGAATTTGAACCCAAACATGTTGGTTTTTTTCTGTATTAAATACTTGGAAAATTATATAAAATTCTTTTTTTGGGCTCCAAGGAGAGTGAAATTGAGTTATCAAACTATGAATCCAAGGCTGAATAGCTGGTGTGAAACTCTAGAGTTTCTATGTGTGAAAAAACCACAGTCCCATAAGTTAGCTATCACTCAATTGGCTTCAAATGAGGAAAACTATCTGCTGTGGGAAGTGCTTGGCTTTCTGGTACACAGCTTTAGTGAAACTACCTTATGGGTAGTTTCTTTCTGCAAATCTAGATGCACTAGGTGTTAAAATTACTGAAACTCATGCATTGGTTTCCGTAATATTATGAGAATTATATTGAACTCTGCTGAGACACTCACTCTGTAAATGTGCAGATGGTGAAATAATGAACACAAGCTGTGATCTTGTGCCTTCAGAAAAGTTTGCTTGTTTCAGTACATTTTCCATATTTTAAGCAATAAGACTAGAAGTTCTGATCTGTAGATGCTTCTTTTCATGGCACGCTTATTTCTATATTTCTGAGCAATGCTAAGACTGGTCAAAATACAGCTGAACTCTTGTCTTTATGGGTCAGGCAGCAACCACCTGATTCCACTGCCTGCCAAAAATTATGGAATGCACACTTTTATTCCTGAAAACTAGTGAAATTATCAACCAGTAAAGAATTTGAGTGACTGTAAATATCTTACATGGTGAGATGGGAAGGAGAAATACAAATTTTAATTTCCATCGCTTTCATTCTCAAACTGCCACTCAACTGAAGAGTAAGCAGTAAGTACTTGGCTAAAGAAGCACCCAGTTTTTGGCAGCTGTGAATGAGATGAAGCCAGAAGAGAAGGGCTGCTCCTGAAGTGAGAAGCAGCAGCTGATAACATAAATTACTGCCATGATATTTGGATATGAGTAATATGAGCAGACAGAATCAACTCTTGTTGGAAAGCTCTAATCCCAAAAAGAAAGAAGTAATTCACCAAAAATATGTGACAAGTGTCTGAAAGACTAGAAATAGGCTCATGTTATATATACAATTCTTGTATTCCATAGTCTCTTAGTATTTTTTTAGCTCAGTAAAAAGATTAATAAGACAAAAAACTAACTACTTACTGGAGAATTTTGTTGATTTCTTTTTATTTTACTTACAAGATCACTTTTTCTAGGTTTTGAGCACAGCATATTGCTCTTTATATAAAGGAATAAAATCTTTTAAAATATTGCTTTTCTTTAACAGAGGTAAATTGAAGTATTTCATATGTGAAATATATTTCTTTTTGTGCACCACTTTACTAAAAAGTGATTGTGTTTCTCAAAATATAATCTCATTGCCTATAGTTTGGGGCTTGAGCTTTAAATTTTGCCGCACCAAAATAGTTCTGAACTACATAGTTCTGAATTATATCTCGTCCCTTTCCACCTCTCTATAATTCTTTCAAATTTTATAAGGAATAAGGGAAATAACTTGATAAATGCAGTTACAAATAGAGATATCAGTACCTTTTAAGTATTTCAGCTGCTACCTGGCTGTAAAATGTTATCCTTTCCTGAGCGTGAGATATTGGTATTTCTATCAGCTTTTTATTGATGACTACCCATGGTACATATTCGGGTGCTACATTTTTGAAAGTTGTCCAAAAGTGAATCTGACTTGTGTAAAGCAAAAAACCCACTTGAGAATATCAGAAAAGTCATGGGAAATCTGTAAGGGGCTGGAAGGTCAAATGTAATTCTGCCTGCTTCCAGCTGGCTTCCCACTGTGTAGACTGCTGTGAGAAAAGTTCCAAGAAGGATGGAGCTTGGGACAAACCAGAGCGATGTATGTGTAGTACACAAAAGTCTTGCCATGCATATTCAATGCTTCAGACTGGAACACAGATAGGAAACAGCTGGCCATATGGAGCAACCAACATTTGGTGTCTGCCTTGCAAAACTAATGGACCAAAAATATCAGCGTAAAGTCATTGTCCTATCCTGTGATAGGATCAGCATTGTGATGATGATTTCTTAATTAAAAAAATACTCTTTTTTTTTTTATGGTACATATTTGGGAAATGAATAAATTGTACCTTGTCCTTGGTTTGCTCGACATACCTTTAGACTCCAAAACCCCCGAGAAGAAATATAAAAAACCAAAATGGTTCAGTTTTGTGAACTGTTATCCCTGAGGTGTTATCCTTGTTATTTGAAAAGTCTTCTATATAAAAGGTTAACAAAGGTCTTCAATGTTAGTTTCATCTTTTTTTTTTGAAGTTATTATTTGCTAAATATACAAAAGGCTGCTCAAACTTCTTGCATTAGAGCATATCTGGCTCATTTTAGATTGTAACTTTTTAGAATTGCTAGCTTCTTTAATATTTTAACAGAAATACTGCGCAAAACAAGGTTTAACCACTGTTTTGAAAATGCTATTGCTTACACTAGCATCTAGTATCCGTTTTCAAGCAGGCATTAATTCGAAACCCAAAAGGTTTGTGTGCTAAGTGTATTATTTTGTAAAAGATAAAGAACTCCAGAGTTCAGAAACAGTAAATATTCCTTTACCAAGTTCATTTCAGAATCAAGTTGTTAAAACACACTTTATTCTTAGAGCCTGTACTAATTTCTAACAAGAATATTTTACTTTCTGTGTGTGGCGGCTCCCTAGTGTAACAAGAGAAAAAGAAGTATAGACTGTTCTTCACAAATTGCTTTAGTTTTTCTTCTGAAAGTTTCTTGAGCTTCAGAAACTGTGGAAAAGCAAGATGAAGTCAGATTATTTTTGCTGTCTCTCCTCTGATTAATTGGGCAGAAAAATTAAGAAATTAAATGAAACTTGTGCTTGTCTAAAACTTAGGAGTCCTTCTAGCTCAACAGAGAGCTAAGGGAAGGAAGTACTAACTAGCACTTCCATAGAAATTTGTAAGGAATGAGAGATGGGTGGCTATGCAATAAATTATTTCCTGATTCTTAGGAGAAAATAACACTGTAAAAAAGAAATAACTTTGTATTTCATATATATATATATATATGTATACATATACTGAGTATCACAGGTTAGAACACAATAATATTTTGTTTGTTTCATGTTTTAAAGTCTATAAATGAAATTGTTTTGCTTGGATTATTCTGATAAATGTATAGTATCCCATAATGCAATTAATGAAATAACTTTCTACCATGAAGACAAAAATATGCCCGATGTCTCCTAAAGCTGCATTCTCATTAATCTATTTCAACTTTCATTTTTTCTCCTCTATCCCATTTGCTGTTCAGATGGGTAGCAGGGAAGTTCTCCCTTTTTTGTTGTTGTTGCTTTTTAAGCCTGTTTTTTGCTCTTACCTTAACATGGCCTGTGAACATATCATTCAAATTAAATTTAAGGCTTTGCAGTTACAATGTGTGGTGATACTGGGAAGAGAATATATTCCTCACTAGCAAATATGGTTTTCTCAGCACTCAAAATCCAGCTGTGCACATGCTGTGAACTACCCAGAAAGAATCATGCCCAGGACCTCTGAACTTACTGAATAATCCTCTTTCATCTCCTGTGTTGTCAAATTATAAAAGTCCCCTACGCATTGTGAGTCTTTGGGCACAGTATGATGCTGCAACCGTCAAAAATATAAGCAATTTTTCTTCTGTCGACTAACTACCCACCTGGGTATGATCTGAATATTATGATGACCAAGGAGATCCCAAGTCATAAAAATTGGCTCATGCCACACTGGCTATATATCTGATAGAAGAGTAGCAGCAGTTAAATTTTCTAAGGAAAAAAACAACCAAACAAACTGAAAATACTGAACCTGTGTCTCATATTATGAATAAAGCTACTACAAGAACAGTGCAGTCTTTGTAAAATAGATCAACGTGCACATGTGTTTTAAGACTAAACTTAGAGCTAAACATCATTCAGAAACTTATGAGTTCTGTTAATACTGATAAGTGTCACTCAAAGGTGACTCTTCCAGGACTGAAAGGGAGAGACAATTATAATAATTACAATCTCCTTGACTTCAACTTATTGCTAATTTCTAAGAAGGAAGGAGGATTTGGTAGAGGGGCTCACGTACTATTTTAACTCTGCTCAAGGCTTTTCTGCAAGTTCAGAACTATTACAATGTATTCAGAGTAGAAGGCTTTTTAATTGCTTCAAAACCTGGCTAGGTTCTAGCGTTGGTCGACTTAAAGTTACTGGTTAATTCTGTTCTAGTATGGATTGTGGTTATGTGGGGTTTTTTTCTTTTTTCTCTTCTGTCTTTCCTCTTTCTTCTAAGAATACTTTCCAATGAAATGTTGAAAATTCAAGCCCAAATAAAACAGAAATTAGTTTTTCTGCTCTCTGCACCCTGCTTTAAATGCTAGCAAATTAGTGTGAAGAATTAAAAGATTTGCAGACCTTAACAACTGGGCTGCTGAACAAGGCATTAGCAGGGACTTTCAGGAGTGTGTTGCTGGAATCTTGCCACTCGATGGCACTCTGTTCTCTACTGTTTGCTCGAGGCTCAGCACGCTCGTCCGCTCAGCTCCTGAAACTCCTGCAAGCAGCAACAACGCACAAGTCACTTTGAAGCGGTCTGCAAAATGTAAGGACCGTGGGGAGAGGAGATGTGCTTGGAAGGGTAGGAAAGGGTTTCCTTTTTGCTCTTTCCCCCGCCCCCACGTGAAGTGTCAGGAGTTGTTACTGATTCATCCTGGGGTATGGAACTATTCTGCCCCCTCTCTGAGCCAAAGCAAAAGTATAGGTCTCCCTTCTTGAGAGTCAAAATTTTTCTTTTGTTTTTGCTTATGACTGATTGACTGCTGCCAGCCAGAGGAGGTGAGACTTGCCCACGTTCTGCTGTCTCTTAGGTTTTACAGACTAGTTTAAGTGACTTTCCAACAGAGTACTACTAGAGCAAGTTAAAACAAACATGAAGACTGATCTCATGCATTTCTACTTCTGAAGGAATTTGAGCATCCATTTCTTAAATAATAGCCCTGTAAACAGATATGCACTTGGATTTTGGCCTACTTCATTAACCCAGTCTTGTCTGGGCAGAAGAATTGTACAGAGGAACAGGACGAGTGATGGGAGGGGGAAGGATGGGGCACAGTGGCGCAGGATGGTTCTAATAGCTCCCAGGTAATACTATTATTTTTTACTTTTAATTTCAATTTTAGTTTTATTTTTTGTTTTAGTTTTTACACTGTAATCTTATATCCAGTAAGTCAATATAAGCCTTGAACCTTTATTGAGGAATCATAGCCTAGAGCTTTACAACTATTTTCTTTAAAACTGATACTAATTTTTTTTTTTCTGTTTGCCTCTGTTTTTTACGAATTACTATAACCTTTTCAGTCAAGACATATTGGCTCTTCTGATGTTTTTCATTTTCCCAGGTCTTAGTTGAATAGAATACCATCTGATAAAAATAATGTATAAGTTGATATGACTTGCTAAAATAAATGTGGCTATGTTATTTTGCCTATGAAGCTTTTTAAATTAGTGACCAAATTGCTGTTTTTCAAGTAAATGAGTTTTGTGGCCCTTCTGCAATGAGTCTCCGCTGTAAGTTCCATGAATAGTAATATGCAGACCCATTCTGGAATTATTTGTTTCCTCCGAATACAGTTTAGTTATGTGTTAGGAACTGCTGAAAGTGATTCTGAAACACAAGTCACTAGAAATAAGCCTTTTTTATTTCTCTTTTGGACTATATATATTTATGTAACTAATTTAACAGCTGCATTGTTCTAGGCATTTATTTACGTGTGAAATTTCCTAAGAGTAAGGTTTGTAGTAAGACATGCTGACATTTCCTATTGGTAAAAACATTCCTACATGCCTAGTAGACATTCTAAAAATTACAAATTTTAAAAATCATTGTCATAAAAACTCTGTTCTTTATGACAGCTTGGATATGGTCATACGATCTTACAGAAGTGCACTAACACAGCTTACTAAGTGACTAGCAGGACTGTAATACTACTGAGATGTGGTAATTCACTCTGGATGCTCCTAAGACCACCCAGCCTGCAAACTGTGACACATGAGCTCAGTGTACTGCTGCTGTATTTAACAGTAGGAGGTGGCAAAGAGCATGAATGTAGTAGAGCTTACTGGAGCTTAGAAGGTTACCTTGTCACTATCCCTGTTTGTGAAACTTGAACTGAAAGGCATTCAGTTGTGCACTCAGGTCTGAATCACAGAGAATTCTGCTTCATTCAGTGGTTAAATCCAAGCCTTGAGACTCATGATAGCTACAGAAACTGGTTTATTTGTGCCAATGAAAGATTATGAAGTCTGAAGTTTAACTTGAGGACAAGAGGGCAAGAAGAATGGTTCTCATCTTGTCAGCATGCTAAGATGACAGTGATGACAGATGATTTCCAGACATCTTCTGGTACAACTTCACAAGAATACCTTTTCAATACTATCTCTTTTTAACTACAGCTAAGGGAATATGTGTTCAACCATCATTTAAAATTCAGCTGAACCTGCAATGACAGCACTGTTCTGGAAAAACTTTGGTGTGGCACCATCCATGCTTTGCCAAAGAAATGTAGTTCTAGAATTCTTTGTGGAAGAAACGATATCTGCATTTGGAAGATCATTTAACAGCACTCATCTTTGACTTTTTAGAGCCAATCTCAGAAGGATTTTAAAATTTAGGATTTTAATAATCAGATAATACTGGAAGAAACAGTCATGAGCACTGTTGCTCTCAGATTATTAAACTCAGGAAGCTAATCTTGGCACTGAGAGCAATGGAAGTTTCAGATAGGCATGAAAGCACTAATTTCACTTTGGACATTTAATTTCTGCTCAAACTCCTTTGTTTATTTTTCTTGATCTAAAACACTGGATTTATAGTTTACTGGTTAGACAAAAATAATTCTCCAGGTGTTTGTTTTAAGTGTGGTTGGATTTTTTATTGTTTTCATTTTCTAATCCAGTACATAACATGAACAGAAATGCCTCAGGCTGTCACTGTGTAATGGATGGTGTATAATAGGCACGTGCTCTGACACTTAAAGGGAGTAAGCCAAAGATTTGTGAGATGGTAATTAGCCATTTAACTACAACAGATGAGAAAAAAATACTTCTGTTTAGTTAAAAATTTTATTTCCAGCTTGTCCTACTGAAAGACTAGGGGGAGAAAAGCAATAAACACTGTGTTACCATCTTGCCCACCTAAGTACATAATGATCAAAGCTCTACGACAAGAGAAACGCAGCTCCAATTTAAAATTAATACATCTTGAATCATGAAGGTACGTTGCCATAACAGCCAACTTCCTTTTACACGGAGGAACTGATCTTTACCTGCTGATCCAGCAGAGATATTTGTCACCTCCACATTATGGTTCAATGCATGATTAGAGTCTTGTATCATGACAACATTGGGGCTAACCAAAATGTAAGTTAGTACTGGTAAGTTACTTTCAAAAGAAAAATGTGTTCAGATTAACAGCAAAAGTATGGATTCAAGCAGTAAACAAAGAAGATTATGTTGCATTCTTTGGCAGCTGAGACAGTTATATCGTCAGCTCTGCCTTGCATGCCCCAAGTCACATGTTTTTTGTGACTCAATTCATTTCTACAACTGCCTCTATTGTTCTGCAGAGCGCAACAGTATGAAGGGATGTCAGTTGAAAAGCAAGAAACAACTATTGCATTGTTAGATGAAAAAAAGAAATTTATAAGTAATTCACGCTTCTTTTATCCTCTCTCTCTAAAGACTATGAAACTGTTCTTGGTAAGAGATACTTCTCTTGTTTCTCACTAGGACAATAAATAAACCCTACATTTTTTACTTTAATCATAACTATTCCTATTTTAACTTGTTTTCAGTTAGTGGTTACTGCAGGTAAAGCAGTTTGTAAGGGAAGGGAAGTGGACTGTGATTACATCTGAATGACTAGCAGCTTGTGTCTTCCCTTGAAAGCACTAGTAATGTGATGAAATAACCAATTGACTATATGAAAGAGGAGTTTCTTGCGTAGTAGTTGTGGCACTGGAAAGGAGGAATCGCATTACTGCTTTGCTTTCTACGAGGTGCTCTACAGTTTTGGCCAAAACCAAGAAGCTTGCAGAGGTGGGGCAGAAGCTGAGGAGAGTTTGGTTCAGAATTTGTGAAAGATATATTTTCCTAAAGGATTTGCCAGAACAGTATAAATTGCTTGCTTACTTGTTATTTATCACTTGCAGAAATGCTGATTTGGGTTAAATGTAAATGGTGGGAGTTGACAGCCAAAATATGGTTAGGTATCTGTTCAAACAACAAATCTGCCTACTCAATATCTAAGGGAGAACAGTATCAGTATTGTCAATGTTAGCATATGAGAGATGCTTAGCTGTCATAACTTTTGCAATGATGATTTCTTTTTGCAATAGCTGTACGTAAATGCTTTAAAAAGGGAAGTTGTTAAAATGACCACTAGGTGATTAGAAGTAATACTACTCATAAAAGACTTACAACAGCTAGGATCTGTTTCTGGGAGCTGGAGTGTCAGATACTGCCTAATATTTGCTCCAGTTATTGTTATCTGTTAGGTGTCAGTAGGTGTCTTAGAAATGGTCTCTGTGTCCTGACACAAGAAGCAGTGATTGCAGAGTGCTGGGTGTCATTTTTGCTTTCCATTAAACACAGGACTGGAGGATTTAAGCTGTTCTATGGAAATACAGATAAGGAGCCACAGTAGCACTGGGCATAAGGCTAAAGTCATCTTGGTTTAGTTCTTAAACCCTGTTGTAACATTTTAAGAGGGCATTTCAATACCTCAGCATATTGGTAGCCTGTCCCAGTAGGTTTGATGGTTTTTGTTAGTACTTGTATCAGTGATTTTTTCATCCAATTTTCTTAAAGTAATTTTCCAAGGTGTTTGATAACTTTAGATTAAAGGGGTTAATATTCTTCCTGCTGTCTCAATGTATTTAAAGTTGGAAAAAAGTGCTACCCAACTGGAATTTAACAATTGTGAGTATGACGACCATCTATTTCTTATATCTTGCATGGTTGACACTTAAGAAAGAAGATGATTGAATGAAAGACATGCTAACATAAAGATGAAGTATAAAAATATTTTGTGTTGGAATATTCTGTTTTTCTAAGACCTGAAGATCTGGGTCCTATTAAATTGCATGCCGATATGCATGTCTGGCATATCCAATATAACTATTAATTTATATCCTTGAATTGCTAATGAAAGTGATATACAATAAATATTTGGCAGGATGTGTATAATAAGGTTTAAAACTAATAAAAAACAAGCAAATATCAACACCTGAATCTTCTCAAAAATAATTGCTGAACAAGATTTTTGCATTTCTCTTCTGAAGAAGCTCCTTTCCTACTCCAGGGTTTCATTTTTGCTGCAGCTGTAAGAACTCAGAATAGCTATCTTAAAATCTATTTGCCTTTAATCTTGCTGGCAAGAAAGCTGAACTCTAAGAATAATATTAATTACCATTCTTCTATCTGTGTCGACTTTTTTAAAGATTTGAAAATATAGGGTCTTTCAGGATAGGTGGCAAGGTGTTAAATCTCAAAGGAAATGTCATATGTTTGATAATTTCTGTGGGATCACAGAGGTTATATCCTGATTAGGCTGCAAGATCTTATTGAGCAACAGCAGATAGAACACACTGTCCTGGGATAAACCATGTAATCAAAGTGGGTTTTTTGTGTTTGAAAACTGTGTAGTAACTTCATATTGCTTCTCTACTTCAGAATCCTGTCACGTGAACCTAACTGTGTGATGATATGTTTCCACTTTGTTTCTGACACTTGATAACAGTTGTGGAAAACTACTGAAAATCTAGGCAGATGGTGGACATGTAAATACTATCTGGTAGGAACAACTCCCTTGGGAATGTGAAGCGCTGTACAGAGTTATGTGAAAATAAATTTGGAATAAAAAGCAGAGCAAGTAACAATACGGCTGAATGGATAAAGTCCAGATGTTCATTTGCAACACAACTCTCTGAGTAAGTTAGAATATGAAGGCCAAATACATGGCGAATAAAATTTATACCAATCCTTGTCACTAAATAAAAAATATTTCCTTTCTAAACATCCACTTATGCCCTTTGTCTTGCTTGTTTCATCTATTTTCTTGGTCTTGCAAGCTATGAAGTAGCAAGATGTCATGTTACCATGGAGTCCCCTATAGAGTACCTGAAGCTGTAGATTTTAAAAAATAAATAGATAATAATTCTTCTGTGCACTCTTGTGACTCATTGAATTCTGAGGTCAATAAATAATAAAGGACGGAGGAAGAGTGGCAGGGGGAGATGGAGGAAGTGCCAGACCTGCTACTTCTAGGCCCCAACCTGGTTTCTTAGAATATGAAAGCAATCTAAGCTTTGTTTGGTTTTCTTTCTCTGGGTTTCTTTTTCTTTCACTAAGGATAGTTTAGTAAAAATCAGTTAGGCAAAAAACACTAAAACAGGGTTTGAAAATATGATGGAAGTTGTAGATACAGCCTCCTTCATGTAGGGTATTTGCCTACAAGCGATGTTCAGTAGTACAGAACTGTATTCAGGTTGCACTTTGTACCTAACAAACAGATAGTGTCTGCTAATAAATCTGACTNNNTTTTGGTCTTCTACAGTTACATTGGCAACCTGATGGCGGAGTGGGGTGGGGGGAGGGCACTGTGTGGAACATGTCCGCTTCAATGAAACCCTAAGTGTCCTATGTGGGATGGTTATGGAATCATAGGAAAAGTTAAGGTGGAAGTGACTTATGGAGCTATTAGCTAAAGCTTCATTTTAAAGAAAGTCTAATTTTAAAGGCAGATCAGTTTTTTTCACTTGTCTTGCAAGTCTTCAGATATGGTAACTCCAAACTACTCTGAGCCCTTGCTTAACTACTTTCATTATTTAGATGATGTTCTTTATATCCAGTATAATTGCTCTTGTTACTCACCACTGTCACCTTGACCTTTTGCTCTACTTGTCTGAGCAGTGTTCAATTTCCTCTATATCTCTCCTCATAGAGTGCAACCAGTTTCTCCTTAACCACCTCTTTTCTAGCCTTAACAAGCTCCATTCCCTCCCTTCCCTTCTCACCAGTGCCAGGTGGTTCCCTTGGTCCACTGGCAGCTCTCTCACTGCAGCCCAGTGAGCACAGCCATTGCAATGCTGAACCCAGCTTGCTTGCTCTGTGGTGTCTGGGGCTTTTTCTCACTGCCTGTTTACACATCACTTCTTAAAGAAAGTCCATTCTGTGTATTAAAAAAAAAAAAAAAGGTAAGAAAAAGCACTAAACCATTAAAACCCCCCAAACAAACCTAAAAGAACCCCCCAAAAACACACCATCATCTGTTATGCATTTTTAAGTCTTGGCATTTTCTGCATGTTGTGCAAATTTTGATATTTTTTTCTTCCTGCTACTTGGAATACTGTTAGAGTATATTAGAAAATTATTTCTTCACTATGTAAAATTAGTTTTAATGCATTAATTACACAGAATATAAAATCTTAAAAACAGTTAATCTTCTACGGCTTAATTCAGTTAGTTCCCTTAGCCCCTAGAATGACTGTGAAATAAGTGTGTTTAAGATTATTAATATTAAAAAAATGCACTCGACCCAAACTTATCACAATAAAAGCTGGAGGGATGACAACTTAAAGCAAGACAGGAGAAGAAAAGAAAAGAAAAAGAAAAAAGAAAAAGAGGAAGAACAGTCTCTAATTATTTGTCTTCATTCTGGTTTTGGCTACATTAATTTTCACAAAAACCAGGAGAGCAAAAAACTCCCCTTCACAAAGGTCACTGAGAAAAATTTGTGATGGAAGTCATGGGAAACAGGAAACTCAGGGAATGTTTCAATATTTTGTTATCAGTCTATGAATATCAAAGTGAAAGTATTTATAATCTGTTTAGTTATTCATGAGAAATGCAGAAGCTCCTGCAGCATCAAGAGTTATGAATACTTTCCAGTGTTTTGAAGCAAGATAGCAAAACTGTAGTCCATTCTTACTTCTGCCACATGCATGGGTTTAGATTTATTCCATGAAATAATTATTAAATTTACTTGTGTCTCAGGGTCGCTTTGTTTGTTAGAGTTGGTTGGTTGGTTGGTTTTTGGGGGGTTGTTTTGCATCTTTACCCCCCCCCCCATAACAGTTGGTTTGATGATGTGCAGATATTGCTAAACAGGTGGATGTGTATTGCTCATGGGGTTTGGTAGGGGTTTCTCTAAGATCAAGTACTTTGAAACAGAGAATGATAACGGAGAACCAGGACCGGTTCAAATCAGTGATAGAGCCCTCAATATCAGAGAGTCATGATTTTATACAGTAATTAGAGTTCTTCATCCTTACTTTAACTGCTTATAAGAATATGAAAACTGGAGCTTGATTTCATGAAGATGGCCTCTTATGAGTTTAATCTCAATCTGTCCATCTTTCCATAAAATTTCAGAACTCTCTTCCTCCTCCTACCTGAGTTTTCATCTCAGCAGATGATTTGGACTGCAGTCTGTATTCTGCAGCATGATGTATGGTTGAAAGCTTTGCCGCTCTACACAGCTATCCAATGGTGGTCAACAATCAGTACTGTGGTTGAACGCACTACTTGAATTTGAGCTTTTTGTCCTGCAGAGTCTTAAGGCATCAAGGGTGGAGACTGCAATGTCCTTGGGTGACTTGCTCCAGTGTTTTCTGAAGGAACAAGATGTTTTTATGTTTCAGCTTGAACCTTCTAGACATCAATTGTTGGCTATGGCAGATCATTCTTACTGGTTTAAATTTCTCTTGCCTGTAAAAAATTTTTAACACTTATGCTGGTCAACACTGATGAGAAAAACAAGAAGCTTAGATTCTGATACCTGTACAAACTAGCTTTTTTTGAGAGCTGGACTCTCCACTACTAAATGTTTTAATATCCAGACCCATAAACATTCTGATTTTTTTTTTCTTTCTAATGATATTCAACTCTGTGTAATATGATTACATAATGATTTAATATATAGATTTTTTTTCTTCTTATCTGAGCCTGGTAGTTTTTAGTTGAGTTCTGGTTCATGTCCTAATGAATAAATAACTTAAAAACAAACAAACAAAAAATTGTCACAATGAGATTAGGAATTCCCTTTTTTTCTTCCTTTTTTACCTTATTTGTCAGCACATGCTCTGCAGAATAGGGTAGTGAGGATGCTTTCTTGGATGTCACTTTAAGCAGCATTTTGAGAATGGTAATTGTCCTCCACAGTGCCATGAAAAGTGAAGTGGTTCTGGTCTTGAAATGCTGTTATATGACCAAAGGAAACACATCTGGTGAAGTATTTAACTAAATGTGAGCTTTGTACAAATAATATAGATAACTTAACCAGAAAAAGTGAGTGCTCCGAGTAAGTAAGTAAAGACATTTTCACTCTTCAGTACTCTTTCTAATTCATTATTGCCCTGTGGTAGTTTAGATATAGCAGTGTTTTCCTTATTTCTCTACTAGTCTGAAACCTAAAAACCATCCTCTGGCTTGGTAAGAAATTTCTAAGACAAATGATGCTTAAAAGAGCAAAAGCTAACCTATACATTTTAATAATTGTTGGACCATATTACACCTTTCCATTAAATGTAAGGAAAGATGGTTTTAATGTCCTGTCATAAGACAGGAGGCTACACTTTTAGGAAGGAATCTTATTAAAATGTATTGGGTTGCTGCCATTTCAGTGCCTGGTTTTCAGAAGGGATGAGATATAAGTATTTTTGCTTACAGTATAACTAGGATATGAGCACAATGCCCTTGGGTTCTGGTAAGAACTGATGCTGCCATTGAAATATTAGATATGATTCAAAGAGAGGAAGTGCTGCCCACGCATGGAGGGCAGGAGAGGTTAGATGCAACTATTCAGTTAATGACAAAACAGGGGATCCTCACAAAATGTGTATGAAAATTACTCCATCTACAAGCTGTAAACAAACTTATCCTAGCAACAGGAATGCATTAAGAATTGTATTGACATAAACACCATAATACTTGGGTTCAAGAGCTGTGTTCTCAGTAAAAGTTTGGCAAGCAGTTTGTTCAGTGTTGAAAGCAGTACACTAGTGCAGTGATGCATCTGCAGAAAAAATGTAGAAGGAAAAACTTGTCTTTTCATTGAACTTTCTAAGAAATTTATGGTGGCCTTAACTAAACAACACACACCAAGTCAGACATGAGGTCAACTGAAAATTGCAGATGTCTTTTCTAGTAGTCTTCTCTGCAGCACCTTATGAGACTTTTCCTCATTGCAGTCTTTTATTTCATATACAGCAGCAAAGTACAGTTAAAAAAAAATTCAAAAAACTGCAACCCCTTAATGGAGCATATATGCACAGGTGTGTTTATTAAGTGTTTCTCAGTGCAATACTGTTTGATGTATCCCAGCCTATTTGTAACATTTTGGCCCATTTTGTATTTTTTTCATTATCTTCTTCACTACAAAGTTATATGACTTTCTAAAATTATTGTTTCTATGGGAAGTATGTTTATGGTAAATATGTTGGCCAAGTCTCCCCAAATGTTATTACTAAGGCTGTATTGCCAAACCTCTGCAGCTAAACTGTTTTTTCAAGGTATTTATGTTATGGTAAAGGATGGCATTTTTTAATAGGCTGTCTCAACAAAACCTTTGGGTACACTTCTGCAATCCCTAAATAGTTAGACAACTCTGAAGTTAGATACACCAGGTGACCCTACAGAGGGCCGCCCCAGGTTGTCTTTTGACAGCCCTTGTTGCAAGGAAATGTGAAGTATGCTCCTGATGCATAATAGCTGTGATACTTTTTACCCTGGAGAGGCAACAGGAGTTCTGCTGTTTTCCTAATGATCAGAAGAACTGACTACACACAGAAGCCTTTATATCACCAGGGTAAAAAGTGATAGATGCAACACATTATCAATATCATAGTGAAATAAAGAATCCATGTTAGCTCAGTGCCAGTTGATCAGTCCACATGATCTGTACTTTAGCATGGAAGAGTGAAGAAAATTGTCTGAGATTTTGTGTACTAGAGATGCAAATTGAGCTTCTCTGATTGGAAGGGGTAAAGGGTAGAAAACAATTATGTGAGAGGTCTTATTTCTGTTAAATGCCATTGAGCCATGATTCTGCTCAGATTTTTCTGGCAATCGGTGTCTCTGTTTACAGCTTGCAGGTGAAATGCAATTTCCAGTATCTGAAGTGCTTTGTGTCTTTTCTCCAAAAAAATTGTTGGTTTGATGACGTACAGTTATTGTTAAACACTGGTCACAGTTCTACAACACAATATCAGGAAATCCAATCACTGTTTGCAGAAAAATGGCATTTTATGGAATTTAGTTTCCTTTATCAAGGCACACAACGCTGCAGTTTAAGTGATTAAACAACAACTGTATAAAAGAATTTTATCCAAAACTGACTATAACTATCAAATAGAAGAATTGTAACTGCAAGTCTGGGGATCTAACAGTAGCAAAGGGGACAGTAGCTAGGGAGACTGTATTTATTTACTTAAAAGACAATATCTTGACTGTCTGGCATCACTTTTCCCTGGAGTAATCTGTAAAGTAGGTGAAAACAAGTAATTCAATACAAGCAAGGCACAGGCCAGAAATTGAAATAGACTTTCAACTGCATATTAGATCAATAAAAGAAGATCTTAGGTAAAATCAGCCTGTTAGGCCAGAATTATTAAGTTCTAAGGTCTACTAGGCTCCAATTACTTCATATAAAGTGCCTAATCACAGCATTTGGAGAAGTCTAGTACACATGACACATGGGTTTTGTTCTGTCAGTATGACATGCAGTCTTACACGCCCCTAATTTTTGCATCAAATTGAAAAAGGAAAACTTTATTTTAGATGAATAACCTGTATTCTTTTAGTTGGTTTTGGCTTAATGCAAAAGCTTTTCAATTAATGCATCAAGCATATATTTAAAATTTAATTGAAGTGATAAATTATTGGTTTATTGCTTTTAAGTGTCTTATTAGCAGGATGGCATTCAAATGTCTATTGACATAAATAATTCCTATCAAAATAATTATTTTGGTTATTTTTACAAATTAAAAAAGTATACTTGTGCTTGGAAAAAAGAAATTCTGACAGCAACATGCTTCATTTCTGACTCCTGAATATTCAGAACTTGTACAGAAAAACTTGTGTAGACATGTTCAGATCACCTCAGTCAATATAAAATTAGCTCTTCTCAGATTATTTATGATACTTTTTTTAACCTGTTCTAAAAGGCTTACAGGCAAGTAAAAAGGCTGAGGAGTCTCCCTGTTTACCTGTATATTAAGGATTAGGCAGTGGAAAGTATTTTTTCCTGAAATTTAAACTTCTTCCTTGTTACGCTATCTGCTATAAAGATGGGAAACATCTCTGGTCTTGCTTTTGACATAGCTAAATATTATCATTCTTTTCCCTCGCTGTTTTTCCTTCACCTTCTGCCCTTTGAGTTGAGCAACTGCAAATTCTTTTCATTTCTCTGGAAATGAAATCCTCAGAATTCTACTTTAGATAACGTTGCTATCTGCTATTCAGGTAATGCTCACATTTGAACATTCTAGGATGGCGTTTTCTCTTTTGGTTTGTCTTTAAAGTAACTCAAATTCTTGAGTGAGGCATCCCTGTTGGAACACTTTCAAAAAAAGGCGTGGCAAGCACACAGACCACTTCATGACTTACAGGTAAGGGCAGTTGCATGGAGCTGAGAAATGTAAGTCGCTTTTGAAGGGAAGGGAGTTGAATTTGTCTTTCACATCCTGAAGGAATGCTGGAATTTATACAGAAGAAAGCTATGATTGTTTGTACCTCTTGTTAGTTAGCTAACAAGAAAGCTATAAAAGTGATAGACAAGTGGAATCACTGGAAGGATTGGCCAACCTGATTGACTTTAACAATGAAATACCTGGATGGATGAGTGGAGAGCAGTGGGTACTGTGTACCTTGACACCGTCTCTCACAACATCCTCATAGGATGTGTGGGCATCCTCAGGAAGTGTGGGCTGGATGACTGGACAGTGAAATGGATTGAGAACTGGCTGAATGGCAGATCCCAGAGTCATTACCAGTGACACAGGGTCTACCTGGAAGCCTGTCACAAGTACTGTCCCTAAAGGTTCAATACTGGGCCTAGTATTAACTTATTCATCAGTGACTTGCTCAGAAGATACTCTACTCTGTCAGTCAAGTTCACTGATGCATCATAACTGGGAGGAGTGGCCAGGGTGCTATGCTTACCCTTCAGAAAGACCTTGACAAGTTGGAGAGATGGACAGAGAGGAGCCGTCTGAAATTCAGTAAAGGCAAATGCAGGGTCCTGCATCTGGGGTGTAATCCCAGACAACAGTATAGACTGGGATTGATGTGCTGGAAAGCAGCTCTGAGGAGCTGAAAGTTCATGAGTCAGCTTTGTTTTGCTTTTTATCTTTAAATCAGATCAGGGAAGTGCTGGATGATTTAATAAAGGCTTGATAGGCTCACTTAGTCCAGTAATCGGGTCATATGACCATTATTCTTACAGCTCCACTGAGGTGGTTGGCTGAATACTGAGACCCTTCACCCTTTGTCATACTCACTGCCATAACCTTGCCAGACACATCTCTCTCTCATCCAAAGTATCAATTTGCTCTCATATTTGTTGTCTAGTATTTCAAGTGATCACACACACTCTCCAAGTTTTTTTTGCTCATGCATGTTAATAATAATCACTATAAACATCACTGTTCTTTGTTGGAGAGCTCACAGGAAGCTTTTTTTTTTATTTTATTGGGTTAACACATTACAGAGTTTCTTCATTATGGCTGAGCTGCCAGTCTACACAGGAAATTGGTGATAGCCAGTAGGGTGGGTGTGTATCTGCTTTTCATTTATTTTTATTTTTAAGAGTATTATTTAGGATTATGATACTCTTTAATTTTTTTTTTTTAGGTAAGGATTGACATGCTTGACTTGGAGTTTCTCTTTCTCAGATTAAATGGTTAGAATCGCTAATAAACCCAGACATGCTATTTTGACACACCCCTATAGACTAAATAAATAATTTCTTCATCATGACCTTTTGTGCCTCTCCTTTTTGCATATATTTTTGCATATATAAAGTGTATATATGTACACAAACACACACACACACACATATGTATCTATGCTTTTCCCTGTAAAACTTACTGCAGTAAGCTCTGGCATATAAGAAATATTTGAATCTGCATCACTTCATGTGTGTACATGTACTTACTACCTGCGTCTTAACCTAATCATCCAAAAGCTTGTGACAGTAAGTGTAGAGAGGTTTCCTTGTCTGCAGCAGCATTCTTTCAAAGGGAAGATTCCCTGGTGAATTCATTATTACAGAAGTCCCACCCCCATGAAGCTGCTGTAGACACATAACAGGATTACTGTTCAAGAGTTTACTAGGATGCAAGTAAAATTGTTCCAGTCAGTCAGCAGCAAGCATCTTTGACTAAGGTAGGAGAATGCTTTCTTTTACACACCTCATGAAAACATAAGGAAGCATTTCTATTTATTTTCTGTACATAAAATTACTTTACATATTATATTATCGGTTCACTTTATATGGAAAAAAAAAGATGATTTTTTAACTTGTTTGACTCTATAAAAATACCTTGTTAAGGTTAGTGCCATCACAGTCAGTCACACAGTAGATGTGAAGATTGCTTTACTGTTTGGAGAGGATATATAGTTCAAATATATTTTAAAATACTAAAGGGACAGCTTCTGTACTTAATATATCATTAATGATTTTGACAGCTAATATTTGGGGTTTTTTTTGTTGCTTAACATTATTTCCTTGTTTCTTGTGGTTTCGTAGCAGCAATGAAATGAAAATTTTAGTTTCAAAATATTAGCTGTTGTACAGTATAACTCGAAAAAGGATACATTTTTTTGTCTCTGAATTGGAGTTTTGATAATGATAGTTCTCAATACTTACAGAAAGGATTTGATATGAATCTTCTGACTTCATTAGCTAATGCATGTGCCAGATATATTCATGTAATTCTCAGGAAAGAAATTAGCTGGATTTAATAATCTAATGGCATAGAAGTGCTCTCAAAATTTAGGGCTGCCTAATCGATGTGGTGACAAATGAAATGATCTGTGGTCTACCAGGTTAGGAGTTAATTGAATGAAGAGACAGTATTGACAGTATTTTTTTTTTTTTTACAGCTGCTCATATATTCCTAATGGAAAGCTTGGTTTTATTCTTCCTTAAAGTAATTGCACATTCATTCTTAATTGAAATTCAAAGGTTTTATCTAACAAATTACTTTTAGGCAGAGCAAGGGTCTTTTGCATTTGTACTTTGGAGATTTAAGTTGTCAATGTGATATATAGAGCACCTACTTGTAACTATAAGTGGCTAAAAAATCATTTCAACCTGTACTGAAAATTTTCCTGTACTCCCAGATTCTAAAAGCTTGTGTGAGTGTTGGGAAACACCTCAGTATATGAAATATATTTTGTGTTCTAGATACTGTTTGATCTCCACATTACTATATGAGAAAATATAACACATTTTCATTTTGTTGAAGTAGGTTTTCATTAGTTTGCATAGCCAGCTACATACAGCATAAATTATTTCATTGACAGCTAGATTCAGACTATTTAATGACATCTGGATCCTTACTAGAGTCCTAGGCCAAACCCTAATAAGTCTCCTTACTAGTATTCTGACATCAGAAATGTCACAAGTAATGTTTAAACGATTGTCCAGGTCTCTAAAAAAATATAGAAAAGCCAGCTGCTTTTCTTGCAGTTCCTACAATTGCTCCATCTTTGGGGAACCCACTGATTGAAATTAACTTTTTTTTTCTGACCACAAACTCAGCACACCCCCTGTACTCTGTGAAAGCCCATATCTGCCAATTGGTTGCGGCAACCTGATGTGTTTGAAGTTCATCCTCTTTGCAGGGGGTTGGACTAGATGGCTTTTGGACATCCTTTCCAACCCAAACTATTCTATGATTTTTGTCCTTTCACTGCTCATCCAGCCACAGCTATCCCGAATGTCTCAATTTTAACACCACCTAATACTGAGAAAAGGAGGGAAAAAATAATTCAGAAAAAATGTGCTTCAGCTGCAGAAACATAAATGGAGTCATTAACTCATGTTTAAATAAAGTCATGGTGAAATATAACATTAAAACAAGATAGAAAAGAGTTTGACATGAGGTAACAGCATCACCCTATGCTTTACCCCAGGGGTGACTGATGAACTGACAATAGGCAATGTCATGATCAGTAATAGGTATGAAGGTATGCCCAAATCCTGGGATATAATTTTAATATGGCAATATCTGAAGATATCCAAGTTGTAGAAGGAGAGGATGTCTCAGTGATAACCATGTACCACAAAAATTACTGCCACTGAAGAGCTTGGCAGCCCTAGTGTCTTGGTTTGGGTTTCACCCTTTAGACCTAGGACCTCTGGACTGACCTATACATGCTGTGATTCACTGTGTGCAGGGGCACATGGACACATGTCAAGCAGCCTTCCAGGCAGATCAGTTTTGCTACCTGTGGTTTTGGGGAGTCAGTTATGCTAAGTCCAGAAAACAGTTAATTCATCACATTCTAGAAATGTGTTATACTGTAGATATGTGATAAGCAGTTTTCTTCATCACTTGAAGCTTTACACAGGGAATAAAGTGTTGATAAGGAACTAGAAACTGTTTCTCAACAACGAAGTTCTTTTTAGGACATCTCTGTAGCACATGAATTTTGTAGCATGTTTTTCAAGCGTATGAATCTTAGACAACTTGATTCTACTATTGCAGGGTCCAGCTCTTACCTGCAGGACTCTTGACCAGGGGCTTATTAAGTTTCACCTATTTGGTCTCAGGGAGATACTGTGCAATGCAGCAATATGAACAGTGCTCTCCACCGATACTAACAAAGCTGTCCTGAACAAGTAGTTCTTTTCTTTCTTGATTTATACAGAGTTTGGACATATTCAACATGAATAGGACTACCCACTAGCCTTAGTGGGATTTAATCTATAATCATGCTTTGGCTATTGCTGAAATAATTTTATTTTTACTACAGCCTTCGGATCTGTGTTTTCCCTCACAAATCTCACTTTTCCTCCAGTGCTTAACACATATGAACTGGAGCAGGTCCCCTCCATTCCTTTAGCTTGGTAACAAAAAAGCTTTGAGAATGGTATCTCGGAACTGCACCGTGAAATAAAGTCTGCATACTTTGAAACTTGACAATGAACAATAATCTGTCCTTTTCTTCTCACACTTGAATGTCAACCATATTTAATATGTGAAATGTCTCTACAGTGCTTGCTTTATCTTTTTTGTTCTTGTTCCCCACTCCCCCTCTCTGAAATAAAGTGTAAAATATCCAGGTGCATGACTTGGACCTGGGATGGGTTTTCAGAGTAAGGAACAAAAAGAGAAAGAAAATGGAGGAGGGGGGGAAAGTGTCTAAAACTTGTATCCACAATTAGTTGTTACATATAATTCATAGTTTTCTAGTTAGAAAAGTACAACATAAAGTAACTCATTCCTACCAAAGTGCAATCTGACTGTATGGTGAGGATATACATTCCATATCTTAGAAAATTAGATGGGATGCAAAACATAAACATATTGTGTGGGGAGAGAGGGAGGTAGAAATCCTTCATTGCCTGGAACAACTTACATTGCTACTTTTGTTTGCAGTAGAATGAGCTGCTATCCTGTCCCTACTACACAAGTCTTACAGTAGGATAAAAGTAACTTTTCCAAAAATGACTTCATCATGAAACCACCTTCTGCAATCCCTTTTATTGCACTTTTAATGCTATGTAATAACAATTAAAAACCAGAGGGCAGTATGAAGTGCAGTTTGGAAGACAAAACAGAGAGGCATTTTT
>WBMY01001433.1:35172-48485 GCA_013397315.1 Donacobius atricapilla
GCATACAAAGAGTTGTTTTTTTTTTTTTTTTTTTTTTTTTTTTTTTTTTTGGGGGGGGGGGGGGGAGCGGTGCGTGTTTTTTAATGTTTAGGAGTTTTTTGGGGTTTTGGCATTTTGCTTTTTGCTTAAATGCACAGTCCAGGAAGAAGCCTCTTCAGTTATATTGTTAGAAGTTATGAGGAAAATTAATAGGAGAAATTTTAACACACTGTAGCTAATATTATGTTCCTAAGCGCCTCAACCACTTTTTCACTAGAGAAGCAGGTTTGAGCTCTTAAAATTCCTTCTTTCTGGGTTTCTGAAATAAGTCCATGCTGATTGCGATAACATTGCTACAGAGGCAAGGCTTGGAGCATGATGGAGTGATTTTTTGTTTTCCTCCACTTCTCTCTCTATTGAGAGCTGGTGAAAAGAGGGAAAAATATTTACAGGAATAGAGATTTTACTGATACTATTGTGCAGAGCCTTGAAGACAAACAGTCATCATAGAGTATATTGATAGCATCTTCTTAATAACTCCTCTATATCTGCTCATATCAACCTGTCTAGTAGCTGGTAGCCAATAAGGCTGCTAATTTGCTGGGCCTGATATATGCATTTCTGAATGACAGGGGGACTTCTAACACTAATAGTTGGCCATATAAAACCTTGTTGCAGACCACCAGAAAAAATTGTTGTGCTGAATATTCTGACTTCAGTGTATATTTACAAAATTACAGTATGATACTTTCTTTGGAGTGAATCATACAGAAATTGAGATACATATGAAAAAGAAACCTTTTTGGAACAACAACATAAATGAACCAGCTTTTCCCTGCTGTTCATTGGGCTGAGGAAGGCAATGGCTATCAATTAAAAAAAAAATAAAGTCACAAACCCAAAAAAAATACACAAGTCATTAGTTGATTCCAGACTTTGTGAGTAGAAGGGCAACTATATTATTTTAAACTAGGTCATCTAGACCACGTGCAAACATTGATCAAGATACTGTACTGCTAAATAGTTATTTCTTAAATGCCATCTCATTCTAACAATCTGAGTCTTTGTCAAGGGTGGGAAAAGAATTATGAGAAGAGTAAGAAGAATTATTTTGGTTCTTGAAATAAATGAGGAAGAAAATAATATACCATTAAGATACTATCTCTTCTTTTTTTGCTGGTTTTGTTGTTTTTTTCCTTTATGTCAAGGCATAGATCTGTTACTTTGACACAAAAAAGGAACATTTTCTTCCTTTCTTATCCAAGAGTCATCAAATAAATCTCTGTCAGGTGAATCTAATGTTTGCAGAAAAATAGCTCCTGTAAGAAGCATCCAATTAGCCTACTTATGTCAGTACTCTGTGCTTCAGTGTTCTCTGGCTATAGAATAGTTTCTGTGCTCTAATTCCTGCCATTAATATTCACCAACCATAATCTTGCTTTGCTATGCATTATTTATCAAGTTTTAAAAGTGTTATAGCAAGTTGAACTAGGTAACAGGCAAAAACTGTTGTCCAAAAAGTGTTTTTAACCTGAACAGTTCACACACTGAAGAAGATATGAAAAATGTTATTTAAAATGAGACAACTTTACAGATACTTAGGGACATGTTCTTTGTTTGGGTTTTTTTCTGTCTGTATAGCCATCTGTTTATTTAAATGCTAGGAATGAAACTAAATTTCTATATAATTTAAATTTTTTAAAAATTGAAAAGTTGAAAAGTTGGAAAAAAAACCCTTAAGTGCTCCAAAGAGGGTCTTTCCTACCAGAAGGGGACTCAAGTTACAAACTATAAAAGGGGCTCCCACAGATACTTTCATAGTCTGTTGGGCAGAGGTGCTCTTGTAGATGTTTCTTTAAGAATTATTGTTTGCAGGGTAGAAAATTGGCTGGTTGGCTGTGACCAGAGCAGGGTGGTGAATGCTGTTATGTCCAGCTGGCAGTCAGTCACCAGTGGGGTTCCAGAAGGCTCAATGTTGAGCCCAGACATGTTTAATAGCTTTGAGAGGATTCTGGACGAGACAGTCAAGTGCACGCTCTGTCATTTTGCAGATGACACGAAGCTGGGTGAGAATGTTGATCTGCTGGGAGGCAGGAAGGCTCTGCAAAAGGATAGGCTCGATCAATGGGCCAAGGCCAATTGTATGAGATTCAACAAGGCCAAGTGTAAGGTCCTGCATTTTGGTCACAACAAACCCCACCAGCACCACAGGGTGGAGGAAGCATGTCTGGAAGGCTGCTTAGCTGATAAGGACCTGGAGGAAGTGGTCAGTGGCAGATGAACATGAGCCAGCTGTGCCCAGTTGGCCAGGAAGGCCAATGGCATCCTGGGCTGTATCACCAACAGCATGGCCAGAAGGACAAGGGCAGTGATTGTCCCCCTGTACTGGGCACTGGTGATGCTGCACCTCAAATCCAGTGTCCAGTTCTGGGTCCCTCACTTCAAGAAATACATTGAGGTACTGAAACATGTCCAGAGAAGCTGATGAAGGGTCTGGAACAGAAGTCTTGTGAGGAGTGGCTGATGAAGTAATTTACACTGGAGAAAAAGTGGCTCAGTGGTGATTTTATCTCTCTCTACAATTATTTGGAAGGAGGTTGTAGCAAGGTGTGCATCAGACTCTTTTCCCAGTTATCAAGCAACAGGACAAGAGGAAATGGCCTCATAATGTACTAGGGGAGGGTTTGATTGATTACTGGGAAAAAAATTCTTCAGAAAGGGCTGTCAATCATTGAAACAGGATGCCCAAGGAAGTGATGGAGTCAACATCCCAGAATATAGTAAAAAGTCATGATTTGGTGGTGGATTTGGCAGGGTTGATGGTTGAACTCTATGATCTTAAGGAAGTTTTACAAATCTATTAGTTACTCTGTGCTATTTGCTAAATAACATACATAGTTTTGATAAATGAAATTATTTTCATTATTTTCAACGAAAAGAAATTTAATATATAATTTTTAAGAAGGGTATGTGGATTGGGTAAAAGAACAGAATATACAAAATACTAAGGGGGATTTCAAGCTTTTACAAGAGCATTGAATTAGGGAGACAGACTGAAAAATGTGTTGAGAGTGTTTTGGTGCACGTTTAATCTGAGACCTCAGATAATATTAATCACGAAAAGGAAAGGAAACAAGCATGGGACTTACAATCCTAGAATATAATACGACTCTCCTGTAGAAAGGGGAACAGCTGCCTTCTGAGAACAGAGTAAAAATATGGGCCAGTCAGTTAAGTGAGAGTTTAAGATACATTGCTGTTTTCAAGAATTTAAAATTTTTCATGAGTTCATGAATTTTTAAATTTTAAAATTTACTTATTTGACTATTCAACTAAAAGTAAGCACAATTACCACTGAGGCTGTTGCATCAGGTATCCATTATATATCAAGTGAAGAGCAAGCTGGCTTTGTAAACGTGTTAAAAAACTGTTATGTGAAAGAATAATTTAACCAAATACTTATTCATATTTAAATGAGTGATATGGCTCTACATATGAATAAGTAGAGAAAAAATATGTAACATGCAGGTATTATATACATATATAGGTATATACATATATATATATATACACAGAGAGAGAGAGAGAGAAAGGAATTTTTTATCGTTTTCTTTCCTAAAAAATAATCTAATCATTAGAGCAGGGAAGTAAGGACTTGGATATTTTTTCTGATCTTTTTCTTATTTCAGGCAGAAGAATATGAAATATTTACAACAGGTATAGATGTAGTACCCATCAGTATCTATATTTTCTCATAAGTTGTATGGCATGGTGATTCTATTGATCAGGGTGCTACTGAAGGTTTAACCTTAATACATGTAATCCAAAAGTTCATATTTCCATCAAAAGTGAAGGAGTCTGAGCTGAAGGTACTGTAGGAAGCTGGACCCACGGTAGCTCTCCTTTGGCTATATTTGCATTGACTGGAAAAAAAAAATTCTAATTCAGAATATCTGACATTTGAGGAAAAATATGTGATTTGGAGAAAGTGAATAAAGTTTTCTGGTCATTAGTTAAACTTTAAACTCATATAGAAATATCTTGGAGCTGATGTAATGCATGAGTTGAGGGAAATTATAAATTGCTGGAGGATATTGTCATAGACTTATCCACACTTGTGGTTTAGGAATACATCTAATGTTGACTTTGTAAGGCCAGTTGGCTTCTATGAGTCACTTTTAAGACACTTCATATTCATATGACAGTAAATTTGATTTTTACTGATTCCTCTCGTTTCTTGAGCAAATAAGTTATTACAGATTATATAATATTTAGCCCCAAAACACCAGTTTAAAACTATAAAATTAGAAACATTGAATCTCTATATATGTGATAGTCAAGTACTCTCCAATGAAGCAAAACATAAAGTTTTTACACAGTCATACCATTAAACCAGTTAAGGAATGAAAAGCTTTGTGTTACTTCATTTATGAAGAAGCAAATATGTTGTGTGCAGAAATATTCCTTATTCTTTACTCTACTTCTGCCATGAAATATTTGCTTCAACATCCTATTTATGCTTCAGTTGATCAAAATCCAAAGCTTTTAAAGATTTAGGTATATAATCATGGAGCACAAATGAAAGCAAATCAGTGATGCCTGGAAATGAAAGGCTTAATGCTTCCCCTATCACCTGCAGTGCACCCTGTGAATCATTCATTTTCCAAGTATTAAACTAAAATTATTTTTTCATAAAATATATCCTCTTAGTTTCTTTGCATTTGTTTTAAACTAAAACAGCAAAACCACACTGTTTTCTCTGCATCCCTTCCATAACTAATGTAAATACTAGAACTGAAATGGGAGGAGATCATCTGCACCTGGACTGAATATATTTTACTTTTGAAGTATATCTATAAGTCTCACCATAACCCCCAAGCTTGTACCAGTAGGTGACTGTGATACATGTGGGATAATAGCGGGCCAAACTGTGCTTTCTCATGTCAGCTCCATAAGACTCATACAGCATGATGCTTCTGTCTCTGTTCATAACTGGCAGTCTTGAAACCCTGAAATTCTAAGATTGTTTTCATGGGACATCTAGATAACTCTGCAGTCCTAGTGATGAGGAGGGTTTATCTGGTTCAGCACTGGAGAGAATCCTTTGTTTCTCAAAGGATTACAACCTAATGTGCAATGTTCAGCAATGTTCCAGATGCAGATGGGTTGAGCAGCATAAGGAGATGGCAAGTGTTGGTTTCAATGCTGTTTCAAATCAAGTTTGATGGTGGGGAGCTGCTTTGGAAGAGAACGCATGCTGAAGACAGATTTATGTTCCAGGTGATTGGTATAATATGCTTCAGGAAATAATGCAAGAGACAGCAGAGCAATTTAAATAATGTTCTGTGCATAATTTCTCTGGTTTTTTATGTGTGGTCTTCATCATTCTATGGAACATCTGACATTCTGCAGTTCTGAATGCACCAGCACCCATCCTGGGAAAGAAGCTGTGGCTGAACTGAGACACTTAATCATTAGCATATGGTGTATACTGAAATAAGGAATACATTTCTTACCCTATTAGTGCTTTTCTATTTGGATGGAACTTGGAGACCACTTGAAAATCCAAGGAAATCTTCTTAAAGATATTTTGCTACTTGTATTTTTAAAGTCTCTCCTTCTAAATTCCCCTAAAAAAAGCATGAAACAGATTATACCGGAGTGATTTTATATGTATTTCCCAAAGCTTACAAGACCTACTGGTTGATGGCCTACTTCCCCCTGCCACGAGTTTTGAGGATCTCTTATCTTCTACTCCTGGTGTGCTGAAGAGTATTCCTACCACATGCCTCTGCTGTGCTGAAAACCAGCTAGTAGGGCAGGACAGGACAGATACAAGAGGACAGTGGAGTGATTCAATTAGTGATGAGCTAAAGGCTTTTTATTGGACATTGTCTACACATTTAAGTCTTTTTGCTATGTTTTTATAATTGTGTCCTCATGACATGTACTCCATATGACATGACATGTCCTTTTTGCTGTTGCAGAACTAGGTCTCTGGTATTGCTGCACTTTGGGATACATCACAAGAGGATATGATTGCAGCCTACAGCCTCTGCAGCTGCTCTGAAAATTCCAGGGTTCCTCTCTCACCCTCCCATTAGTTATTTTTTCCATGAAAGACCTCACACCATTTTCAGTGGGGTAAAGAAACAATTTGAATTTAGTGACTGTAAATACACTGGTTCAGAAGATGTATTTGACAGTTTACTACACTCTGGCATCAGCTCTCTGAACTAAAGCCCTGCTGGGGAATTTCACATCAGTTTTGTCAGTATTTTGGGCAATTTATCTACCATTGGAGAAAAGACTGATGATATAGATCATTTGCTTTGGGAGGACTTTTTTTTCATGCTTTAGAGTCCTTTTTTCTGAGTTCATGAGATAAACAGATGGGGAGACAGCTGCTCTGCCACATTGCTGAGGTGACCAGCAGCAAAAATTCAGGATAACAAAATGTTCTCTGGTGAAGGTCTGCACAGAGCTCACCTCAGAACTGCAGAGCAACATTAAATCTTCCCAAGCAGTTCAGAAGCATAGATCTGTCAGTGTATGAAAGATCACTCAATCTGATGACAAAATGCCGAAATATTTGATGCAAACAGCGCAGTAGATATGTAGCCTAATTTCAAGATAGTAGTGCCATCACACTACTTAGCAATCCCCAGTTCAGTTTTAACAACTTGGGCTACTTTTAACAAAGGAAAAACCAAGACATTAAAGCTTCTGCAACATAAATAGTAAGGTGAGTCCTCCTTGTTTAGGATGGCAGCAGGCAGTCTTCCAGAACAACACACTAAAGAAAAATAAGGATTTTATTCATTACTTCCCATCAGCAAATAGAGGTTTAGCTACTTCCTATAAAGCAGGGCTTCAGAAAATATAGCAGCTACTTTGGAAGACACATACCATAATCATGTCCCCCGTTCTTCCTTCTTTCCCTGAGTTTTAACTTTTGAGTATGATGTCATATGGTATGGAATATCCCTTTGGCCAGTATGAGTCAGCTGTCCCCTCCCAGCTTCTTGTAGGCCTAGCTCTGCTCACTGAGAGAGGCAGAGTCAGGGGGGAAGAAAACCTCAGTGCTGTATAAGCACTGTTCAGCCACTGCCAAAACATTGGTGTATTGATGTTTTCCACATGGTTGTGGGCTTTTTGTTTCCCACTTTAGGAATACAAGAAGTTGTGGCAACATGAAGTAATACTATTACTGATACAGCTTGGTGTCATGCTCAGGCTTGCTGAGGGTGTACTCGTTCCACTGTCCATGTCACCGATAAAGATGTTAAACGGTGCCAGTTCCAAGCCCTACCTCTGAGGAACAACACTTGTCACTGCTCTCAACTTGGACAGCGTGCTGCTGACCACAGCTCTGAGTGCAACCATCCAGACAGCTCTTTATTCACAGCGTGGTCTGTCCATCAAATCTGTAACTTTTCAATTTAGAGACAAAGGTGACGTGAGACAGTGTAAAATGCTTTGCACAAGTACAGGTAGATGTCAGTCACTCTTCCCCCATCCACCACTTCTGTATCCATCATAGAAGGCCACCAGATTTTTCAGGCACATTTTGCCATTAGAGAAGCCATGTTTGCTATCTCCCATCACATCTTTATTTTCCATGTGCTTTGCAATAGTTTCCAGGAGGATCTGATCCATGACCTTGCCAGGCATAGACATGAGACAGACTGACTTCTCGTTCTATGCTGGTGGAGGATATCTTGCTGCTGAAATGTTGCAATTAAAACACACAGAGAAAATACTAATTAGAGAGATTCTATGACATACCTTTCATGTATTATAAGAATTAATACACAAGCCCACTTCATAAAATTGGTTTCAACTCTGCCCATAGAGGATATTTTTGCTTCAAGTCTGAGTAGATGAAACAAACAGATAGTGCCAATAAAGTGATCTACTTGCTGATAAAGACAAAAGGCTGGGTAGGATGTGGTAGGAAATAATTACCATGAGCCAGTCAGTTTTGAGAAAGTAGGAGAGCCTCAAAGAGTTGTTGTAGAAGGAAAACAGGAAACCAAGTAAGGACAGATAAGATCACTTTATGGCTATTGCTTAGATTCAGGCAGAGAACTTTGAGTACAGAAGGAAAACGTGATTCTGTATAAATTCTACAATCTAGCTGATCTTTTGCCACTTATACTGTATGGAATCTGCTGTGGTACTTTTCAGAGAATAATGCAGAAAAATAAATTAAAGGTATTAACTTAGCATAAGACCACTTACTTATAATAAAATCTATTCTATAAAAAGATAAATAGCTACCAGCTGACACCTTGGGGAAGTGGGTAGTCATGTCCACTTTGAGCTCTATGGTACAGCTTCTTGCATAACAGGGAGGTTTTGGCTCTTAGTCAATATTTCTTTTTCAGAGTCAGCAGAAGCTGTCTTCATCTTTTCTTCCTTTGCCTAAAATGGTCATGTCTGCCCAAACTTCAACCTGCAGTATGTCTCACAGCAAAATCTTCTTAATGTGGGTGGATTGTGGGAATATTTATATGGCTAGATTCTCATTCTTGCTGAAATCAATGCTTTTGATTTGGCAATAAATTATATCCTGATTATGACCCTGTCCTTTTAGCAGCTCTTTCAAGTCTATTTTGGTTCTGTTTCATTTCAGGAGCTTACTGAATCTGAATGTTCTTAGAGTCTGTGCAAATTTATCTGCAGTTAAAGTTACAAACTCCAGATTCAGCATAATCCAGTCTAATATTTGGTTTTAGAGCAGGTACTCCTCCTAGTCTGCTCTTAGCTGTAAATAAGTATGAAAAGGGGAAGGTGGCATCCAATTATGACTTCCAAAGAGGAGAGACTACTCTTGTACATAGATTAATTGGCTCTACAGGGATTGAAGAACTATTGGATGATAGCTAGAGGATGCACAAAGGTAAGAACCTAACAATTTCATATGCTGTGGTCTTCCTGCACTTTCAAACACAGAATAGACCTGTAAATTGATAATAGTATGTGTGATATCTGTGCTGAGAGTAATCTGGGTTTTAGATACCTGACTATTCATGTCCTCATGTAAATTTCAAATAACAAATGTATTCACACTAGTTTTCCTGTGAGATGTAGTGGCAGAGCTAACTGTACGCATGGAGAATCAGTTTCAGCTTACCACTGATCTCAAGATAACTTCAAATACCAACTGCATCATTACAACACGGTTGAGGGGGTCACATCATACAGGTGGGCAGGACCAGGTTCAGCATGATTTTTCAGTGTTTTGTTGTTTTGAGGTATTTATTATATATTTTAGCTGTCTTTCCTTGTATTTATGGGTTCTGTCTTTCTTGAGATCCTCATCCTTCTTAATAAATCAATGATGCCTTATTAATCATGGAATGGTTAGGGTTGGAAGGGACCTTAAAGAAAATCTAGTTCCAAAGTTCTTGCCATGGGTAGGGACACCTTCCACTAGACCAGGTTACTCAATGCCCCATCTAACCTGGCTTTGAACTCTGCCAGGGATGGGGCATCCACAACGCATCTGGACAACTTCTTCCATTGCCTCACTACCCCTACAGGTAACACCTTCCCTCATTTTGCTGTTTGACTTTACTACATCTCTGGGTTTTTTGCAGTCAGCAGAAAGAACAGATTCACACATGCAACACAGTTTTACAAATCACTTTGCAAGAGATTGGAACAGAAGGTTTATTTACCCTACAATCTGATGGAAATAGAGATCCCCTTTTATTGAGGTTGCATTATAATTAAATAATTTTGCAATTTTCCCCTCATGCTATGCATTTTTAGTTTTTGTAGACAATATTTTGGGAACTCTACATTATTTATATATTTCTCAGCTGGCAAAAATACATACTTATCTCAATCCTTCTCTTGACATTTCCCGTCTCCTATGCACTTCTTGACTTTTTTCTCTGAATTCCCTTCTATTTGCTAACAATCTTGAGACAACAATGCAGCAAAGTAGTTCCCGACTCCATTATTTTGGCTATATGACTTCAAGGGGAAGAGTTATCAAGAATAAGCTATGCAGGGACAGGCTTACCATCCAATGGGATGGGAGGTTTTTTTACTGGTTTCCACTTTTTCCATACTGACTACATGGGACTCTGACCAATCAGACTGAAGTCTGTTTGAAGCAGTTAAAAAGTGCCTGCATCTTAGTCATACTGACTGGCCACCCACAAATCCTCAAAAAAAATTCTTTAAACTTCATCCAGTTTTTATTGTCTTGAGTCCAACAAATGGAATGATCTGCATATTAGTCACAGATGTCTGTGCTACTTCATATTGAGTGTGGGCATTGCCCAGATGTTTTGTGTAAATTAGCTTCTTGGACTTCCATCATCCAGAGGGGGTGGGGGAGAAGACACACTGACACACATGTGTATGTAAAAGTTCGCCTGTGAGCGAGCTCATCCTCCAGTACTTTTTGGTGATGGGCTTTGGAATGATTTTGAGAGGCAGTTATATTTAGGTATATTTAATTTTTTGTGGGCATGCACACAACTACTTGCAATAGCTCTATTTCACCTTCCACATGCTAGAGTATATTAAACCACAAAACCACACTGGCTTAGTTAAAGGGTAGATATTTAACATTATGCTCTTGGAATAGATGTGTTTGAGGAGGAATGGGGGGGTGGTTTTGTGTGTGCTTTTTTGGTTTGTATGTTTTGGGTTATTTCCCTGAAACTGTACAGGTCTAGTAGAAACTTCTTTTCAATATCTAAAATTAAAATCTTATCACTGATGACACTGCAACTCAGGGGTTCAACTACAGTGGACAAAATTACAAAATGTCATCCTAGTTTTATAGTGGCTCTGAAGATGGCAATGCATCAAGACATTTTCTCATTCAACACAGGAACTTAATGCAAAAAATATTACAACATACCATTCTGTGTTTATTTGAAAAAAGATTTGATGTGAATATTGTTCATATTGAATTTTTATTAACAGTTTGAAAAAAAAAACAAATTCAATACCAGTAACCTATATTACAGCTACTCAGTTAATACTAATTGGTACAATCCATGTTTGTAGTCTACTCAGAGCTTGTTTCATTAGAGAAACAAGTGTGAAACAAAGTATTTCCTCATTAGGTTGTTGTTGCATTAAAATTTGTGTCTTTGGCTCCTATTTCTTGAGTTGTGTTACTGCCTAACAGGAATATCCAAGAGAGAAAAAACACTTATATTTAGCAAAAGAGACCTCATTAGACAGCCACGTTTTCTTTAAAATTTTTGCATTCACCTTGGGAACAAACACTGCTAGCAGCAGCCCACTTAGTTTTACTTTTGCATCATTTACACCTTTCATTCTTGTGATATCTTCTCATGTCATTTCTGCTGCTGTCTTCTGGCAGCTTCACTATCATAAAAAAATTCCTTGTCAGACTCTAGAGACCCTTAAAATTCAGCAGTATTTATTGATGCCATCCAAGTGTTCTTTTAGAATTAGAGTCACAGACTCCTGCTGATGTCATCAAAACTTTTTTTTTTTTTTGGCCAGGAAATTCATCAATCAATAAACTCAAATTCAGGAGGCAGAGATAGTGAAAATTATTCTGTACATTATGCTGATTTGCTATATATGTTTTGTGTAATAAAAAACCTAGGTCATAGAGGAAAGTTTCTACTTACCTGGACTTACCTTAAATACAGAATTAATTTGACAGTGCATGTACTTTTATATTTCCACTTAGAACTATTCTAAAACCCTGAGTGGTTCTGGAACACAGTGCCTGCTGAAAATTTCAGTTAAATCATTAAAATATTCAAAACTTCTCTAAAATATGTTCAGTATTGTAAAACTTAATAGGGAAAAGTTTCCTTTGAAATTACTTTATTAGAACTGAATTAGTGCTAATAGCATGGGAGACTAAAGACTTATTGTTCTTACCTCTCTAAAAGCTCCAGTAATACATATGAAGCTAGACATGACACTGAATACTGTGCTATCACAGAGCTCTCTCTATATCTTATCATCCAAACTGTTAATAGTACCTTACTCCCTAAACTGAATTGCATTCCTTACCTTGTATTTTGAACAATACTTTGTGCAAATGTCTTGAAAGTACATTTTAAGAGATGACACAGGCAAACTATGTGTTAGTGTGTACGTATAACACTTCTGTTGTTCATTTGTATTTTTTTGACTAAACACCTTTTAAAAACTCTGTAGCTTGATTCTACTGAATGTTACCCAGTCACATCAACTGCATCATGTGACAAACTGGCATATGATTACCAGAACAATTCATAACCTCATTGCCAGTCTATGATTTATGTCACAGAATCATTCTACATTAGACCTTATTTTGCCATGCACAAGAAATCTTTTAAGAAGGATATTTATGAATTAAGAGTGCAAAGGAATGTCTTTTTCTTCCAATAATAGCAGGCAGTAGGTGTTATGTATTAGTATGTGGTGTTTATGCTTCTGTTTAGAAACCTCATGTTCCTCTGTACAGTCTCTATTTATGTACTTTCTTCTGCATTAACAGTAATTTCTTCAGTAAAACAAAGCTAGCTGTGCTACACCAAACTAGGCTTTGACTCATAGCATGATTCATAGTATGGGAATCTGAATGTGTTATTGGGTATAATCCAACACAGCTCAACATGCTCTATGGCATCTGTGGAGTTTGTTGGGTACTTACAGGACCCACTCTTCAGGATGTGTGAGTGTTGCACACTGTGTACCCATATGCATTTTGGAGCTTAAAATAAATCCATAATTGATTGGTGAAAAGTTATGGAGAGGTGAAGTATGTCTGGTATCTGTTGCTGCTGATTATGATCTGACATGTTTAGACTTTGCTTGTCCTCTTTTTCTCCCATCTAAGTTTGAAGAATAAAGTAACTGGTAGAAAAGAGTGATTAGAAGAAACTATAATCTCAGGTTCATCTGATAGAGGATTGACCCTGTGCCCTGTGCTCTACAGTGTACTTCATAAATCTTTGGAGAACCTACAAATAGCAAATCTTTTCTCCCTACTCCCTCATCATTAATTAATCCTGAAGATTTGAGAAGTTTCCTTACTGTTCCCATAGTATTCCCTTGTTCTGTTTAATATTTACACTGACTCAATTTCTGGCTTTTAGTCAGGTGGCAAAAGTCAAGTCACTGATGGAGAATGAAGATCTCCATCTATTCTGGATTCACATGGCCTGGGTATGCACATTGGACAGCAAGTAGATAACCCACAGAGGATCATTTAACCTTTCAGATAGGTAGGAGACCTTAAGGGGTTCTTTGAACTGGATAAATGAAGCAAGTTGTGAAGTATGTAATTAACAAAATTATTCCACAACAAAGTAGAGACTAAACCTGAATTA
>WBMY01001433.1:48529-60025 GCA_013397315.1 Donacobius atricapilla
AAAAAAAAAAAAGAAGGGGGGGGGTGGGGAAGAGACCTCGAGATGGGAAAGAAACCTTTAAGGATTGAAGATCAGCCCTGCAAAATTATCATATTTCAAAGAATAGTATTGGGAGAGCATTTAGTTATGTACGTCAGGATTAATCTTCAAATCTTCCTGAAGTTTCCTATTATGAAATCGGCTTTAAATATGCTGATTCCCATTTGAACTATGCTGGAATGGGAAATTTTTATTGCAATGTGAGCAAAATCTCATGAACTGAAAAACTGGACCTGAATATTGAGCTTGTAACTCAGTTGTTCTCAAGATTTTTCATCTTGCAGACCAGCTCAGTTTTCTAGTTCTCTCAAACCCCATGTGATATATGATTGATTCCATCTGTTTATGAGGTTAAATTACTGAACTGCAAGTGTGGAAGGAGAAATTCAGTTATGCATGCTTCTAGCTGAATAGGTCTGCTTGAGAGAAAAATGTTTTGGTAAAACTTTATTTTCTCAAGTGGTATTCACCATAGATCACTTACTGTATTAATTTCTAATTGTGACATAAATATATTACAGAATAAAGCTACATCCCTCTTTCTATGTTTTAATAATATCTGTCATGTCCTCAGAAATGTCAGTGGAATTACACCGTTCTCAGCAGAGTTATCTAGGCATCACAGTCCTTTATGACAGCTGCTCTGACTCATGGGGGTTTCTCTCTTACTGAGGAACGTAGCTTAAAGTCCTGAGATTCACAAATTTTAAGATTTGTGTTACTTGGGATGTTTATTTCTCAAAAATATTAGTGTTACACATTTGGCAATTTTCTCTGGCTGACCTAACCTAAAAATATACCACCACCACCCTCCCCCACCACCCCCATTTATTATAGAACAAGTTGAGATTTTGATTATAAAAGTTGAGTCAGTGATAAAAATAAACGTAAACCATTGTATATAGGTGGTATTTAGCTATAAGGCTGTCAATGAGGTGCTGAAATATTTCAACTGGTACAGTTGCACTTTGGTTGAAGAACTTGTTTTGAATCACTACAGCTCCTTTTTGAAGGAACTTGTCTTCCTGTGCATTCTTATGTACTTTTTCTAGTTGATCTCCACTAGGAACCCTGCTTCAGCAACAGAACTCTGTCAGACTTGGCCATAATAATTTGCAGATCTTCCCTTTAGTCCTTTCGTATTAGGATTTTCTTCCCTTGTTCCTTGAAGTTCATCTAGGAAGCATGTGAATATGGGAAGTATGTAGCACTGACTAAAATGAACAGGTTTTTATCTTCACCTTTTCAGGTTGATCAAATGCACAGTTTACTCTAACTGTTTTAATCATTAGGGCCACTGTGTACCAGGAACACCTTCTCTCCAAAAGGAGAAGTTTTGTAAGAAGGGTAGTTCTTTCTAACTGCAGGATGGGAAAAAGACTTTAAAAATCACTTTGATCTTTAGAAATTATAGCTAGTGGGCTCTGTGGGTTACCCAGATATGCAGAACAACATATTTCAGTGTTTCCATTTGTACTCTGCTTTGAATCCCCCTTAGATTAGCATAATAACTTTATGCTAGCCCTAGTCTTAACTTTTGCTTTTAGGTATCTTCTAGGTAATTATGACAGTCAGCATGGAATCAATACTTACTCTGTTGAATTGTAAGGAAGAAAAAAACTTATCATGTCTCCTTAACACACAGAGGAAACCAAGTAATTGAGAATTTACTATAATATCGTCTTTAAAACTAAGCTGGCACATAATAGAAAGGGTGAGTTCTCTGAAAATAGGATGCCTATGAACCTAGCCAAGACAATTTAAACATTGATCTTGGTTAGACAGACAAGAGCTCCTGTCTACTATAAAATCCTATCCATTTCTATTGCAAAAATTGATATATTAAAGACAAGAGAAACTTCAAAAAAAGCATTGTGGAAATCAGTGGATATGAAAGTGTTTGATATACCTTATCTTGATATATATTTGTATGTCTATGTTATGAAACATATGAATAGAGGAAATAACTTGAAATGAAAACTCCACATCCTTGACATATTCATCACCTTGAACACCTAGAAATTTTGTTTGAAAATTTCTGTGATGTCTGGGAAGCATTCCAGATGACTGTCTCTCTCTCAGAAAAGCTGGTTTTAATCTCTCCTTTCGCAGTTTGTAAACTAATCTTACAAATCTAGTATGGCATAAAGGACGCGGAAGTTGGACTCATATCCAACATTGATGATTTTGTATTTTTCTTCTTTGACTAATCAGATGACAAAATAAGGTTCTCCAAAATTCTTCTCTCGGTTGTGTATATCTCTTTTCTCTTATGTTACCTTTAAATATCAATGTGTCATGGAAGGCAGAATAAAACAGTTCCTGTTTTTTACTTTGAGATGTCATCTGCTGAATTTTCAGATCTGATTCTGACCAGTTTTAGGTCAGCAAAACTGCTAGAGTCCTCAGATCTTAACAGAGCATATACTCCTTTTTTAACTTCCTTTCATTTTTACCTCACTTCTTTTTGAAGATACATAGCTGGTATCTTTTTCTTTATATAATACTACTCTTTGATCTTCCCCACAAATATTTGCTGTGTATAGTTTGTCACTCTTTGTCACGTATGTTTGCATTACTATATTCTCTCAAGTGACTTGAAAAATACACTTTTTTCATTTTTTACCCACTTTTGTAACAGGATGAAATTTCCCTGATCCTTTGAAATTTATAAAAATCTAATTAGTAAATCAGGTAATGATTTTTTTAAAAACATTTTACAAGCAATGCTGAGTTGCACGGTATGTTGATGTTAATTTTGGATTGTTTTATCAGCATAAGCTTTTGTTCCAAAGACGAAATTCCACAGTTATCTAATTAGTTCAGTGAGGATGTTCCTTGCAACTTTAAAATTTGTTTATACAGAAACTCTAATTGGAGTCACTTTTATAAATGATGGAGTATTTATCTTAAATTTCCATTGCCTTTATTCTCACTCTCATAATGAGAAAAAAACTATGCTTTTATTTACACTGGTATGTTTTGTTTCTTTTGCCCCTCGTAATTTGAGATTGTTTCTCTCTGAGGAAAATCATTGTTTCTCAAATATTACGCACACTCAAAGCCTACTGTTGTACTTATCATGGTTTCACTCAAGTTAAACATGTGATCTTGAAAAAAGACCTGAAAACAGTCTTTATCATTGTCAGTTTTGCCACTTCTAGAAGGACTAGCAGCTGGGAAGTGCTGAACAATCATGGCAGTCAGACTAAGAAAAGTAGGGAATGTGAGAGAGAGGGAAAAAAAATGTCTTGCTAAGCTAAATTCGGAGAAATGTTCTCTATTTTAGAATACCATGCAAGAATCAAACACTGCCAATGAAAATATCAAGAATGGAAAGAGGAAGAAAGCATCAGCAAGGGATGAATAGAATATTTATTCGGCAAAAAGGGAAGTGGAAACCCTTCAAGATGAAAGCTGTATGTGATCTTGTTTTCTACTCAAGAACCAGTAATGCAGTTTTAGTGAAAAAATATCATAGTGGTAATTATAATGAATTCAATAAAATCTTTGATGCCAGTCTTCAAAGACAGATTAGCAAACCACTCTAATGTCTAATCAAGACCAATAAAGACTAAACTCCCAGTGCCCATGACAAAACCAATAGAACCAGCTAAAACTTCCCTTAAGAAGGGCTGTTGTAGAACTCCCTTACTGAGATTTCCTCTTTTTCCAGATTCCTAATATATCTACATTAGCAGGTTAGTACAAATCCAAAGCATTTTTTGAGGCAAATCTCCTAGTCATCTTATTTACTATGTTTAATAGCAGGCTCTAGGAGCATGTGGATGAAAGTAAACTGCATCACATGGAGCACACCTAATATATCCAGCCCAGGGCACCCCACTAGTTAAAGGAACACAGCCTCTGAAATGCATATAATGTAGATCTCACTTCCTCGGCTGTTTCCCTCTTCGGGTTTACTTTCATTGGACACTACTCACCAATGCAGACATAAATACTATGGCCCAAGACCAGACTAAATAGACCACAAGATCATACAGACACTGGTACAGCAAGAGTTGCAGTAAAGGCTCCGTGAAATAACCAATAGTCTTGGCTTACAGGCATTTTTGAAAAAATGGAAGAAGTTTTGCCAGAACATAAAATTTTATAGAAACAGAATCAAAGCCTGTCTCTCTCTAGTTTTATCATGGTATTAGATGTTAAAAACAACTAATAAGGAAGCTTTAAAAAATAAAACTATCAGGGTGAAACAACTTAAATTTCCATTCTAGAAAAATGTGGATGAAAATTGTTGTCTTTCATCTTTCAGTTCTTTCTTCTTTTTTTTTTTTTCCCCCCAGTAGTCTCAATGCATTTTGGTTGCTTTCTTCCTTTCTTTTTTTTTTTTTTTTTAATCCTCAATAGTCTCAGTGCATTTTAGTTGTTTAGTCTTTGTTTTTCAAAACCGAGTATTTTAGGCCCAGCTCTTTCTTCAAACTCCTTTCTCTTTGAGGTCAGTTTCTCAGATTAGTAAGATATATTCAGAGTTGCATACATCTGTCCTGTCTTTAAATTTTGGCTGGTTGCTGCCAGTTTAGGATTACATGTCTTGGAGAGTAGAAGGAGAATGAAAGTTACTGAGAGTTTTCCGTGCAAGCTCTGAGCATTTTAGACACTGAAGAACTAAGTATTAAGATACAATACCTTTAGAAATCTTCTTTAATTATCACTGCTGTTCATGGACAGTGAAATTGTGAACTAGCTAAATGGTGTGCAGAAATGTTAAATTTAACTCTTAGTCATCAGTCTTAATGATTCTAAGGCTCTAGGTCTGAAAATTCTCACATAAGTTATGCTGAGCAGACACAGCCATTGAGAGACTGGCATTCCACAGGTCTGAAAAAAATTAGGAATAATGATTCCAAACAGCTTGCACAATTCTGGAACAATGGGACCAGATCCTCAACTACTTTAAATTGAAGTATCTCCTCAGACTTTAGGACAACTATTTTGATCCAATCACAAGACCATTAACAGCAATAAAACGTGATTTTTCAAGTAAATGTATTTCAACATCCTTCCAAGAACATTCATACATATGAGATTTAAGGAACGAATTGTCTTTACTGAGAGATGAAGACTGTCAAAGAACCTGGTTGCATGTTGTCTACTTATACTCAATATTTAATGGCACCATCCTTAATATTTATCATATGCTAGCATGTATCCTGCTTTATCAGTGCTTGTCAATTCTAGGGAAATAAAACATACTGCCTGCACTCATGAGATCATTTTTAATTCATCTTGTATCAACAATACTTTTGTACAGTACTTGAAAACAGAGGGCAGTTAATGTATCTTCATGCTTTTGCTTGAAATTTGTGCTCTTTAAAAGAAACACTGTCTTCACAGGGGCTTGATTTAAAAACTAATTGCTTGAAAGACATCCCCAAAATAGAAGATACAGTCTCCACAACAGGAAATATAAACTATAGTTAAGCAATACACAGCTTTCTGAGTTTCTTGCCAAGTTATGACAGATATACTGATCAATTACTGAAAGGTAGAAGCAAGGCCAAAATCTGGATAGTCTATTCCAGGGAGACTAGAACTACTTATTCTTTGATGATCTTTTGAAACTGTGTTCTAACATGTTTATATCGTGTAACACTGTCAACCAAATAGCTTCACAATGTCCTGGTGAACTTTAGTGTTAGTTGTCTTGAAATATGAAGATTTAGATTGTGACAGGTTTTATTTCCATGGGGCCTGCAGTAATTGTAATTTTACAGGTTTTGTCATCATTTTGCTGATACAAGAAAAGGTGTGTTCATCAACCAGCATGTCCACTAACATGTACACTTGAGACCTAGTTTGAGGAAGATTTGAACATTAAATTGCTTCTGTTTGGTGTTTCTAAAATATTTCACTCTACTGAAACAGAGCAGCCTGAAAGGATTCAATCTAACTATTAGTGAAAAAAGGGGTTTTTAAATACTGACATAGAAATTTCTACTAATATTTGAAAACAAGTGACATTTGTTTGGAGCAATGGCTAACAATCCATGTTAGGGAAAATGTAACCAACCCTGACAGACATGCTTAAAATAGCCTACCATGTTATAAACAAAATCCTTCTTTTGATAATTCATACCTGAACGTTAATGATGAAAGATCCCAAAACAGCAAATAGAACAAACAGTTCTAAAAATGGGTAATCTGCCTGAGAGTTATCATCTACTCATTTGGGAAGTCACTGCATTTTTTAATCCATGTTAATCTTCATTTGGCATATTATTTTGGTGCTTGGGTCTGCCTCAGCAGCAACCTCAGATTTGAGAGTTTATCTTCTGTGGAAAAGTTAGAATCTTTGAATGAAAACTAAAAGGGTCTTAACTTTCTTTTTACCTTTTAATGGCTTAATGACAATCTTTATTAACACATAACTGAGAACAAAAAGGTATCTAAATACATGCAAGACTAAGAGCTTCTTTAAGAAACGATCTTACTATTTCTATCTAAATTATTGAGTAAAGTCCTTGATAAATAGAGTTCAATTAAAATGCAGAAATGTAATTTGCAAGTTGTGTATTTAGAAGGGGTGTTTATTTTATTTGATATGGTTTTTATACAAAAAACCCAACATTATTTCTCATAGTGATGCACAAAGATATTATTGCTTCTCCTAGTCATTTTGATGAGGATTTTTTTGGTTCAAATTATATACTGTTCCTAAAGTCTTGGCAGTGAATAACTGTTTATATAGACATAGTTTTAATATATTCAAATTAATTTCATTTTGCTGTAATGGTCACTTGTAAATTTATTTCAACTCAGAAATCGTAAAGAGCCTTTTTCAGACTTCCTTATGCAACACATTTATACTGCAATTCGATGCACTGGGATATAGCAAGGATACAGGAAATACGGTCATGCCCCTGAACAGGGCTGGTACATGAAACCTGTGTTTCTCCCATGCCTGATCCCCAGCTATTCTATTATGCCAATCTCTGTGTGCCAGACGGATGCTTCTCTTTCCCTCCACTTGCTCCCTCTTGTGTTTTATAATGATTTCTTCAAATCCAAAACATCTTCATAAAATGTGTTGGCTAGAACAAAATCATGTACTTGATACCTAATGAAATGCAAAATTATGGAACACCACACGAAAGCCGCTAATTCCACTGTGAAACAAAAGCAAATATTGTAAGTTTGAAAATATTTTTAAAAATAAAACTATTCATCTGTTCTTGCAGTATTTTCAGCAGTTCCAGGTGTATTTAAACAAAATGGGGTTTGGGATTTTTCCTATTCTTCAGTTTCTAAGGGAAATATATCAGGTTTAAATAGGCTCTTTAGGAGAAAAAGGAAGGTGTTAGCAAAAGCTACCATGTTTTTCTGTAAGGCATATGGCAACTTCTATTTCTTAAGACAAATAAGAGTAAGACCTCAAGTGCTCTTTTTTTATTTAGCACATTACTTTCTCTCCAGGATTGCTTTTTAAGCATGAAAACAGGTCTGTCCACAATACCTGATGATACTGTTTCACAGAAGTTACTTGAATTTTGGATTCAGTAAACCATAGCTATATTATGTTAAAAATTTCCTATAGAAAAACTGTGAGATTTGCATAAATTCTCATTACATTATGTAGGGATTTGACTGAGCAAGACCTAAATTATGGAAGAGCCTACCACTATGTGCACCTCAAGGTCTAGAAAAGACCATCAGATCTTCAGACAAATAAACACTCTGAAAATATCCACATCTGCATTATGTTAATGTCTGTGTACTGCTACAACATAAATTGCTTGACTGCTTTGAATTCTTCTTAGTTTTTAATTGTTTTGGGAGTTCATTTTATATAGAATCATGGAAATAACATATTATTAGTTTCTCTTTCCACAGTATGTCATAGAGTGTACTCAGCTTACACTAGTATGAAAAAAATATTTTATGTTTGTGAATAAAAAATACATGTGTGATTTCTACAATGATCTTATTTTATAATTATTTTAGAAATAAAATGTAATCATAATGAGAATAGAATATTATAATTCTTCAACGAACATTACCTAAATGAAAATTGGAGTTGTTTGAATAACTGATTTATATAGCCTAGCTTTGACACTTATGGTTTTCTGAGTTAAAGATGTGCCAAGAAAAAAGACCACCTTTGTGGTTGATTTAAGCTTAGAAATAGCAAGGGGATAAATTCTATCATTTTAGTATAGTCAGTCTGACCACAATGGGAGCGCTGGTCTTATAAGTGAATTAACTTTTTTCTCATTAATACTCCATTCCTCAACTTATTTTTTCTGTTCTATTTATTGTTCAAGATCACATAGAATTATCAAGATTTCAGACTTAAATGTTCTGATTTCACCTGTTCTTTCTATTCTACCATTGTAAAGTTTTATTAAAGCAGCTTTGAGTAAGTATTCAAACTCTGGTTATTCCCCTCCTTTCTGCAGATGTGATAGCAGGAAAAGCTATTTAGGGGATAGTCTGCCCTCAGTTTTCTTAGACAGGAAATGCACAGATATTGTCTATGATAGTCTTTTCTCTTTCTCAGCTATTCATCAAGCACTAGAATATTTGAAATAAGTTTTCTTTTTGAAACTGTTTCACATAGCAGATCATGTTCTAATAATCTCATATCGTTTAAATATGTCCCCAAAAAAAGCAAAAAGCACAAAAAATTAGTTAATATAAAATCAAAGGTTTATGATGGAATATTAAGTGAAGTTTAGCTAAAGAAAAATATTTCTTAAAAAATAATTATAATTTTGTCTTGAAATATTTGTTTACTCTTTTGGAACAGTGTGTTTCAAATTTTCATCACTTTTTGTTGGTATTCTAAAGCCAAACAGTTTCAGCAAATTTTAACTGCAAGAAAACAAGAGGCTTTTTGTTTTATTTTCATTCCTATAAACGTAAATTTTAAAATTGTGCAATCTGTGCAATTGCATAATTGCAAATAAATATGCTCCTTCACAGCCTGTAACTTATTCACTAAATTCCAAACTGAAATCTTGCAGGGAAATAGTATAAATCACACTTCACAGTAGAGTAAAAGTTATGGATTCAGAACTGAGAGTAGCCAAATGTAGTTAAAAATAATCCTGAAAAGTTATTTACCTCTGGGGCTGTGCTTCTGGCTGTTCTGAGTCTACCAGCACATGTGCTGTTTCCTTTTATGGGCTTCAAAGACCTCCGTCTTTGAAGATACAGAGGTTAGGCTGGGAAGTCATTCCACTTAAGGCTGTCTACCTCCACCATCCATGTACATGAAAGCTACTGGGAAAAATTTCAAACCCAGTTCCATTTGGGCCAGCATAATTTTGCAGCTAATTTTTAAAGCTAATACTGTAATTTTAAGGCTCAAAACTGCATATACAAAATTACATGTGTGACAACGAGGACCACATTCAGCAAATTTAGCAGATTTTAGCCCAAAATTCCACATGCTCAGGAACTAAAGCTTGACAAATTAGCTCCAGATATGGCCATATTAGTGGGAGCTGGAGACAGCCCTACAGGGCTGCATTTTCTTTGACTTAAGAAATGCCCTTGAAAAGATTCAATTGAGCTAATGAAGGCATTATATAAACAGTTGAAAGCAGTTGTTGGAGGCTGGTAGAAACTCATGTATCAGCAGTTAGTAACTAAGATCTTCTATCTCCTTTCAGAATAAATATCCTGTCCCAGATGCGGCAGGCCTGCTGAATGCAGATTTTCTGGTCAGTAAATGTCCAGACATTATTTTATGTACTAAAATCTCTGCAATGTCTTACCTCTGTAACTCCCTCTGAAAGCCAGACAAAAGCCAAAGTTTCAAATGAATATCTGAATCAATAACTGTAAAATCATTTGCTGCGAGCAATAATTATTAAAACAGTTTACACCAACCAAAAGGGTCATCAGAGAGTAAGTAATGTATGACTGACCCACCTGGTAATATGAATAAACTCAGCAACAGCACTACTTTCTGTCTTGAAAGAAAGTGTAAAAAAAATTAGAAATTGTACATGTTGATTACTATTATGAGTCACACTGACTTAAATAAAATATTTATTTAAGTGAGTTATTTTACTTAAATATGAAACCAGTGGCCAAAGATGGGGGTTTGCATGTGTTTATTAGTAGAATTTGTTACACGAATAGCTAATATTTATTCCTAATAAATACACTAATTAAAGCCATACTAGTAATTTCCATTAGCTTACCCTCAAACTTCCACGGAGCTGTCCGTCTGGTTTTAATCAAAACCAAATGGTAATCCAAGTTCTCAGGCTGGAACAGCTAAGAGGAAGTCGTTCGGAGAAGGCAGAAGAAAGCAGAAAAGATAAACAGACGATATTCACTAAATTTGTACAGAGCAAAGGATGTAGATGCTGTGGGTTACTCTGGAGACATGATTCAGGCACCCTGTCAAACTGGAACGAAGTACTTACAAGTGTTTTATGTCAGCAAAATACTAATATGATCAAGATGGAGTCTGTCCTTTTGCTTTTGCAGAGCTGGATTTGTGTGACTCTGGAGGATTCTCAAAAGAGGTAAAGCAACATATTCCACTTCATGCAACATGACTGTGTTTAAACTGTATTGTAGCATTTGTTTTCACAGATCCAGCTTATTCTCTTCAGTAGGAATGCAATTTTAGCATATGTCTTTAAATGGAATCTATCTAACTTTGTGTATTTGTTTGACAGAATAGTACTAGACCTTTTGTGATGTGTGAAGTTTAGACCATATTTCTCACTACCTGATGTCAAAGACCAAATGCTTCAGAAAAGTTCTCCTGTTGTTCTGGAAAACTGTTACCTTTGCATAAGCATTAGAGATGCATGAAGTATTTTTTAAAAGGAAAAATCCAGGAGGGAGAGGTTTAAAAACACTTTTACATTATGTAGCTGTAGTACAGATATTTTTCTTTGGCAGAAATAGCCCAGCAGTGTATAGAGCTGACTGCCTTGAAACACTCGGTCTTGACATTTTCTTTTCCCTCCATTTCTGCACTCTCTCCCTGGCGCAGGCAGGCAGGCTCGCTGTCTCTCTCTCCCTCTCTCTCTCAAAGGCAGGAAATACTTTTCAGGCAATCTGGGCCTGGTTGTTGAGGCCCCCTCTCACAAAACATCAGTCTGAATTTAGTAGACAGAAGTCACTGGGAAAAGCTTGACAGGCTTGTGCTTAGCTAAGGCTCCCTCCAGCTGCAGAGGGTGTTTTTGTTAGAATCACACATTGAGCAAACCTCCTTAGAATAGAGCAATGATCTCAGTAGCGAAATCTGGACTTTTCTGCTAGCAGGGGCTAGCTGGAACTGGGCTCTTTTGTTTGTTTGTTTGCTTGTTTGCTTCTCCGTTTTGTTGTTTGGGCTTTTTTGTTCTTCTGTTGACCAAAGATTTTAGGGAGGTCATGTCTGAATTCCTGATTCTCTTCATCTAGGTAAGGCTGTCTTATAATCTTTCTGTACTTTAAACTGTCAAGAACTTAAAAAAAAAAAAAAAA
>WBMY01001433.1:60032-126160 GCA_013397315.1 Donacobius atricapilla
AAAAAAAAAAAAAAAAAAAAAAAAAAAAAAAAAAAAAAAGAAGGAAAAAAGGAAAAATATAATAGAAGGTAAGAAAAACTTCAGAAAAGAAACAAGCAGTATCCAGCACTGGACTATTCTGCGTTAAGGATCTCAGCACTAGAAATAGAGGTAAAAAAATTTATAATCTTTAAAAATATACTTTTAGTTGTAAACTGCCACAATTGTGTTTATCAAAATATCCCAGACCTATTAAAAAAATTATATGCATTTTTCTTCATCTTTGAAAAGTATGCTTGAAATGCTGAACTTTATTTGCATTCTTATATAAATAGAGCTTGCTTGTGTATTTTTTAGTGTACATTAAATAGGAATGTTAGATTTGTGAGTGATTTGGTTTTTTCACCTCATTTAACAACTGTGAGGGCATTTAGGGGTATGTTTTTTTCTCTCTCTCCACGTTCCCTTCCCTCTACTCCAGCAGTAATGATGATGAGTGTTTTAAGTAGATATATCAGCTATACCTCTGCTGGGTTAGGTCTAGCCTTTTCTCAGCCCTAGATAAAGTTTGTTGTAGAAGTGACAATACAGTCTTAAAGGTGTACACTCTAAATCTGAAGTTCCAGGGTTTATTTGTTGGCTTTAGCTAAACTGGGTTATTTTTAGTAACATATGATTAGATACAGAGATTGCTGTCTGCTGTGCTAGCATTTAGAAGAGTAAAGTAAGATTCAGTAAATGTCAGCTGACTATAATTTTTGGGAGGATGTAATGATTTACTCCTTTTTCTTCTTCTAGTAAACATGTAACTAATAAAAATAACAAGAATCTGCTGTTAAGGAGTTTAGGGAGAAAATTAGGATAATATCTTTCACTGATATGTGAATACATTTATATTTTATGTAAAATTGTGCTTTAATTATGAATTTATTCTGGATATGAGAAGCATTTTTTTATGTCAATCTATATAGTATTCTTTGTTTTCCTGAAAATTGTTGCTTATAAGTAATCTGAAAATTTCTTTAAGGCTCCATGTAGTTATTGGCCAGATTGATAGCTAAAGGGAAGTCATCTGTTCGTGTATTTCAAGTTAACTTTGTTTTTACTGTTTTTCAAAATTATTGTTGTGTAAGGAAATGACTTTGTGGTGTGAAAGGATGTGAAGGATATTCCAGAATGGTGTCAAATCTCTCCTCTTCAATAGACTGAGAATCGTACACTTTACTGCCATTTGGGGGAAGAAAGTTGTTCAGGATGGTCAAAACTGGCTCTGGGTAGTGAAGGAAATGTTTCTGAACTGGACAGGGAACAACCAGGGAACAACATTTGGGGGAAGAAAGTTGTTCAGGATGGTCAAAACTGGCTCTGGGTAGTGAAGGAAATGTTTCTGAACTGGACAGGGAACAACCAGGGAACAACATTTGGGGGAAGAAAGTTGTTCAGGATGGTCAAAACTGGCTCTGGGTAGTGAAGGAAATGTTTCTGAACTGGACAGGGAACAACCAATAGGCAGTAAATTTTTCCTGAGTATGTTCTGGGGTGAATTTTAGCATCACAATCACTTATTTGCTTATGGACAAGTCTTATCCAGTGAGATGTTCTGGTCTGGGGGAGCAGTGGGACTAAGTTGAGAGGAATTTGACTGGCTGAGTCTTTTTGTCATTCTCATGAAATTTGTGCTGGAACATTGATGTCTCAATGGATTTAGCTTTAGTGGCTTTTACTGCACTGTGTTCCCATGCTTGCTGCTGCAAGTATATGTGCACGTATTTAGTATTAGTGAGTACTCCAGTTAAACAGGAGAAAATATTCCCTATTAAGCAGCTGTCTCCTGCAGCACCCCTTCTGGGGTTTAAAGTGTATAATGACCTCATCTGACCTCACTTACAGATGAAAATACTTGACACCTGAGGCAGCTGAACTACAGGGTGGACAACAGAAGAGAACCCTGAAAGTATTTTCTCATTAGACTCCAAAGTTTCTTTAGACTATAAGAAAATATAGCATTGATAGGCACCTGTGGTTTTGATTTAGAAGGTTTAAATGAAATTCCTGGAGACATATCACTATTCACCTATATAACAATAATAAACATTGAAAATTAGCATCTAAAGTTTTTTGACCTTACTGTGTTCTTTCAGAAATGTTAAAGTTCTTTATTTGAAACAATAGCCCAAGTAGTTGGATCAAATGACTCCCTTGAAGGAAGTAATGAATTTGTGTCTGCAGCCTTGAGAAAAATTAATACAAATGGCTACATCCATGTAATAGGAATTATTCAAATAGCTTTCCTTCACCATAAATTTATGTGCCTGAAAACTAATCTTCTTTTGAACTTGTACCTGTTGATCTTCATGTCAAATTCCATACTCAGAGCACTGGGAAAAAAGAGTTTGTATATTTAGGCCTAAATCACAAAGACCTCTTTAACACAAAGCAATCCTTCCTAAAAGAAAATTAAAAGTGAAGACAACAGTTTGGGTGTGCAGTTGTTAAGTAGGCAAGGCTTATAGGAATTCTTTTAAAGTGCTGGGCTTAAAATCAATTTAAAAATTGTTCTTTATGTAATGGAAAAATCTAAGGATTCCCCTTTTGGCTTTTTCATAAGTCTCAAAAGTTATTTAACTTTTATTTTTCTTGATTGTCAGAACTATTAAGCCACATTTTATATAATGATTTTCTATTGTTAACACGAATTTTGTTGCTGGAATGTATCTTCTTTGTTATAAAGCTTCCCTGAGGACAGCAGTAGCAGAAGGAGGAAGAGAATTTACAAATGTTTTTCTCTTTTCTCAAAAAGAAGCTATATTTTAAAATATCCTTCTTTTATTCATCTGGTTCCATTTTCTAATTTTTGTTTGTGTGGTGAAAGAAAATAAAGTACTGGGAGTTTATTGGTGTTCTGTTCTTTTTACAAAAGAAAAAAGCAAAAAGACAAAACCAGAGTAACATAAGGGCCAGAGCAATTGAAATCGCATATCCAGAAGCTAGATCTTGATTTCCTTCTTATTAGGAGACAGCCTCTGGAAGTCTCTGATCCAACATGTCACTCAGAAGGGTCAACTAGAGCCAGTTGCTCAGGCCATTGTACAGTGGGGCTTTAAATGTGTCATCCAAAGACAGTGATCACTGTGAATTTTTAGTAAGACTTTAAGACTGGCTGGATACACAGGTGTATTTTTAATATATGTGTGTATGCATGTGTATGTATTCATGTGTATATACATATAAATATATGCATATGTGTATATATGCATAAATTATACCTCAAACCAAAATAATCTACAATTTTTACATGTAAATCCTATGTATGTCATATGTCAACATTATTTTAGCTACTGATACTGAACTTCAGTAAGTTTTATGTTTTATATTATATTTCAGCATTGATATTTGTTGATGCTTTCAGGTACTACTGATTCAAGAATTGTATGTTGGCAGATAATTTGAAATCCACTATTACCATAGTTGCTTGTTTCCCTTTAATGAAAAAAATCACTTATGTCGAGATAAACAATGCCCAGAGTTTTATCTTTGGTGCATTTTACATCTATCACATCCCAAACGCAAAGTCTGCCTTAGGCTGTGTGAATCATTAAAACCAATTTCACTCATAATATGTACTCTTTACGTCTAGCCTTCACTTTCATCTAGGCTTTCTTTTTCTTACAGTGATTTGTGATACTTCCTGTTGGTTATTCCATTGTACCCTGTGTCAAAATCTATTAATTTTAGATGAAATGTCCTTAAACTTTAGGAAGTTTTATAATCAATCTTCTTACCTCTGAATCTCTACTGGTTCTCCCACCCTCTTTGTCAGTTGTAGTTTCTAGGTAGATAGGTCTTATTGGTGAGAGTTTCACAATAGGATTAAACCACTACAAATACCCTTTAATGCTAGAAAAAGTAAATGTTCCAAGTTGAATATCATAGTACTTGAGAAAAGTTTGCCTTATGATAAAATATTTTGGGGAGAGAGAGAGTTGGTGGTGAGTTTGAAATAAACATCATTAGACTAAGAAGTAAGGAAAATCTGGAGTAGAAGGGAGTATTGTTGCTTTGTGTTGTTCTACTAAAGGAGCTAAAAGAAGATGGAAGGAGCGAGAGGAGCCAGTGACAAATTCACCAGGCCAAAGCAATTTGGGTTACATTATTAAAGCTGTATAACTGCACCTTATTTGGGAGCATTCGTAACCTTAATATTGTATTGCTAGCATCTTTGCTAAGACTATCACAAAATATTAAACTTTTTTGACCTCCTCATGAATTTCCTCATATGTGACACAGACATGTGGAGGAGACCTTACTTTGGATTCACTTTTTTGGTCTGGAGCACTTAACAATCCACCTAGTGGTCCTGAGAGACTCGGCACTAAAAGTTGTGCTGTTAAATTCATTACACATTTTATTTGTCTGCAGCTAAATGGAGATATCCCTTTTCATTTTGTTTGAATTGTTTATCCTCAGTTAACACTGTTTTATCGGAGAAAGTTGATAGCTTTCAATAATAACAATTAAAATGAGAAGCTTTTTCTGAAAGGATGGTCTCTAAGAGTTGTGTCCTTCTCAGCAAAACCTGGGCTTTGAGGATTCCATATACAGAAATACTGTTACACCCTAGTACCATCAAATACCTATGTGCAGATGTCACTGACAACTTCCAAACCTTGAATCACTCTCAGCTTAATTGTGTATACCATACCTGATATAAAGATTTTTTTAAAGCTTTTGCATGTTGTGAGAGAATTGGTAGCCAGAGAAGGAAACAGATCTGAATTAGTTTTAAAATCAAGGGAAAATCTCCATGTGAGCTCACAAGACATCTGTTTTATTTTTCCTGTAGTTATGTACTCAGAAACAGCAATTTCCAGGGCTAAGCATATCTTTCCAGACAGGCTACAGATGCTGAGTAGAAGAATATAATTATAAAATCAGGAGACCAGTTGATGAGTTTGGAATTGAGGCACTCTGGAAAATACTGTGGAGGATGTCTGTTGACTATAGCAGATATATTCACATTATGCCAAGGAGAGGCAGAGAGAAAGGGGATATAGAGGGGAGATACACATACTCTGTAGAAGTCCTTTGATAGACAAAGGACTTTTTGAATTCCAAAATAAGAATAATATAATGAAAAATAATCAATTTCAGGGTTAGGTTCGAATGCAGACTTTTTCCTTACCAAATTCACTAACCTGGAGTATAAATTAAATTTTACATTCCCTTCTTTGGAGGAAGTGGATTTAATTTTGTATTCTCTTCTTTGGAGGAAGTGGATTTAATTATGTCCTCCACTGCATTTACAAAGCACTCAGTGTGCATTATATGTTATTTCTCTCTCAAGTTTCAAAGAAATAGTGGTAAAGCTGCCATTTTGAATGATTTTTGCTGTTCACATCTTCAGCTACATTCCAGAAATACTTTCTCAGTTTGCTATTAGTATTTTTTTACAGGTGCAGAAAAATGGGATTCCAAATGATTCTGCTAATGGTTCATTCTCACCAAAAAGCACAGACACGTCAAAATCCATTCTCTGTAGACTCTCAATGATAAAATATTTGTCTTTCTCAATGTAAGAAAATAATTTTCTGCTCTTTATGTGCAAAGTTGTAGTGGTTATCATGTTCGCCTGACACGCAAAAGGTCCCTGGTTCGGAACCAGGCAGAAACACCAAAAAATGTAGTGGTTTCACATTCGCTGAATTTGTTTTGTGAAATGTAGTGTGGCAATCTGTCTTTTTACTATGGAATAGGATTAGAAGAAAGGCAAAACAGGCTCAACTTAAAAAAAGTAGATTTATTAACACACACAAAAGGGCAAACAAAAAAAAAACAACCCATGAAACCTTTTTAAAGGCACTCCTCTCCTTCTTAGCAACAATCTACTTTTCTACGAAACAATGTAAAGAGACAGAACATCACAACTCTTAAGTCAGTAGCACTTATAAAATAGTCTTTCATTCAGTCTTTTGAGAGAGACAAGTCCCTCCTGATTCTTCTGGTAACTTTCCACAAGAGACACAGTCTGTTTGTGGCTTCCAGTTCCCACAAAAGCAGCCCACCTGACAATCTGCATTTGTGAGTTTCCCAAATGTAGTTTTTCATATGGCTGCATAAGGGCTGTGGACTTAACGCATGGGGTTTCAATTTTTAAAGATGCACAGCTTCACAACAAAGGACTTCTCATTCTTCACTGGTGACGAGGCTTCAGAACATCTCATAGGACCACTGCATCAGTTTATAATTCAACATCCACTCAGTAAAATCAGAGATTATAGTTTCTAATTCAAATATCCACTCAGTAAAATCAGACACCTCTGCTTTAATCCAGAAAATCATCTCCCCATTTTTAGTCCACGATTTAAAGGAACATTACAGTCCGTTACCATGAATTAAGGAGATTTATAGCCCCAAACTAAGGCAACTTGTCATTTTTCCCACTTAAGAGGTCACCCTTTTTTACTGACTTTGCTATCTTCATATTATCCCTTTGCATACCTCCGATTTAGCCTTTCCTCTCTCTTTGAGAAGGGGTTGAGTTTAAAAAAGTCTCAGTCGGTGTTAAGAAAGAGTTAATATTCTCCTGCCCGGGCCTGCAGACAGCCACGTGGTCTCAGCCGCCGCATCGGTGAAAAACCTCAAATCCACGAGGTGTAGAAAAGCTCAGAAACGGGGGCCAGGATCTTCTCTCCCCCTCCACCCCTCGGTCTTGTGGGGTGGGTTTGGCCCAGCCTGGGCTCGGTGCTGCTCTCCAGGGACCCGGAGCCTGAGGGGGCCAGGGCCATCTCCCTCGGCCCATCCCGCAGTGTGGGGCAGGCCACAGGATCAGCTGCATGCTCGCAGCCGTGGCTCTACCGGTGTCTGCTGGGCTCGGATGGGCTTGACTCAGCTCGGCTCTGGCCCCGTCCCAGCCCCGGTACGGCCGCCCCGGCCCGGCCACATGGGCAGCGGGCCCTGAGCCAGGCCCTGCTGCTCCCTGCCCCAAACTACCTCATGGTAGGTCTGCCGCAAGAGAGAGAGAGCGTTCCCAAGATTCCATCTGTATATAAGCTGTGTCCTAGGGGTGTACACCTGTACCTGACTGGCCAACCTGGCTGTCAGTTCCAAAGCAGATCACCAATTGGTTTTTTTATCATTCATGCCAAACCAATACAAAAGTATAAGCAAAATAATGTCAAAAGTATTTTTCAGTCATGTTTACACCAGGAATGAAGGCAGGCCCCCTACTATTCAGTAAGGAGGCTGGTTGCCAAAAGTCATCGTACATAGTTCTTCATACTACAGAGGTTTCATAGCTCATGGATATAATGAGCACCAGCAACTTTTTTTTTAATAGAAACACCATATTAGAACCTTAAATCTAAAAGGCAACAGCAATACAATCTGGTTAATTTATATTGTTTTCAAAAAGACCTCCTGTAGCTAAAATATTAGTTTTTCACTAGAGTTGGCTAGAAAAGGAAACATCTTCTATCTGGGGGAAGGGGGATATATTTGTGGAAAATATTTCTCTAATTCAGGACCAAAAATAATAGCCACAGTTTTCTGGGTTTCCATGTCCCATGGGATGACCTTTTGTAATTTTGTGTCATTTCAAGATGCTTTCAGTTCAACTATGGAGTGAAAGGAGATGTAAGCAATCTATAAATTATGTTATCTTTTCTCTTTTCTAGGAATAGAGAGCCAAAATTATTTGGGGGGAGGATTGGCAGGGCTATGAACTTTCCACATGAACCTCCTATAGAAAAAGAATACTTTAAACCTTTACACCTGAGATTACTTTTATTACGAAGAAATAAGAAATTTATATTATGGAACCAAGACGGTATCTATAATAACTTTCACACCACTAAATTTTGAAGACCAGTAAATTCACAGATCTGAATGGCTAGATGGGTCTAATTTTCTTCTTGAAAAGTCTATGCTAGAAACTATTTTTTGGCCTAAAGCTTTTTTTTTACTTTTTAGTGGGCATTTATAAATTTGTCGGCTGTTTTCACTTTCAAATGATACTGTGGTGAAGGGAATGGATGTTCATAACTGCTAAAAAGACTTTAATGCTGAGTATTAATGTATTAAACAGTATTAACAAAATTACAGTGAAATGGTATCACTGCGCTATAAATTCTTGAGAAAATAATATCTCACTGTTTTATTGACTATTCAAAAAAGGACAGAAAAACATAAAGTTGTGTTTAATTGGTTTAGATTTGATAATTAAATTGGGTGTAAGCTATATAACTCTTTAGTAAGCCTGGATAACAGCGGATCAGTTTGGATCCAGTCATTTCCCCTTTCTCATCCTTGAGGAAGAGTATCAGCTGATCTGAGGCTCAGCACTGGAAATGAACCAAATACAAATACAACCAAGCTAAAACCCACTATAATCACATGTTGGCCACAAGTAAAAGCTCTTCATTGTGTGATGATGAGCACTGGTAATGCAGCTGCTTTTTGAGGAAGAGAAAATAAAAGTGCTCCATGATGGTTTGTGTTTTCTAGCTATACATTAAGGTATACTGACAAAGTTTGGGCTCATATCTTGGGAGCCAATAATATTTTCACAAAACAAGCAAGACTTTTGAAGTCTCTGAAATAACAATTTGCCAACTTGACCTTACATTTTGTGGTGTCCAACTTATTGAGATCTTATAACACTGCTGGACAGTATCAGTTTTTGCAACTTGTTAAATATTTTCCAAAGGAAGGATCTTTACACCCTTAAGTGTGTTAGGCATTTCCAGTGACAGTAAGCTGTAATAAGCATACATGACATATGTCCAAATCTGAAAAGAAGATTTTAGTTTATCCCTTTAGTTTGTTAAAGGGCTAATGCAACTGACCCCTGAAGGAAAGAGGAAATCCTTATCAAGTCAGAAGAATGCTTTCAGGTACTTGGCTTGATTAATTTCTTCTGTAGTATCTCTTATATCAGAAATAACAATCTTTTTGCAGTATGAATTATATTTATTATATATTATAGCTTCTATTTACTTGCATAGACAAACAACAAAAAATTTTGTTCTGTTTTAATATTTCAGCTTTCTATTTCTACTTTGGACTTCTGCAAATTCCTGCTGTATGACAGACAATGAATAAACGTTCCTCTTCATGGTACACTTGATTTTTATATGGCCGTAAATTCTGTCTTTCCCAGTCAGGAAACATTCAAGTATTTCATAGCTGTTCAGACAGAAGCCATATCATACTTTTAGTCCTTTCTGTTGTTTTTTACTGCACATTTTCCTACACTATTTCTCTTTCTGAGATGGAATTGCCATCATTACATGTAGTTTTCTGTTCATTACATAATAAGAATTTAGAAAATTTATTCTTTATTATGCCACTGCAGCCTCTCTTTTGCCTATTGTGCAACATATTTTCTAATTTTCACTGAACTTGAAATTCAGTTGCAAATTAGCAGCCACAGCAACTTAGTTTTGGGTTTGTCTTCCAGATTGGTAGATGATTTAATAGAGACTTTTAATATGCATTTATAATTAGAAGTATGTTTTTAATCTCTGCCATTTTATTTAGTACAGAGAGTTTCATATGCAGTTTTATCTCCTAGTTCTCCATTTCAATTTGGTGAAATTAGCAAATTTCTTCATTTTACTTCTTTTCTTGTTCTGAATAATCTAAAAAACACAGGTTTTAATACCTGCCTTCACAAAACAATTAATAATCTCTCTCTTTATATAAAAAACAATCAATCAATCAATCACATATTCTCACTTCTGTTTTTCTGTTTAGTTTCTGGGTTTTGCTAATTTTTATTTTTGTCATTAATTAGATTTTTTAGGCAATTAACTGCATATGAAAATCTGATTTGCAAGTGTCGTTCACAACTAAGTGGTCTTTTTTTATTTGATTTTAAACCAGGTTTTGTTGCATCCAATCACTGCTAACAGTGCCCCAAGACTAAGTGTGCAGAGAAATTCCCCGTTTCTCTCACCTTCTTACTCAGTGCAGATACCACTCATGAGGCCTAGCAGGGAGATGGGGATTTGAGGGCCAGAAATCCCTCTGCTTTGTCTTACTTTTAATGACCAGAGAGAGGAAGATTGGAAAAAGTCTCTTATCCTAGAAAAGCTTTACTTACCACACCTACTCCAGTCCCTGCTCAGGATCCCTTCTGGCTCTGTGGCTCTCTCTCGAGTAAAGCTCATCTCTGACCCCAAAGGCATTTGCTATTAGCTTGGAAGAATGTCCCTCTTGCAGTTCCACAGATTTGCCCTCTCTACATGTCTCCCATTTCTTTCCTTAATGCAAAGAGGATTATTTGGATACCTTTCAGAGTTACGAGTTCAGTAATATTTCATTTGAGCATTGTAATGCAATTCCAATATTTGGTTCCCAATCGCTTTATTTTCTTGCAATCTCTCCTAATAGATGCTTCAATGGGAGTCGGTTGTTCAGGAAGGAACTTATCAGGGAGGTGTTAGCAGTTGTGTCCTGTTTGATCTATAGCTGGGCAGCAATTTTAAAATCCTGTATGGTAGGGTATGCTGGAAGGAATGTTTGTATGTTGGACTTAGTACTATTTGCCTCAATTTCTGTCCAGTGATTCATGGTTGGAAACCAACAGTAAAATCTCATCAAAGAAAAGGACAAGTATCCTGTGAAAAGACACTATTGGGATGTGTTTATCTGTACAAAAATCAGCAACAACTATATTTAATAGTCTGTGTTAACATTTATAAATACATCACATGCATATACATGCAAACCTGATCATCAAAATTTATATAAAAGATTTAAATTGTTTTATTATTTCATTCTGAAAGCATACTTGTCTTAAGAGTACTATGCTTTTTCTGATTTTTCAAATGAAGTTGTAAATATTATTAAATAATTATAAGTTCAAAAACATTTATATATTAAGGAAATTAGAAAAAAATTGCATCTGATATTCACTAGATTAATACCCCACAACAAACAATCCATATATTTCTACTCTATGATAGCCGGGCTTCACATGGTCTAAAACCCTGCGCTACTAATGCTGCTTATATAGAAACTGTAGACAAGGTAACCCTCCATTTCAGTGAAATCCAAAAGGTGGTCTATGCCCAGGAAATAAGAAAATGAAGGATCGCATTTTAAAAGCAGGAGATGTTTTAAAATAAATAGCTGAGTGAAGATCCAGAGGCTTATGTTTTATCTCAAATTATTTGTAAACAGCATTCTGTGGCAGAGATTGGTATGTAGTTACTGAAAGAACTGTATGCAAGCCAGACCAGGAGATGTGAGATGAGTTTATAGGAAACAGACCCTGTTAACTTAGACTTCCTTAAACAAAGTTTTCTGACTGGGGTCACAGACCAATGAAGATAAAATAATGATAACAAAATAAATATTTCTACTTGATCTCCATTGCTTACATACTCCTGCTATGTAAAAAATGTAATGAAATACCCTTTCATCTTTTTTTAGGTTCATAAGCTAATGTTTTGCCTTTTTTTTTTTTTCCTTGTAAAGAAAAGATTTGCATCCCATGTAAAACATTAGAAAAACATCAAATTCTGCTGGCATGATGGTGGGGCTGTACTATTTGGGTTGCCCTCTCAGAAACTCTCCTGCCACAGACTTTGTAAGCTGTGCTGTATTCTCTGCAACTTTCTTCCTTCCAAAGCTTTTCTACTTCTTGCAAGGTGGAGGTTGCATATGGTGCAATGAACCGTCAGAATGGAGGAATTGGTGGAGGAAGCGGGGATGTCAAGCCTGGGTCAGTAGCAGAGCTTGCTTTGGCCAGACAGGGATGCCACCAAGTGTCCTGCACAGCAGTATCTTGCTTAGGACTGCTTTTGCCATAAGCCCTTAAGTGTCAAGCAATTAGAGCAGGAAAATAATTCCTATACTGAATTGTTTGATGGAGTTTTTGAGGAGTGGAGAGGTAGCAGAAGAAAAATAGGCTGTCACCAAACTCTGAGCTCCTTCATGAGCCATGGGAACGAGGGGATTTCAGGTACTGCTGGTGAAGCTGCCTGGGGAGATGTCATATGTACTATAGATTTTCATATAAAGTGCTAACATACACTCGTTTGTTAGAGAACAATAAAGATGCCCATGTTTGTATAATTATTTGTCTTGTACTTCAAGCAAAGTATTTTATATTTCTCTGTTTAATAATTTTTCTGCGGTCTAGGAGGAAGCCAAAACCAGTGAAACACAAGTGACACAGAAAGGTTCCTAAAGTAAAATTTGTTTTTCATGACCTGTGAAATATAACTCCCCACATCCAAAAAATGCAAAACAGTAACAAATCTGTTCTCCCATTTCTGTAACATCATGTAGCAGCAGCAAGATTAACACACACTCATTAATTCTCTGAGAACCTGCCTTTTGCACGTTAACTGCGGCCTAATACTATGTAGGTGAATGCATGTATATCATTAGAAAGTTGCTTTTTTTTAGGTTCTTACCCTAAATATTTCTAGAATCTTTATTGATTGCTGTCAGAAATGTCCCTATATGGCTGTAGCAACCATGTTTAGTTTTCTCTAAAGTAGATGAGAAGAAGTAGAGGAAGAACGGGAAGCTGCAAATGTGTTCCACCCACATGCAACTCCAAGTGTTGCTCATGGAGGACAGTAGAAATCATTGAGCCCTTTCTAGTAAACATACTTCTTTTCAAAGATCAAAACAAAACACAGTGGTGGCTGTAAAATTAATTTAATTGAAGAGCTTTAGTGTCCATCAGGAAAAGGTGCAGCAGAAGTTAAAACTATTTGCACTATTGATTTTTCACTCTGGTAATTTTGGACCACATGCACTTAGAAATAAAGATGAAATCAGAATAAGAATGTGCTGAAAATGTATACAATAATTTGACTTTCGATTTTAATATTTAGGGTTCATTTCATATTTGATCAGGAAAGAATGGAGGATTATAAAATTGTGTTAACTTTTTAGTACTAAAATTTGCCCCTGAAAGCAGATAATTTTTTTTGGCCTGGCTCTGTGTGCTATTTTCCATTTTGCTCAGCCTCCCACACGCTAATGACTTGTGCATGGAATTTCATATACTCCATGAATATATGTTCTTTTTAAGCAGAGTCTCTACAGAGGTGGAAAATGTGAATGTGAAATGAAGCTTGCTATTCCTAAAAGAAGGTTAAATATCTAGGACTGTGTGCAAGTCTATCCTGAAAGTCAGTTTGTCAAGACATAATTTATGAAGATTCAGTTGCCCAGGCACAATTCTACATTTCTTTCAAGATAAATACTTTTATACTTTCAGGCATGTGGTTTGTCAAGGCAGCTTTGTGGCCTAGTGGACAATCAGAATTTGCCTTAGTGGACTGAAATGACCCAGAACAAACTCACTACCTAATCTTCTTTATTGCTGAAATCAATAACCAGATCCATGCTAAGTGCTGACAGTTCTCATGTAGGGAGTGAAAAGTACAAGTGTCTGCTCCTTGAACTTCTAACATTTTATGGGCCAGAAGTTTTGTTTTCTTCTTTGACAACAATCTTGTTCATTATATTTTATAATTCATAAATTTATATGAGATATTTTCTTTGTGCTAATATACACATGCAATGACGCAAGATTAATGTATCTCAAGTGCCATCATACAGAATGCCTAATGCAGCAGCCAGAGAAAATTCCCCACATAGAAACTCAAGTTGGGACAGTGGCCTCTGGCAGAGCCAGGCGGTCCAGGTGAGTAGCAAAGCTACACCCAGCCATGCTGGCTCACAATCTACCCTTCTGGAGAGCCCTGTTCTAAATAACAGCTTTCTCCATGCCTTACACTAGAAGATCATGAATATGTTCAGCAAGGGGGGTGTGTGGCAGGGTTAAGGTTTTATCATGTACTTGAATGAGGAAATACACCAAAAACTTGAAATAGCATTCCAAGTGTTGTATTTTAGAGGGTAGGACTACATGACATTTAAAGGCCCCTTCAAACCCCAGCTTATCTATATTCTATGATTTATTTTTTTTTTTTATTACTACACAACAACTGATTTACTCTGGAGTTTCCTGTAACACTTGTAATTACAACTTGGCCTGAAGAGAATGAATAGTAACAATAAAAATAAGTGTCATTAAATGGGCCAAAGATACACAGAAGATAAGTAGTTTATACATTTGGTAAATGTATAAAACATATAAAAATGGAAAGACCCTCAATTGTTCTCTACCTCTTTGGGAAACAGCCAGAATTCTGCACACCGCAGGTATCTGTGGATAATGAAGAAATAAAGTTACTCTGTGTGCAAAGCAACTATAAGATATAATTTATACCCATTGAAATTATTATTTAATGAGAGACACAGTTGAGCTTGTAAAATTTTGGCTCTGGAGCAACTTGTTTCTCCATGTGCCTGTTTATACTATTTTTATTTACTTGATATTGGAAAGTAATCAGAAAAAATGTTATACTGAATTATGAGTGCTGTCAAGTTTTGTATGAAAAGTATTAAAACTTTAAACAAAACAATCTTTTAAATTCCTGTCCTTCTGGTCCCACAGTCTTATCTTGTTTTACACTTTTGTTTAAACTGTTCCTTCCCTTTCTTTTTTTTATTGGGAGTTGATTCAATGACACAGTCTTTTTTTATTTCTTGCAGATGTTAAAATGATGAAACCTTCTCTCCCTCCGGAGCAGCGCACAGCAGCATGACATCGCCTCTGGTCCTCTGTGGAAGGTACATTGCAGTCTGCTGCTGATCTGTTATGATATGTCTCTAGCAATCAGAAAGAAAAGCTGGGAAGAGCATGTGACCCAGTGGATGGGATTGGCTTTGGAGCCTGTGGAGTATAATACAGCATGTCGTCATGGACTTGTAGCTGATAACTTGCAGACAAGTATGGAAAAAGATGAGGTTTTGAGCATGGACCGGAAAGAAAAATGTGCTTCGTTTCCAGAGTGCTGCAATAGTGGAGAGGTGACAGGCTTCCCTGAAAAGCAGCTGGGAAATGTTTCAAAGGAGGTGGATGAAAATGATAACCATGAGGATGAGGAGCATTTTCTGGAGGCCAGCACAGAAACTCTAGTCCATGTTTCTGATGACGATGATGACTATTCTGCACTCAACCTGGATTGTGTTAATCACCACGGCACTGCTGTGGGAAGTGAACCCAAAGATGAAGGGCACAGCTTAAATGAGGCAGGCTCCTTAGCACAGATGGTACCAATAACAGAGGGTAACAAGGCAGCTGAATCATCTGGAATCAGTGGAGATGTAAGTGAGGAACCTAGCTATGACACAGTTCCTAAAGAGGAGAGGAAAGAAGAAGATATTTGTGGCAGTATTGGCCAAAGCCTGGAGCTTTGTAATTATGAAGTCTTAAATGAAGTAGTGGATATAGAGAGGGAAAATTGTATTAATTCTGCAAATGTGAAAGAAGTTATTATGTCTGGGAAGCAGCTGCTTCATACTGCTGTAATTGCACAACAGCGCCGGAAATCTGATGCTTTCAAAGATGGGCTTGGAAAGTCTGAGTGCAATGTGGTAGAGAGTGGGGTTTCTTCTGAATCATGCACCAGTAGTGATGGACAGCTCTGTTTAGCAGTGCAACCCAGCAACGGCCTTATGCAATCTCCTCCTTGCTCTTGCATCCCAGCAGTGGAAAATGGTCTGGATGGAAGTGGTTTCACAGAACCTCAAGTGGCCCCTGAAAACAAATGTCTTTCAAATGTCAGTTCAGCAGAAGACATTCAGTGTTTACATGTAAGGAATCATTTGACCACACACGAAAATTCAGACAATCAAGTGAAACTGCGCAAAAGAAAGGTAGGATGCTTGTAGACTGCAGTTTTTTCAAATATTTTCCCCCAATTTCTGATGATACTGATTGTTTCATTAGTTTATCAGATTCAAACAGTTTCATAACAAACATGTTTATACAACAACTAAATTTTAGGAGCTTTTTTAAGGTCTGAAAATGGCTGAGGTATGAATTTGGATGGTACCTCATATTCACTTTATATATATTATTTTTTTTATTTCATATATGCTATTCAAGGATACATGGTTATATGTCTTACTTCTTCTTTGGTTTTATTTTTGGTTTTCTGCTGCTATCATTATCTGACTCCTCTTAGGAAAACAGAATGTGTCCAGGGATTTGGAAGCTTTATTGAAAAAGATAGTACAAGGAAAAGTGCAACAATATTTTAAAAGAGAAAGAAAGGAGTGGAAATACTTTGCAGTAGTTCTTTGGTCTTTAGCTCAGACATATATGTGTTTACAAAAGCAAGTACTGCTGAGTCTGAAACAATATTTTGTAATTTTAAAGCAACCAGAGAGTTTCACTGTCTTCACCGAGTAAGGAAGGGTATCATTACAAAATTTTTATGGAGAGATTCCTTGGCAATAAAACTTCCATTGGCTTTAATGGAAGGAGATGTGCTGATTGTGGCACTATGGAATTCATCTTAAAGTCTGATTTTCCCAGTTATGCTGCTTATTCTAGGTAATAACCAATTTGTAATTGTTTACTTCTCTCTGCTTCTTTTTATTTGACATCATACAGCTTCTTTTGTCTGGGTTTTTTTATACATCTGGTTTCTTTTAATTATGTGGGTTTTGTCTGTCAGCTACAGTGCCTCAGTAGCTGTTTTACTAAAGCACAAACTCACATATCTGAAGTACTCTATGCCCACACAGCATCCTGCTGGTCGTTGCTTCCTTGTGTAGACCCTTTGGTAACCGTAACGCTAGATCAACATTATGAGAATATGTAAGCAAGTTTTGCCAAAGGTTTCAGAAGCCCTCAACACCAGTCTTCTTTTGGTAGTTCATACAATCACAGTTAATGCAGTAACAATTCAAATGTCTCAAAGCTATAAATAAGAAACAAAAATATGACTACTGGTACCAGAAATGCTAATGAAAATCATTCAAGTTTTAAAAAAGAAAATTAACTAAATTGACATTGTAGTTGAGAACTAATTGACTATTATAGCCATTTCTCAGCTGCTTTGATTTGGCATAATTTTTTCTTTTTAAGTATCTTTATTGATATTGATGTGTACATTGCGTATCATTAGCAAGATGCAGCATGCTATATTTTTTTAATAGCTTTGATTTGATGCTAGTTTCCATGTATCTCCTTGGATCTTGTTTTGAGGTCACATGCTCATCTTTTAAATATACACTTATGAGAATAATATTTGAGAATGTATGTATTGCTTGTGTTTGTGCCATTAACTATTTTAAAGGACAGACTATAAAAATTCTACTGAGACTAATAGTGAGAAAAACTAAGAAATATGAACATAAAAAGGAGCAAAACAAGGAGTTTCTTCAAGGAAGTTTGAGCATTACAAGGCTGGAGCAACTGTGAAATTGTGTGTAATGTAAAAGAGGATGGAGTCTGTATAGCTCAAGGAAACCTCATTCTGCTTTGGTTAAAGAAATCTTTGCCAACCACTGTAACATGAATGGTAAAAGGGGAAAGATATGATCTGCTATTGTTTGTGGTATTATTTATCTCTAAGTTCACAGGACACTTCAACAAACAACATTCCTGCATAAGGGATTTTCTCACTTATATCTAACCATGCGCTATTTTACAAAGGCCAGTCTGGGGTGGTAATAGCATGCAATGAAAAATGTGCCTATGTTTACAAATTTCCCCTGAAAGCCACTTTTGTAATTTTAAGAAAACATTGGGAAAACTACAGACTTGAAACTGAATCCATCCATAAAAAAAGCCAAGTATTTGCTTTGCAGTGACAGGAAGACTTAAGGGATTGGGAATGGTATATAAAACCTTTTCTCTCAAGGTCAGCAGTTCAAATAGCGCAGTTAAGGCCTAAAACACACCACTGTCTGATTAATGCTCAGTGTCAACTATAGTTGCACATAATCACGTGCCCATAAAAATCAGAATATGGGAAAAGGCACATGGAAATGAATTGCTAAAGGTATTTAGGCACCCAAATCTTGAGGTAGCACCTTTGGTGATCATAGGTGCTGATCTTCAGGCATTTTAATGACAGTTATAACTTAAGACCTTTGAGTAGACTTCCGCTCTTGCTCTTGCTCGTACTAAATTCTTTTGCAAATCTGTTCCTCGTTAACATATTTTAAACTGTTTTTAATTGTGGCAATAGAGCATGACCTTCTCTCTTATCTTTAGATCAGCTGTCTTCAAACCAAAACTGAGGTGAGGGACAGTGCGGATCTGATATGCTTGCTCTGCAGACAGATGCAGGTTTGAGGGCTTAAGGGCTTAAAGTTTAGCATCTTTGACCAGCACTAACTCCATTGCAGTAAATTGCTTTAGTCATGATGGATGAACTGACACTGAAGATGCTTTTTGCAAACACGTCCAGCTGCTGCAGCATTCTTTGCTCCTTCAAGTCACCAAGGTTCAAATGTTCGAAGCACAGCACCCTCTTTTCCTTTGCTTTCTCTGAAAGACCTCCTAAGACTTGGAAATAGGAAGGACCTGAATTTAATTGTGAGAAGTTAATTATATTAGGTCTAATTGAGAGATACAAAATAATCAAGCTTTCCTGTTTTTCCTGATTTGATAATCACTTCAGTTCACCCACAACATGAAGTTTATGGTTATTAACGGTTCAGAGTAGCAGAAACATAAGTGGATTAATTGTATGCGGATAAACCAGCTAGACCCTTCTGTATGCTTTCCTGAGTTAAATAAATTTAGATTTTAAAGTAGTCACTTGACAGAATTGTACACAGAATCATCTTTGGAACTAAAGAGCAAACTGTAGGGCTTGAGGTATCAAAACAGCTCATATGTATATCTATATGTAAAAAGCAACAGAGCTTTTAGCAAACAGTATTATAGAAAACTAGCAGAGCACCAACTATTTAAAGAATACCAACAAAAGGAAACTATTTGATTATCACGCACTGATTTGTAAATGGAAGAAAATGGCCATTATCTCATACAGAATCTGTCAAATTTTTGCATGTGCTGCATTTTAGGTTTTCTTCAAGCTGCTCATCTCATCAAGCTTAGGCAAAGACAGGAAAATTCCTGCTGGGTCATATTGAGAAGGTTCACAAATGCAGCAGAACTCTAACAAATTAATTTCAGTTCTTTTTCAACACAAAAAAGCACAACTTTATTCAGCACCACCAGAAAAAGGTTTGTTGGGGCATATAGTTTCCCAGTAAGTTCTTCTCACTCACTTCCCAAACACAATTGCAACTGTGCTGTTGCAGCCAGTGATGACCAGCATTTTGTAAAAGTAAAACAAAGCTCAGACATCTCTTTTAAATGATCAATCAGTAAAGGAGTAGAAAATCAACATTGCAGAGTGTGACTCTAAGTAGTTTTAATAAAAATCCATGAAGTTTAAAAAAAAAGTGAAACATTAACAAACTCTACATACAAAACAGATTTTGGCTTGTTCCATATATTTCATTGCTCTTCCACCCTCCTCTCCTCTTAGATTTTATTCCTAGAAATCATTCACTATAACTGGGAATAAAAAAGCTACAGAAACAACTGTGACTGTTCATCTCTCTCCGGTAGGACAACGTAATTCCTCATGGCAGTCTGCTTAGAAGCTTTCCAGTTTCAAATAGATGCTGTAATCTTGAAGTCATTCCTGCAAGGCCAAAGAATATAAGTCAGGGCTATTCCTAATGCTCATTATTATTGATACTACTTTAATCCAGATTTCTAGATCAAATACTGTGTGATTTGCAAAGGATTCTTAAGGACACAGCTAATGTCAGCATAACTGCAGCTGCCAGTGTTAAGAAGATGAAAATTAACATAAGAATAAGATTAACAAAAGACTAGCAGTAAATGTCAAAAGAAACCTGGATAGAAAGTTACTTGGAATGACAACATGTCTTTGGAACAGTGCCTCTTCCACACAGGAAAGCTGTGAGTTTTTAAAACTTGGTTTTACATTTCCTGTACTGTTGCAAAAAATTTTATTTCTTTATTTCAACAATTATAATTATACTAATGTGAGAAAGCAAAAAATTACTTACTTGAATTCAAACTTTTCCACCTGTATTTGCTTCTTGAGTATTACTCATGTTCATGAGATATGAAGGCTGGCTCTCTTCCATCACAATTAGAATTACATTTTGTTTCACAACGTTAAGACTATGATTTTTTGAGCAAGTTAGAAAGATAGGCCCTTCTAGGAGTTTGTATCACCATCAATTAATTTCATGGGAAACATACAAAGCTTTGCTTGCTGGCTCATACTAAAGTGCTTCACAAAAAAGAGCATAAGAAAGCTTCACAAAAAAAAGCATAAGAGGTACATGTTTTACTGAAATTGCTTCTTTGCAGCTTTTTCTGTGCCATCTCTTCTATTCTCATTGCATGATACTTTTCAACTGAGCACTTAAAGTAATATGATCTTGTTGTGAAGAATAATATCAAACATTGTAGGTATTCTTAATTTATTGCTGTTTCTATACTGGAGTTTCCAGCCTTATCACCAGTATGTCTTTCCAAAGTCTTAATCTCCCTTTGCCTCAATTCTGTCTTGAATGGTGATAATCTAATGATACATTCTTTTTTACCTTTTTTTTTTAAATTTAGTTTTAAAGATCTTACAGCAGTTATTTCTATTTTATAGAAGCTGGTTACATAGGGATACAGCCTGAACTATTGCTACATAAGCAGTAGGATGTCAGCTTGTTAGGGTTGCACAGCAACAATAACTTGGACAGATCAGCATAGAAAAAAGCATAGAAGATAAAAGCAGTAAAAACAATAGGAATGTGCAGGAAATCTTAATTAAAAATGGGAATATGCATTCTATTGTATTCTGATTTTGAAACAGGAAATTAAATTTGCCTTCTTCTGAGATGTAGTCTGCAAACATGTCAGCCAGAGGGAGATGACAACTTTAAAAGTTGGTGATCACCTAAGTCAATGATCTTTAATTATTCCTTTGCAAAATATGATAAATAAATGCAGTCATTTTTCACAGTTTGTTTTACCATTGACTATTTTGAAAGATAGTCATTGTGTAAATATTCTAGTGGAGGAATCCAAAAACCAGGGAAGAAATCAGTCCTCTAAAATCATAATGACCATTAGAAATTCTGGCAGTGTGGAAGTCATGAATGTTGTTTGGATGGTTGTTAGAAGACCAAGGTTTCTGCACTCATTTTGGTCATGGAAGACCAACTCCCAGCTATTTAGATCTAGACATTGAAAAAGAATTAATCAGTGTCAGTGGAACTGTGTTCTTAGAGTGTGCTGAAGTGCCTTGCTGAACTTGGGTGTTATAATAATTTGTAACTTTAGAGACAACAGAAGCTAGTTACTATAGAGGCATTATCATAGTAAAATTAATTTCAAATTGTATGGTTCTCTAATTATATTTCCTGTACAATTCAGACCTGCACTTATGCCAGAGTAGCTTCATTTTAATATATTATACAGAGACAATATATTCTTGGCATCTAAGACATTATTTTCTTAGTTTTGTAAACGACAATGGCAAATGCAAATATTGGAAATATGATAATCTCTTTTTAAAGATGATCTTTCAAACAGTGGAAATCTATTTCATCGGGTGTGAAATTTGGATTTGTTTTTGTTCCATTTCTGCATCTCTTATAATTTTCAAACTTTATATAGGTTTTTTTAAAGATTCTCAAACTTTCTAAAGGTTTTAGAGAAGAACATGGATCTGTTTATTCAAATTTATAATATGAATCAGATTCATAATGTGAATATGAGCACCATCAAAAATTGGCTAGCGATCTTAAGCCACAGCAGCTTTTTGAAAGGTTAACTCCTATCCACAACTCAGAGCTACAGTCTGTAGTATTAGTACAGTGGGCAATTATTACTGAAATCTACAGTTGCTTCACCACAAGGAATTTGCTGCCTTTGCACATTGCTATTAAACAGTCATGGTTTTGAAGGCATTGGGAAGAATCTGGCAAGAGATGCAAGTGAAGCAAAACAAATACTATGATTTCTTCAGAAAAAAAAAATGAAACCTTCTTGACTGTCATGAATATTTGTTTCTCTTTTCTTTACTGAAAATTTGCTTTCTAAATTTACCATTTAATAATGAAAATGTGGTTCAAAAATATAAATGGGCTGAAACAGTTGATTTTACATTTTTTTAAATTATGTATATTATCTATGGTAATTAGTAGAAAGTGGTGTTCATAAAGCACTCCTTTTATTGTGGTTACATGACCACGAATTTTCTCTATTACTTTCACAAAAATATGTATCATAAATATTATCTCCATCTGGGAAGCTAAAGAATGCTTTCCCACAGACTTCCTTTATGTTTGGACTCAAGTATGATGTATTTCAAACAATGTGAAAAGTATTTAAAACAAATTCAGAACAGGATGGGATGATTGCCAGGCCATTACAGTATAACCTTTATGCAAATTTTGCTTTGGCACATTTTTGTGACAGTGTTCAGCAATAAATTTTCAAGGCTGACAGTGTTGTCTAGACTGCAAACCAAGTGACTGTTGCACATCAAATTATGCTTGGAGCTGAGCTACCTAAAATGGTCATGAAACTATTTGTATTTATAAGCAGTTTGTAGTCACACACTACTGCTTCACCAAAATCATCTACATGCTTTTAGGGACCAGTCTAGAGAGCTTTAGTTTCATGCAGTGTGTACTCAGAGATTTCTAGTTTTGACCAGTTCTGCAATACTGATTGGGAGAAAATTTCTAAAACATTTTTTGTCTTGTTTTTAAAATAAATCTTTAGAAACTCCTTACTGGTCAATTTTTTACTGTCTGCACTCTATAAATTGTCAGTGGTATGTCATGTTAAATGGGTCAATGACCACTTGCTAAAATGACAACAGATTTTTAATTAACACCAAACTTTTTTAATTAACACCAAACTTCAGGGAAGCGGTTTTGGAAAGAATGAATAGTATGTAAAACCTTTAACAAATGGGAAGTGGAGTTAAGACCTTTGGACAAAACACCCTGGATTACATGACATCACTGTCAACAACACACTTTTCTGTTGGTTAATTTTTTTTTTTTTTAAGGCATTTTCTTCCTAGAGCTGTTCCTCTTTGGCACTTTCACAAGCATAATGTTCACTTTGAATTAACCTTCAAGTGAAAACAGAGATCCAAGAGGCACACTGAGCTTCCATCCAAAAACAGTATTTACAGCAGTAACCAGAAAAGACAGTATTAGAACACTGTTGCCTATATTAAAGAGCTTTTAATGCCACAGCTATGGCAGAACAGCCTTTTCAACCACAACTGTCTACTACAGGCATGACCTGTGCTAAAAGTAAAATGTTTTTTACTATTGCTGTGCCAAAGAAGGAGACAGAGAAGAACAGCCTACCCTGGCCAGCTCTGGGAGCTGAGGCTTTACAGCAATCTAGTCTTTGCCACTGATATCAAGGAGTTCTTGACCATAGAAGTTTGGTGTCCACAAGAATCCAACTGATTCCCATGCGATAGGTAAAAGCAAACAGAGAGAACCACTCTTGTGAGCTGAACTGCAGCAAGGCGGGAGCCATCTGCAAAGTTGATTGTGGGATGTTTTTTCTTGGTGTTTTATTTTGGATGTGTTTTTTTTTTTTTTGGTTTGGTTTGGATTTTTGCTTCCCATCATAATAGTACATACAATTGAAACACCTAAAATATGTTGCTCATGCTTATCTCCTTTCACCGCTCTCTCTCAAAGGTGGCATAAAAGGTTTGTAAAGGCAAGGAGGTTTATGCCACAGAAAATACACATGGTGTATTGAATATGGCTTTACAAAATGAAACAATACTGCTTCTGCTGCCAAAAGTTATTCCAAGCTCCAGATGATATGGCCAAAAATGGTTATATTCAAATTTAGAGGGATATTCTTTCTCCTTTGAAAAGAATCTAGGCAGCAATACATGTGTGAGCATCTGTGTGCACTGAGGTGAATGTATGGCAAATGTATACCAGATCCTTGCTGCTTTTCATAACTCTGTCACAGCTGATGTCTAAAGCTTTTATAACAATGGAACAGAAGAACTTGGTTTATGCGCACAACACTAATGAGGAATTGGCTCACTGTAACACGAAGATGTCCTTCAATATTACAGCAATAACTTTCATATCTTAAGTTTTATAGTGTCTTTTCAGTCTTACCTTACGTAAGATTTGGAATAGCAAGCGCAATATGTATTTATGTTAAATAGAAGTCTATTTATCCTTTTCTGTAAGTTGCCTCCTTCCTAAACCTTTTGTTCACACAGCACATCCAATTAAACAAAGGTTTCTATTTGAATATCCTGAGTATTTTGGTAATGTATTATCTCATCTACCCAACAAAAAAGATTTTTAAGGAGTTGATTTTATTCTTTACATATGCTTTTAATCTCTTGGATGGTATCCTCAGCCTTCTTAAAAAAGATGGTTTGCATGCACTACTGATCACTGATATGTGATTCATGGCTGTTTGATATGAAGACATGAAAAAATTCGGCAGAGCTAAATCTCATGGCTTGTGTGGCATGCAATTTTAGTTTCAAAATATTTTAAAAGCTGACACCTTTATTACACTGAAAATGAAAAAGCACAGCCAAAAGCCAAACCTTGGTAATCTAAATCAAACTACTTTCCTACATCCAGATTCTCTGAAAAACACTTTTCTTCTGATAAATGCCAAATTGTATTTATCTCACACAGATTTAGTAGCGATTCTATGGGCCTATTACACTTCAATACATCTACTGAATTTGTTCCATCATGTTAAACTCACCTCTTTACAAATACTCCACTGCTTGGTACATGACGACAAGATGATAAAGTGGTAAATGAACACTGTACTTTTTAGGCTTTCTATGGAAAGCAAATTGCCAGCGAGTAGATAAGAGAAGAGATAGGCTCTCAAGATCTGTCTTTTTTCCACAGTCTTAGAGGTGGGATAAGACTAGAAAGTAAAGATGTGAAAAACAATTGATTTTCTATGTAAAGTGATAATTCAACTCTTGATTGCACAAAGCTTTCTCAGCTCATGAAAACAACTCCCTGTCAACCACTCTGTTCCCAGGTCTTATTCAATATTACTGGTATCAAAGATAATTTGGGGAGATGATCATCTATATTAGTACCTTGATTAATATTCTTGTGCATAAATCTTCTGCAGGACTCATAATTTATCACATTTCACAAACATTTTAGTAAACCTTTAGAAACGTCAGGTTTTAATTTTTACTGTGGCTTCTTTTGCAAGGTATGTTTTAAATCGATGAATTGTGCTTTTGCAAACTGAAACCTATGAATAGTTGTGGCAATGGGGAAACCAGTTTAATCAGATTCAGAAGAAATACATATATTCCTGAATTTTGCTCTCTTGGGAATGGTAACAGTAGCCTTAGATTAGAATGTCCATTTTTTTTCTCTAGGTCATCCATACTCTGTCAGACACAAAAAAAATCCTTTTTCATTTAAAGTCTTCTAGTCACGGTGTTAAGAACACTGCTTCTTCCCTCTACTTTTGCCTTTTCACAAAGTCTTTGTTGTTTGGGGGTTTTTCCCTCACTTTATGTACAAAGCTGAGTGAAATATTGAGAATTTTAACCATTTGGATCTCATGTTCATCTAAGGTAAAGATTACTTGGTGATATGAAAATAATGTCCATTTTATTCCTTGCAAGTATCATCATTTCACAGTGTTTGATTTCAAGGCTGCAGCCAAGCAGAGCTCTGTAGTCACATGCAGAGATTAGGAAGGGAATATGAAGTTGTTGCAAAATGGGTGAGTGACTTCCGTGACTCTGCTCCACTTGGTATGCGGGGAGAGTCGTCCCAAACACTCTCAAATGATACTTCTGTAGTAGTGGTAGTGGTTCCTAGACCTCTTGTCCAGCATTCATTTAGTTGCCTAACATGTGTACTCAAGCCTAACTATTATGTGGTTTTTTCACAGCTTCCTTAGTGGGTAGAGTCTGCAGTGACTGTGTTCCTCTCTCTCCCTCAGTCCTTTCCATTACGCTTAGTTCATGGAGGACAAACTCTTCTGTGTCAACAGCATTGCCTCATGAAGCATAACAATGACAGTATAAATGTCAGCACCGTTAGTCACTGATGATTGTCTTAAGGTTTAAATAGAAATTTCGTACATTTTAGCCACTCTGTCCAGAGGGAATGTTTACCAGCAGCAACATATAATTGTGGAGCTTTGATCTTTGCTTTGAAATGTCTTTTTGAGTATAAAGAAAACTCATCTGTGCTGAGAACAACATTAGAAGCTATTTCTGGAGTTAGACCAGGATTCTGAAGGTGAAAGGACACTTCTCCAGCTTTCTCAACAAGTCCTTGGGAAAGTTAAAAATAAGTCTTGCTGAGAAAAAAATTGGCACTTGTTATTTGAGAAAATTTCTTTATTCCAGGAACTGCCTCATGTAGCAGAAATTTATTTACCATCTGTGGAGACTTGAAAAATTTTCCATCTTACCAGATACAGAACTGAAATAGCAACAGATTTTCCATCCCAATGGTTTCCACCGACCTCCGTTTTAAGGGAATATTGTAAAAACTTAGAAAATTTTTGTGCTCTCCAAAGAGGGGTAACGTAGTTAATAGACCATCTGTCCAAATCTGAGTTCTGATTGTGACCTCTATTAATGTCACCTCACTGTTGCTAAAGCATGTCACTTGGGGGAGGGTAAGAAGGAACTCACAGACCTAATAGCTGAAAATTTATTAGGTTTTTAAATTATAGTTCCATTTTTAGTTAATATTACAGTACTGACTTTTAAAAAAGTAGTCACTTCAGAGATTTATTTACTCTGAGTACAGATGTACTTCCTTAATTTCACAATTCTGCAACTGCAAGGGGAGGAAAAAAAAGTTAGAAAAAAAATAAAAGGTGCCGCCACCAAAAATATCCCCACTGGTTCTTGAAGTAATTCTAGTCTTTTAAAATATGAAGTAACCTGTCTGTAAATCTGAATATCACTTCTGCGTGTTCATATGAAGACACAGGCCAGAAACCAATGCAAACAATTCCTAGGAGACCGAAAAAGAAAAAAAGAGTTCAGGAGCAGATGTCAAGGGTACACAAGCTTAATTTTTGTTTATTGCTTCTGCATTGATTTCTTTCTCTCATTTATTTAGTGGATACATTTTATTTTGTTTTTAATACACATTAATAATCCTCAAGAATTATGGGGGCTGATTTTTAGTTGATGTTTAGATGGATTTTTTTATCCCATCTACCAAAATAATATTTGTGTGATTAGCAATCTTGGTGTTCAAGGCAGTTGTCAAAAGTTTCCTCTCAATTCAGAGGTCTGATTTGCTGAAAAAATCAAAAACCTCTATCTACCATTCTTATTATAATTGAAGGGATTTTCTCCCTTATCTATTTTTACCTGCCACTCTGTTAAGCATGTTTGACTAAAGGTGCTTAATCCTTAACAGGCCTATCAAAGACACTTTTGCTTTCATAATTCTCAGTCTCTGAACTAGTAAAAATTGTATAGTATGTGATATTTTTTTAAAACTAAAAATTTTACTGAATCCTTTAATCTAGAAACTCAAATCTGTATTTTAAACTTATTCTATCTCTTTTGGATATCTGTATAACTTTTCTACTTGACTATAAGTGGTAAGGTAAGATACTGCTGTTTTAGCAAAATCGTATAATTGTGAAAATGAATAGGTCTGAGTTTTAAGCCATTTCTATATTCTTCTTGCTGCTGCTAAGTCACCTACAATCCCAAAATGAGGAAATTGCAATTTATAGTATCAGCTTTCAACTGAATGTTATCCAACAATCGGAACTTTAAAACGTGAGTTGCAGTTCCCAGGGAAATGGAGTGGGTTCAGGTACATATGCACAGTCATGTTTTATTTTGGGCCAGGAGCATTCTTTTGAAGGGACTTTGTGGAGGGACATGATATAAAGAATGAGAGGTGAGTGATATCAGATGGTGAGATCAGTGTGTGCTCTCTGATTTGATAGCTGCAGCGCAGACTTAATAGATCTAGTGCACTGATTCACAAAGAAAAATGTTATTTGAAATTATCAGTAGTCTGGGAAAATTTTTCAGATATTAGGAAAAAAAATGTACTTTGAGGGTAGCAGATTCATATCTGCACAGTTCAAGAAGTATGAACTCAAAGACATAGTAATAAGTTTTTACATTCTCATCACTTGCAATGTGAAAATGTCGAACTCTGTCCTCCACCCCAAATGAATTGCAAGATACATAATTATTATGACTTTTAGAAAAATGACTACCAAAAAATAATCTTCTGAAAACAGATTTTTAAAATGGATCAATATATCACAATTTCCTTTTAGGTGAATTTTATAAATATGCCCTGCTAGAAGAATATAGATTTCTATCTATAGAATATAGATTTAGCCCCTAAACAAATTAAGGAGTCTCTTGAGATTTTTATAGGTTTTGCCTTATCTGTCCGAAATATATCAGATGCAGTATAAAACAAGTAAAGAATATTTTCCTCCTGTGCTTGTGCTTTCTAGTTCTCTCACTAATTCCCAGTAGTCTTGTGGTAATGTGTTCGTTCTGTTGGCCAGCTGTTCAGCTCTCCGTGAATGCAACCCTCTGATGCGCATTTCCCAGCATTTTGCAAGACAATGTCCTTTTCCACTTCAATATATAACTTTTTTGAAAGCAAAACTGTGTACCACTGTGAATCTAGACAGGGGATCTAATGTAAACATAATCAAACTCGATGAGGAGTGAAGGAATAGATATTACACAGTATAAGCGCTAAAATGGTTTTAATATGTGTTTGAAATAGAAGTACTGAGAAAGACTGTCTTTTGTACCAGGGTTTTGGGTTATTTTGTTTTGGTTGGGGTTTTTTAGGGGTTGGTCCGTTGGTTTTGGTGGGGTTTTTTTATCTCTGACACAATTACTTTTATTTTTCTCCTACTGCCTATAGTAGAAAGGAACTTGTGGCTTTAGTAGAAAGCAAATCTTTGGTTTCTTTCTCTAGGCCCTTGGTAGTAGAACCCAATAATAAGGCAAATAATATCCCCCAGCATTGCCACTGATATTAACTTTGGTCTTTGGTAAGGATAGAGTTGTGAGCATCAAAGATAAAGTTTGTACAGGGGGAATAGAAAGTGTACAAGCAGACAAAAACAGCATGAACTGATTTCTTCCCTCTTGGAACATGTTCTTTACCAAAAATAACTTGTGGGATTATTAAAGACCTAGTGTTGAGAGTTGAAAATAGGGATAGTTTTCTCCCTGGTACTGTCCCTGATTCTTCAAGACAAAAGAGAAATTTAGCAGCTAAAAATCATTGTACTCTCCGGTCATCCCAAGGCAGCTGGGGGTGAGTTGTGTGGGGCGGTGCTAATCAAAAATGTAAAGGAACTGTTTGCGTACATTGTATTTTAGGAATCTATATTTGTTTATTGTGGTGAAGCCTAACATTTCATTCATTGGTATACAGCTCTTAGATTTAATTTGAAATTTAATTCTGTACAGACATGGATAAAACTGTTGTGCGTAGGACTCTGTAGTAGTGTAGTGTAGTTAATAGTGGGTATTTTGAATTTGGGCCATTTGTCTAATTTGAATTGCTCTTTCTTATTTAACATCAGCTGGTATTTACACCCAGGCCAAAGTTTCAGCAGGCAGAGAAAATGTGGAGTGTGACAACTCAGTAATCTGTGAGGAGGCTCTGTGTCAGGAGGATTCTATGACATCTACTTGATAACATGTTCATTCTCTGCTTGCGTGATTCCTGTTACTCCATGACAAATAGTAAGATTTGTCTTTCCTACCATGACCAAAGCATAAAATTTAGCCTTTCTCTCTGAATCCCCATGTCGTATGCACACTTATTATGTGGGAGGGGTTTTTTTAGGTCATTTTTGGCAGTCTGTGGAACAGTTGTTCTGTGATTTTATCACTTCACATGTTCTGTAAGGAAGTAAGATAAGTACTCATTTGTTCTAGTTTCTTTGGTCCTGCATAAATTATCTCCATCTGTATAATGTTTGTGTTTTAAAAGGCAACATAAGAGTTGCAAGAAATAATCTTTGTAGTTGCTTTATGCTAAAAAAAGTATATAATATTTATCTCATAATCTCCAGTAATCACCCTGAATTTTTTGATTTTGTTGTTTAGGGAGTATAACCAAAATCTAGCAGTCTGGGAGAAGAGTTCCTGATAACAGTATCAGTGCAAGCATGAATAAATGAAAGCAGAGGAATTACATATTCTCAGTCAAAGGCAGAGCTGGTGTTAGGACTTGGCAATTCCTTGAATTCCAATATTCAATAGGCTTTGAGAACATGGCATTCAGACCAAGTAATTATTTTATCGTTATGCATATTTTAAATGGTCAGTAGAGTAATATTAAATATGTAACTTATAAAAGAATATCTCAAATAATATAAAGTACTGAAACTGTCAGAAAGATGGTTTGGATGTGTTCTGGAGAATTCTTTGGAAGCTTCAACCTATTGATTGGTCTTTTGTAGCCAGAAACTTAGGTCCTGAACCTGAGTCAGGGCAATCACAAGCATAAATACAGGCTGGGCAGAGACCAGCCCTGAGGAGCAGGACTTAGGAGTGCTGGTGGATAAGAAGCTCAACATGAGCCAGCAATGAGCACGTGCAGGCCAGCAAGCCCACTGTGTCTGCGGCTGCATCAAAAGAAGTGTGACCAGCAGGTCAAGGGAGGAGATTCTCCCCCTCCACTCCAGTCCCGTGAGATATCCACCTGGAGTACTGCATCCAGTTCTGGATGCAACATAAGTACTCCCCAACATAAGAAGGACATGGACCCACTGGAGCATGTCCAGAGCAAACCAAGAAAATTCTTGGAGAGCTGAAACACCAGCTGTGAAGACAGGCTGAGAGAGCTGGGGCTGTTCAGCCTGGAGAAGAAAAGGCACTGTGGAGACCCTGTAGCACCCTTCCAGTACTTGAAGGAAATGTACAGGGAAGATGGAGGGAGATATTTTACAGGAACATGTAGTGATAGTACAAAGGCAGTGGATTGAAATTGAAAGAGTGTAGGTTTAGATTGGACATTAGGAAGAAATTCTTTAATATAAGGGTGATAAGGTATTGGAACAGGTTGCCCAGAAAGGCTGTGGACTCCCCATCCCTGGTGGTGTTCAAGGTCAGGTTAGATGTGGCTTTGAACAACCTGTTCTAGTGGAAGGTGTCCCTGCCCATGGCAAGAGCACTGGAACTGGATGATCCTTAAGGTCCCTGCCAACCCAAACCATTCTACGCTTCTATAATATTATTTTTAGGAGTGTTTTGATTACTTCCACTTTGACCAGATATTTCAAGAGAGTTGTCTAGGCAATTGCTATAGCCTTCCACACTTCCTTTCACAGAGAGACAGAAAATATGCTTTCTAGTAGTGATGGAGATATTTCAGATAGGTTTTATCTAATGTCAAATGAACCACCTCACCTGGGACAGAATATGGCTCCTCGCCATAGCAGCACAAAAACTGTGTGTGTTGGTGAGGAGTATATGGATGAAAAATTACAAGTCTGGAATGGCACCCATTTATTTTCTACTACCATACCTTGGCCATTCACATCAACATAAGTCATACAGAAGAATCCTATTCTTTGTCACTTGCTGGATTAATTTGGTTTGACAATTGCTCTACAATCTGTTTATAAACAGTAAAAGGGTTTTGTGACTATGACAATATATACTGCCAGAAGGACACAGGAAAATTTATTAAGAATGATCTTAGCATGTTATTTAAATGAAGTGCCTCATGTAAGCCAGATTTCCTACAATTAGGCATTCTTTGCTAAAGTACATTACAATGGAATTTACTAACCAGAAAGGTAATGTTTGTTTCTTGAAAGGAAAACTCAAAAGGTTTGATAATTAGCTCTCAGAGGACTCCACTGGTTATTTTACAGCTGTGGAAAAAACAGTAGAGACCTATTTATTGACCTAGCTATCTGATAAATCAGAAAGAGATCGGTGTCATGGAATCTTTTTGAACAGACCACCTCCTGACTCTGGGAAAGATGCAGACGAGGTCAAAACCCTCAGCTTCCTGTCTCAGAGAGGAAAAGGAGAAAAAAAAAATCTGATAAACATAAAGCTAAACAGAGTTGCTTTGGAAATCTCTAGAGATAAAGGGAGCAGGGGAAAACAAAAAAAAAAGAAACAACTTCTCTTGTTAAATGTAGCAAGACAGTACATGCATTCAATAAATACAAAAACCCCCCTTATGATTTATATTTTTTCCAATTTGATTACACTACCAGAACTGAGCCTGAACCATGAAAAGCAGTAATGAAACATCCCCAGCAGTCAAAATCATAGCAAACACAGTCATTATCCCACTGACCAGAGCATTCTATACACTTTCAAATGTTACCACTCCATGGGTGGATCAGAGAAACAGGGTTCAAAACAGAGGGGTACTCAGCATTGTTACTTAGGTCGAATTCTTCTTTAGCCTTGGGAAAATACTTACCTTGTCTTTCATTTTCACATCTTTAAAACAGTTCATATATTCCCTTGTCCTGTGTAATGTGAGTATAACTGTATTAAAGATGCACAGAAATGTTGTAATAAGAACTTCGCAATTATCTGAGATACATAGGAGAAAGGTCCTCAGGAACCTTAAAATCTTTTAGAACTGCAATGTAACTCCTGCTTGTTGCACTTCCTTCTATTTTGTATTAAGCCTCATGGTTTGAGCACGAGTCTCTTGTTTTTACAGTGCCTATGCTTTAAAATCAGATTTAGATTAAATTAAGTAGTTCCATGTGAAATATCTTATAGGTGCGCCCTTACTCATTTGCATGTGCTTTCTGTCTCTCTGAGGTGTTCATACTGGACTGGTGGTTGCTCAGTTTGAAGAATAGGACATTTGTAATCTAAAAGTATTTCTTCCTGTACAGAAACTTAATGTTGAAATAAATGTCACTAATATCAAACACATCCTTCTGCATTTTCTGCCATTTTCCAATGCCATTTTCTGTCATTCTCTGTATGAGTTCTTTTCAGCCCTCTATTTGTCTCTCTTCTTTTCAGGAATAATATACTCAGCCTCTTTTGAGGTTGTAACAATATAACAATTCAACTTAATTGCACATTTAGAGATATTTAACATCATAAGCATAAACAAGTGCAGAGCAACTGTGCCATGGACATGAGAAAAATGAAGTCATAGAATGAAAAGGCTTCTCCTGTTTGTCCTGGGTGACAAACATAGCAGAAGGATTCAAATCAGATTGATGAAATCCTAATTTTGTTGCTAGCAAAACCTGGGTTATTTCATAGGGCCTCAGATTTTACCAAGAGTCATCAAGTTGCCTAAGCCTGATAATAAAATCTATTATCTCATATTTTAAACAAAGAAGAGCCAAATGGTATTTTGTTCCTGTTAATAAACTCACTGACTTAGTAAAACCGGCATATTGTCATTTATATCTCACATTGTTATGAGTCAGAAGAAGCAGGATTTAACTAAAGCAGTATGGAACTGCAGTTTATATTTTACTGGAAATTCTGTAACAATTATGATTTTTTTTTTCTTTCTCCCCTATGCAGAAGGATGTGTTTGATAATAGTGACATTCATTTCAATATTAAGTTTCTGTACAGGAAGAAATACTTTTAGATTACAAATGTCCTATTCTTCAAACTGAGCAATCACCAGTCCAGCACCACTCACCATCAGATGCTTTGAATGCACTTGAAGTCCACAGTGCAGTTCTTCCTTGCGGAGGCCAGCTGGTTGTGGCTAGAAATTCAGTACAGCTGGTCACAGCACTGTCTGTGGCCTGAGTCAGGTCCAGACGTGTATTTCTGCTGTGTTTCTGAGACTGTAGTTTCACTCTTTTGGCCTGACTAATGAACCAGTAGCCAGAGTTTTCATGTGTTTCCTTCTTCCCCTGAGCTGATTTTGTCATGGTGTGTTAAGTCAGTAAAAGTTGGCATATACCACAGATAAATATCAAGCCAAATAACCTTATATTGAATATACATATCTCTCTATATATATATATAACAGTGCAGGGCTGGTAATTCTTTAATTCCACTGGGATAATACAGTCATATCTCATGAGATAATGCTTGATTAAATTCAGAAAAAAAAAATACTGGAGCATACTTAAACACTCTCAAGCTGGTTATCTCAAGTTCTCTAATAGAAACATTTTGATTGTATGAGGACATAGGCTAATCTGTGCCAGCTGTTCTGTAGTTAACTATTCCAAAAGTCTCATTCTCCCTTCTCAAGCAATTTTTTTTTCTCTGCAGACATATTTCATGCAAAAGCTATGCTGACCTTTAAAGATGTTTTATGTTTTTGTCACAAAATATGGTGACAATGCCTATTTCTTTTAATGTTAGGAAACCTCACATCTAAAAATGTTTTTTAAAAGTGTAGCTAATGTTTAGTTATTTCTAGCTTTGTGAAGGGTAAATAACCATAACAGCTCTGTGGTTATTGTATAAAGAGGAATATAAGGGAAGTATTAAGATAGTAATGTTAGTGTTTCTTCATACAGAAAAGAAGTAGTATCTTTAAAGAATTTAGTAAAGGTTCAGTCAAGAATTTATCCATTTCTTTAATTCCTCACAACATTTACTGGAGATGATGGCTATTGTTTACCTTATGGACACATGTAGAAATAATAGGTATAGAAAAAATATTGCTCTGCTGACTTTAGCAACTTTCAAATATTTGACTAGTAGATATTCTTTTCACAAAAATGTACACTGTTACTTTTGCACAAAGTATAAGATATATGTACACATATGTTCGAAAAAAAAAATCTGTTCAAGAAATATCCCATTACCAAGGGTCACTATTTGCAATGGTTTGCACTATTTGCAGGTTGCACTGGGAGTCTTCTAATATTAAAATTTTTGAGGTGTAAATCATAGTAAAATCAGTCAGATTTTAACCTGGAAAAGTAAGGGATTGAGTCTAAAATTAAGAGGGGCACTTCAGCTTGTTTTCAACAAAAGGAAATGATAAAGGAAAAGAAAGCTAAAAAGAAATTATATAACTGCTTCCATTTAGGGCATTTTTTTAAACAAATGGTATACTCCATTCTATGGTGGGATTTATATCTTTTGGAGAGGACATGCTATTTTTACTGCATCATGTCTTCTTTTCTGTACATGGAAGCAGACAATGATATACCCTAGGTTATCTATAGCATGGCTTCAAAAGGGAATGAGTCACCTGGAAAAATCCCGCTGAAATAAAAGTGTGCAAACTTCATTTTTGTTTTCTTTAAAAAAAGCTTAATAATTAAAATGGCACATGCTTCTGCTTGTTAAGATACTGAAAAACAGAACGATCAGATATTTCCAAGCAAATATAATTATATATGCAAAATTTTATGCAGAATTTGACATTTATGGATGTATGAGTATAAAAGTTTGCTTAGAATATTTAATATCTAAAATGTCCCTTACTGCAATCCACTTAAGCAGGAATATGTAGATAGGAAACTGAATTTAACCTGAATTTAATTCACCATATCATATTAAGAGACTAGGGTCACTGATTTCAGAAGCACTAATTGGGAGGAAATGGCAAGCAAATTATTTTATTCTGTTAACTTGAAGGATTGAACTACTGAAAATGCAATTCAAACAAAAGCAGAGGATTGGTGAAAAACAGACCAGGTTAACTGCTGGACTTTTAAATATCACTTCATAGTCACAGCAAAAAGAAAAAAGATCATTCTTATCTTCTGCAGTTTCTTACACTTTACTCTTATAAGATCAATTACAGTATCATGCTCTTGATTTAAATAATTGAGGGCCAGAAGACATAGTCCTTAATATTACTGCTAAACCCAGAATTACAATAGTTTCACCACTTATACTTAGCACCAGTCTCTAAATGCTTTGAATTTTTATAGAGCCATCATTTTTATTTAATGATAACACCATACAGGCCCACTAAAGATCCAAAGCTATAACATTATGAATCCTTGGAAGACATATATTTGGATTTCAAAGAGCTGGTAGGAGCCTTCCCATGATGCTCATAAACAGTAGAAAAATATTTTTACATCCTTTGCTTCTATCAGTTCTAGCATCTACTGTAATGTGTCCCACCCTTCTGTAGTTACAGATTACAGTAACTTTTTGCAGTTTGAAACATAATACAGCAGTGGCCCAAATTTTTCATTTAATACCCCGGTCACTGAGCTAACTGATCATCTACCTTTCTACTGCTTTACTCACTGATTTTCCACTCTGTTTTTAATCAGCTGAGGTTTAAATCAGACACTCACTTCAGAAAACAAGTGACATGACTGACTCAGTAGATCCATCTTGCACATTGGACCTGGCAAAGGCTTTCCTCCTCTGCCCACAGTGCCCATGCTTATACCCAGTCCAGCTGACTCATCTATGGACAATGCAGACCTACCTGTCCTTCTCAGTCTCCATGTTTCCCTGAGTCCTGTGGCTGCCTTTGGAAACTGGCAGCTCTTCTCAGAACAACCCAATTTTTCCGCTTAAATCTTTCTGCAGTTAAATCATGAAATGATTAATATACCAAGACTGTCAGTAATACTCTTAATGACACAATACAGATTTATCCTAGAGCATATAACTCAGAGTCAAGGAGAAAAAGTCAAAATAGACTAGGAAAAAAAGTTACCCATCAACACACTTGAAAAATCATGCTCTCAAAATTTTGAGATTTTGATAGTAATATGCTTCATGGGAGACATTTATTTTGCAGAAACTCTCTTTTGTATTTCAAACTAAGGATTTGAAGGGAAAGTTGATTGTGCAATTCTCCTTACATTTGGGATCTTGTCCTTAAAAAGGAATTCACTGTAATTGAATTCACTTGAGAGTAGGAAAGTCAAATTAGAAAGCCACGATTTGTGATCAGTGCCTATTAGTCTTAAAGCTTTTGCAATCTATTTTACTCCTAGCCCAACTGCCCCTTCAGCCAGACCAGATGGATCATTAAGGATTTGTTTAGTCAGATGGGTTCGTTTCAGTATGGGGTGGTTAAGATTTTTTCTACTGGCCTGAAGCATGGATGAATTATGCTATGGGCCATCTAGAATTTCTGAAAATGCTTGAAAAAATATGTACATTTAATTATTTAATTCTCTTGACTTGAACTGTTGATAGGGCTTTCAGGCCATTACGACATGGCAATCACACCATGCTGAGTTTCCCAAACAGATACAACTAAATCCAGAAGAATAAATGTCCCCTGCTACATACTCAAGAAAACAGTCTTATTGGATAGCTATTCAAAACAGTAATGTTTACTATTTTTAAAATATTCCTCACTATTTGGTGTTCATATCTGAACATTTTAGCACTTCATTGATCACAGGAAATGTTAGGGACCTTGTGAAGAATAATTTATCTTCTTGCCTTGAATGCTACTTTCTATTAGGCCTTATAAAAATGTGTTTATCCCAATAACTCTTTTGGAAAAGAGTTTGGAATTGAATCTAGGTTTGTTGAACATTACTTAATATTTGTGATTTAATCCTGGCCCAGATATGTTTGTCTTTTTTATCCTGTCATCTCTTTGTGATAATTCTTGAACTCAAACCTCCAATTTGACTTGGTAAAGTCACACTTGGATATAGCAATGACTTTTGAATCTATTTTCCCATCTTTTATATGCCCATATAAGTAATGTTTGTATATGTGTGTCTGTGTCTCCTGCTGTGCTGTGAATATATTTACAGTATAAATATGTTGGGTGTTAGTCAAAACTAGAACTTGCAACCAACCTCACCTCCCACTCAAATTGTCCAGCTCCTAATCACAGTCTGCTGCGTGCCTTGTGGACAGACACACTGACACAGACTGACTGACTGGCCCCAATTTGAGCACCATGTCCTTCCTGAGCTGCAGGCACTACTGCTGCTCTGCTCCTGGGAGACAGCAGCTGTGACAGGTAGCTGTCAGTCATCAGCTCCCCAAAATGGAGGAGAGATGTGCAGGCATGTAAAGGTGCTAGAGGCTAAACTGGAAGGCCAGAGCTCACCTCCCAGCTGTGTCCAGAGCAGGGCACAATGCTTTTCCTTCCTCCAGGCTGTCAGAGTTGAGCACTAATGCCACTACCTGCTGCAGCCTGGCTGAAACTTTCAGGGACAAGAGGAAAAAGGAAAATGCTGTGGCCACACTCAAGTCTAAACTGGATGGATATCCGGGTAGGGCATTGCTAGTTAGCTTCTCCCTGGGGGTTGAGGCTCAGGTTTAAGCTCAGGCTGTCATTTACTGCTCAGTTACTCTGTATTACTCTCCTCATTGACAGTGTAAACACATCTTACGTTTTTTAAAGTTAAGAACCTAGGTATGATACACAATAATCTGTCACATCAATATTACTTGTGGGGGTTTTTTTCCTTTAATATTTTTTCCTTACCTCAGTACATCCACGTGAGATATTTTCAGATTTTATAGTAAGAAAATCTGAGTTTTCCTTCTAATACTGATGCATATACTTTGGAGTCATATATTTTGGTTACTGCTGATAGAGAAAGTTAAAATCATCAAATAGTCCTTGTATATGTCACACAATACTGATCATGTCTGAGCTATGTTGTGAAAGAAAATATCAAAGTGATAACCCCATGGAATGCTATTGGTGCTGAATTTTCACTTTAGTTGCAACAAATTATGAGTGCTTTTAAAACGATTATACCATACTATTTGGTTTCAAAGGTATTTTTTATCTTCCAAAGAAGATTATTTATCCTATAATGTAGTATATTTCATTTGTTGGAAGGTATGGCTCCGGGGTATGACTGGCACATATGTCTTGTGTGCGAAGGCCATATGCAAAAGCAGCAATACCTATCCAGCAACACTACAAACACTAAGTGGAATACAGTAAGGAGATACATCATAGAGTAAAATTCTTAGCTGCATTCTTTCAATACTTTCTACCCAACCTGATTTCACCAGTAATTTTTGTAGCTAATAATGAATTTCCATACAGCAATGGAAAAATTAAAGATAACTGTAGTAGATGGGTTGGAAGGCACCTCAGGAGGAGTCTACTGAAGCAGAAATAAATTTGAGATCAGTCCAGGCTTCTCAGAATTTTATCCAGTTGGGTCCTGAAAGCCACAAAGGATGGAGCCTGTACAACTTCTCTCCAAGAAAAGTTTGACTATACCAAAGTAGTACCTGGCAATCAATCATTCATCTCACCTGTTTGTTGCTACCTGCATGTCTCAGTCAACCGCCAGCAGTTTCGACCTCACAAATGCTGAGAGGTGAAATGGCTTCAAGTGACATTTATTTGCTGTCACAACAGAAAAATGCACCAAGAATAGTGTGCTTTTCCATTCCTAGAGATGTGGTTTTTATATTAGCTTCACCTGTAATGAAGGCAGAGAGTTTTGCCAATTGCTGTTCAGGAGGAGAATCCAAGAGAGACTAAAGAACTGATGTGAGAATGGCCAGACATGGAAGAAGGTCCCTGCACTTGCATTGTGGAGGGACAGAAATGCACCTCAATATGGGGATGGAGGGAACACAATATCATTTCCAAGAGGAAGAAAAGTCTACCAGGCAGAATAAAAATTGGTAAAAATAGGAATTAATAAGTTCAAGCTAGAGAAAGTTTGTGATTCCATGTTAGAATTAAGTTTTTAGTACAAAGGAAGGTAACACTGGAATAAGATCTATTTTGCTCGGGATAATTCTGGTGATTTGTAAGTAGAGCTGGAGAACTATACATCAAGTATGACAGCCTTGTCATTGAAAGACATATGACATGACATTTCAAGATCACTTCCAGTTGTATATTTTATTATTCTATCACTTTCTGTTGTTAGCCCATGAACAGAGTATATAAATGTGTAATATTTACTATTGCATAATATTTCAAGCAGTTAGTGTTGCTGATTTCAGATTAAAATAGTCACTAATCTTGAGAAGCTGAATTTACTGCTGAAAAAAAACAGTGAATGTTCGAAGTGATCATACAAAATGCATTCATTTAAAAGTCTGTGGAAAAAATTTTTAAGTAGCAATTTTGTGGTGCAACTTTGGGCCTCCTAAGGATTTAAGATAGAAATGAAAAAGGAAAAATGAGTATTTAAAGTAAATGACAGAAACATGATCAGTATTGTGTGACATATACAAGGACTATTTGATGATTTTAACTTTCTCTATCAGCAGTAACCAAAATATATGACTCCAAAGTATATGCATCAGTATTAGAAGGAAAACTCAGATTTTCTTACTATAAAATCTGAAAATATCTCACATAGTTTCATTAATTCATTCTCCCCTAATTCAAGGATTCAAAAAAGGTAGTTGCAGAAGAATGAGGCTTTCAGACTAGCTTTGTCTTTTGGTCCTGTGTTACACGGGTTCTGGCCTTTGATGTGAATGGAGAGTGAACCCTAAAGGCCAATGTATGTGTCTGAGCAAGCCCTCAGTGCTGGGCACTGTGCACAGATCAGTGCCCTTAAGTAACATTTAATAGCTAGAATAATTCCAGTATGCATAAACATGTTTCAAAGGCATACATGAAATAGCTGAATATATTATAAAGAAAAGCGGAATTCCTTGTCTGAACCACAGACTTCTCCAAAATTCCAGTCAACCACTTACCACATGGCCAGACACTTAGCTTTGATGGATTTGAGACAACAATATACAGAAGACAGATGTTATTAAGGGGTGCCTGAAGTAAACAAAGGAGTTTTGGTATTTTTTTTACCAAATTTGGACTATTATCAACTCCACAGAAGCATCTTTGCAGAGATGGTGCAGTAATTGTTGCAGAGTTTTAGAAAAGCTTGCGTGACTGCAACATCTTGGTTATTTATTTCAAGAAACATCTTGGTTGTAAAATATGGTGTGTGACACATAAAGGGTGAGCCATCTTCCTTTGATTCTGTATTTTCTCAAAACTCCTAATTGTCATTCATTACTATTTGCTAAGAATTCAAAGTGAAAGAGCAAATGTGCTTTCCGACAATTTTTTTTTTTTGAGCTATATACAATCTTTCTAAATGTGACCGGAAAGGAATTATAATTTCCTTGATCAACATGTTTGATCCCAATCCCAGTTAGGTGGTCTTGTTTTGCTTGTGACTAAGCTTCCATGTAGTTAAACCAAGTCTGAGATGAACATCTAATTTTGTAACCCTTTTGTTGAAGCCCTTTTATGGAGGTAATTTCTGAACATTCAAGTCTATTGGGAATTAACCTGAACCTGAACGCCTTATTCACAAAGAAAAATTTTATCCCCATTCAAAATTGAGAATTTTGCTACCACTTCCTCAGTAGCCAATTACAGCTCTCACAAATATCAGTGTGCAGTGAATTGTGACACAAAAGTAACCTTAGTTTAAATCTCACAGTGCAGAAGTAATTTAGTAAGAAGGTAATTGTCACTGGGACAATCCAATTTTCACATGGGAAAGAGTGAGCTCTTTCCCAAGAAAACAAAGCGCTTAAACTTCTTCCCCTGAATATAAAAAATTAGAAAGGGTTTTTCTCATGCTATCATGTTCTCTTATAAACTTCTGACATAAAAAAATATTTCTGGCATTTCTTCAGCTGCATATGTTGGCAAAGCTAAAGAAGAAATGGGTGAATTAAGAGACAGGACAGTAGTTTGCTGCTGCTTTTTGACAATACACCTCTCTTTCAGACCCTCAGCAAGTTACTAATGTACACACCCCCTAAGTTCTTTGTATCAGTATACTGAAGAAAAACGTTTGAGAAGACATCAAGACCCTACAATATCTGTAAAATCAGCTTAGCCCCACCGACAAAAAAAAAAGGTTACGGTTAAGTGATCACTTTGCACTTTGCTATTAAATTCCAAGCTTTTGCAAGAAAAAATAAAATTCAGTACAGATTTTATCCTTTTTTAGTCTTCCTTGGCCAGCACTGACATCTGTAGGGTTGCACAGAAGACCCTGATAGGCACTACACCTTTCTCAGGGACTGTGTTCAGACGGACTCCCAATGGCTTTCTACAACTTCCTAGAAACCAGTGCTGGTTCAAGGAGAACTGAGGGGTAGCCTGCACAAATAGATGAGAGAACAGGAACTTGTTAGAACCAGGAATTTGGGGGAAATTAAAGTAACCATGTAACCATGACCTGTATCAGATAATGATTTAGATATCTATTTTTTAAAACTAAATTTGGAGTGCAGCTATAAACAGAAGAAAGTACAAAGTTACTAAGCAAATATTTTCTGATCACCTCAGATTTTTCAAATACTGAACTGTCATTAATATCATGTAAGGTGAAAGTATATTTCTAGTCATTGTCTACTGTAAGGTTTTATAGAGGATTTACTATACAGTAGCAAACATCCATTAGAGTTTGTCTGGCAAAAAGAGAGTGGATTGATTTTTCAATGTCTTCATAGTAATAATTTATATCTCTGTAATCTTACACCCAGGGTGTTCATAATCTAAGAGTATGAAGCTCTGAATAAGCTGGTAAGAATGCAGAATAATATCTTGGTTACCTGGATATTGTCTTTGCCTAATATTTGGTATCTCAGAGGATCAGCTGAGCAGCCTGAAGTAGCCTGTGGGATTCAAGAGACCTCATTCACTTTTCTGTGTCTGGGGTTTATTTTCCCTGTTGTTTTCTCATCGATCTTAGTTCTTGTGGCACATCTACTTTATGGAGAAAGGATTAATTTTTCTCAGATTTTTGTCCTTTTCCTCAATATGCTGTATGCTTACTCAGGTAAGTGTTTGAGTCACCATCCCTGGAGATATTTAAAGGACATGTAGATGTGGCACTTAGGGACATGGTTTAGTGGTGGACTTGAAGGGATTGGGTTTATAGTTGAATTTAATAATCTTAAAGATCTTTTCCAATCAAAATGATTCTTTGATTCTAACTAAACCAATTGTGTCATGCAAGCCATATGCAAGGGTAAGTAGCATTCTGATACTCTGTTATGATGGTTTTGTTGCAGAAAACATTCTGCCTCTGAAAGAAACTGCTATTTTGAAGTTCCCTTTTTTAAACAAATTCAGTCTTATTAGAGAAAGTTTTAAATTCTCAGCTTCTCTATGTCATGAAATTGCACGGGAAAAACACAACTGTGTTTCTTCTGCAAGTTTGCAATGGTCTTTATCATCAATTGTCACATTTGCCCCACTTAGAAATTCTTTAATTAATTCTCCCAGGTCTCTTGCATGACTTTATAAAAATCTTCGGTTAATGGATTGTTTTCTGACGAAATTACCAGACGTAGCACCAAAATATTTAAAGAGATTTCCAAACAGCCCTGCATGGAAACAACTGTCTGTCTATGTAGGCGTGCAGGAAAGATTTGCAGCATAACAAAGAACTAAATGATACAACCATCCCAAATTATGTCTTACATTTTGCCCATCTTGACAATGGGATCATAATCACATCTTGTCATATCATATGTAGAACATCCCAAATCTCATCACATAGACTCACCTCTTTTAGTCTCCATTCCTAATTTAACTCTTAATTTAATAAATGTAGACATTTTAACCATCTTAGACAATAATTTCTGCTTCTCACTTGGAAGAAGGAGGGGAGTATTTTATGGGTTTTGATTTTTATGTGGTGCTCCGATACTTTCCCATTGAACAAAGTAGGTCCCTTCTGCAGTAGAGTAGATGAACATGGGACATGTTTAAAGTAGATGTTATGCACCTGGTTTGATACCTTTTGTGCCTTGATCCTGTGTGTCCTTTCAGACACGAGGTTGCTTCAGCTCCGTGAGATTCAATATGGTTGGTATATACCTGTCTATATCCTCTAGTTTTCCATACAAGAATTATCTCCTCCTCATTCTTTTTACCACCAACTCTAAAGTTCCATTTTTTTATATCTTGCCTCTTAACAGAAGTATTCATAATCTAGTCATGCTTCAGAGTACAGAGAAGAAAAGATTTTTTTTGTTGAATGCATCATAGCTCAGCTTTCCTTGATTCCTTTTGTCTTCTATTGGCATCCTCCAGTGTCCAATGAGATGTATTTGAAAATGTTTGTGTCTGGCACAGAAGCCTAGTGAATCTCTCACGTAAACTGCTCACCTGAGCAAGACTACTAAAACCAGAAGGATAAATACAGACTCTTCTATTGCTACTTAGATAACTAAATAACTTACCAGTTTCTCAGAAACCATAAGCACTCAGCTGATTTCAATAAGTTGCAGGGTATGACAAAGTCTTCCTACATTTTGTCATTCAAGATATAAAAATTTTCCATCAACTCCTGATAGTGAGCCAACGAATCCCTCTGGTTAAGTAACCAGCTAAACCCATTCCTTGTGTATAAAGATTTTTTAAATGATTTTTATAGGACAAAGAAAAGTGAATAAATGAAATTTTCGATAATCTGTTACCTGGACTTGAAGCACTCAGTGATGAATCTTCACCACCACCTCACCCCCACACACTCCCACACATGAATAATATGCAAATTGTTAAGGTATGATTAGCAGGGGCATTGTGTTGTATATTTTTAATGGGCTGTTTTTTCATTTATTGATGTCACAATCATATGGATGAAAAGATCTCTAAAAAGACTGAGTTGACAGTGCCACCTGTATTCTCAAACCTCTTCATTTACTCAGGTAGCATGAAAACCATTTAGGACAAGAACTCCTATTTCTTGTCTATTTTGAACGTGCAGAGGTTTGTTTGTTTTAGTTCTCATGTCTGCATTGGGCCTGATTCAAAGTCCTTTGCAATTGTGGGGAGAGTTGCAATACTTTCAGGAGGCTGCTCAAAACTGCTACTGCTCTGTCTTCAGGTATTGCAGGGTACCGTATCAGTAAGAGACTTTAAATAGATGCCAGGCATTTCCTAAGCTCTATGTTTTCGCTGGTAAACTGGAGGACAAACTAGGCTTTATAGTCATTCTTCTCCCTCCATTCCCTTTGCACTGTATTCAGTGCAGTGCAAAACAGAAACTATTTGGTTTGCTTTCCGTTTGCAAACAATTCTTCGCTTCCATGTTTGAAATGCACTAAACGATGAAGACATATAAAGTGCAAGTACACAAAGCAATTCACTTATTGGAGTATTTGTAAAACACATGCCAAAAAACACATATCAAAACTAAGTATCGTGTCACTGATTTAATTGCTGGTTAATAGAATGGTCTCTATTTTTTCTCACTTCTGTCTTTGATTTATAGCATAATAGAAAAGAAATAAGATCACTGAAGTATTTTCTTTTTGATTTTTGCACAAAACTTCTAGATCTAAGATACTTTTTAAATAATAGAGAAAATACAACATCAGTTATCTATCACTCACATTCACATCACATTTCTATTTAATTACTATTTAATTATTTGTCCAGTCTGATAATTAGAGTTCAGATTACTGTCATAATATTCTCCACAAAGCAGAAGTCTTTCCACTCATAGCAAACAGAAATAGGGTCCAATAAAGGTAAAGATATGCTTTTTTGCTTACTTTGTAAGTCATAATCATTAAAGTATAGTCATAAAAGGTGATTTTAGAATAATTACAATGCTAATTTATAAAATATCAAGAAGAACAAAGCTCAAAAGTAACTGAATTTGTTTATGCTGGAAAGAGCATGATTAATTACATTATGTTTAATGATACTTTTTTCCACCCAGTGAACAGAAATTACATTTATATTATGCTCTTTGTCTCCATGGAATTTGATTCTGTCAAATTTCTGTAGTCATAATCCTGATATGATGCTAAGTCAAGAAAGCCTACTGGGAGCTGGATGTCATCAGACTGGCTACTGTAATCAAGTGTAACTCCAAAGACAGAGAGTGGGATTTCATACATCATTTATACTTTATGAAATTGTAGTGAAAGTATAAGATCTTCTGCATTGGACAGGATGAACCATTTTGAGTTGGTTAATTTTACATTTGGTTTTGCTTCTCTTAGTATTAATAAAACTAATTAATTAAAACTAAAACTTATTAGCATTAATATTACAGGAAAATTGGTTTAATTCTAGTGTTGTAATGGCAGTCTGAGAAGTCTATCTTTTCCATTTATAACTACCCCTGGTAATAGACCAATTAGATTAATAGCTGCACAAATATAAGAGCATGTCTCCTCACTTGTGGTATGTACACCAGTGTAGGCTACATTGTTTGTAGTTTCAGTCTGTTCTATATATTAGTTCAAACCTGATCTATAATAGTAACCTTATGGTGATTTTTCTAGTGCCTAGGCCTTGTGTCTTATGTCAAAAAAGAACAGAATGCTTTACCTTAATGTTCTGTGCCTGCAACGCTAAAAAAAAAAAAAATCTGCTTATTTTGTTCTCCCATAATGAATAGGACTCTAATCACAGAATCATAGATAGAGTGGTTTTTGTTGGAAGGGACCTTTAGGATGCTCTAGTTCCAAAACCATCATGGGCAGGTATATGGTACAGTATAGCATAAAATTTAGAGAAAAATAAAATTCTTAGGTATTTCTCAAAGTTTGTGAACTCTACAGTCCAATGTAGAAGGATGAAAATTATAATTTATTTGCATATCTGCTAGTAAAAACACATCGCACTAATTTCAAAATTGCAGATTTTGCATTCTTCTTTTTTTTCTTTCCATGAAAGCCTTTATAGTATTAAATCAGTGATATATAACAAAATTTTCTTTTTTCAAAAAGAATTTTTTTAATAAGGAAAGACAAGAATGAGTGATTTAATGCCATCTGAAATATATACCATTAATGTAAGATTTTAACTCAGTCTAACTGGCTGTAGATCAAGAATACCAGGCAAAACTCAGCCAGCTCATTCCATAAATGATCCCGTTCTTCTGTGTAAAAATCTTGCCTCTAAAATCCAAGTTTTCCTTTTCAGAGCAATTATGAGCACCTTTCCTGACACAAGAGTGTCAGGAAGGAGGTGGTGCCCTGACTGCCCAAGCAGGGGGATGTATAGAGTGGGATATTGTCTCCCCTCCTTAACTACAGGGCACTGGCACTGAGAGGGTCTGCTCGGTCTGGAGCCAGCAAATTGGGAGAATTTCAAAGGGAGAACCTACAGGGAAAGGGGGGAGTGACTCAATCCCCCTGATGGTATTAAGAGAGAGCACAGACTTATTTTTGAGTACCAATATTTTCTGTACATAATATTTGCTAAGAAAATCAAATAGGTTTTACACTTAACAGTCTACACACTTTTCAAAAAGTATCCTTTTCTTCAGCTCTACTCAGCCAAAAGCGGTATGTGGGAAAAGGGACTGCAGTAGGGACTGTATGTGTTATGTAAAACACTGGCTAGAGGTGAAAGGCAAAAACACACTTGGAGAAATATACGGTTTAAGAGAGCAAGGAAGTGAAATGCATCCCATTCCATTTTGCCATGCCTGGGTAAAAGATAATGGATGTATTAAATCCAAATTTAGGGTCATACCCTTTAACTGGTTTCTTCTGTTTGAGTTGGTTAAAGTAATTGTAACATATTGCTAATATGGGTATGAGATTCTTGAAACCATAAATAAAAATAAGGGGGTAAGGTCTTTCTAGAGGTACTCTGATTAATGCTGCCGTCATACAGGGTTTTTTATTCATCAAGTGTTCAAAATAAAAACTATAAAATTATGTGCAGAAAACATTATATTAAGAAATTGCCAGGTCTTCTCATATGCTGCGCAAGGCAACTCAGTAGTAAAAAAGACACACAAACACTTGAAGACATGGGAGTACATAGTGGAGAAATGTAATGTTCTTGTCAATAATGATATGAGCTCCAAATTCACAAAAGCAACTAAAAAAACCTGGCTAAATCTCATTTGCAGGCATGTTCTCAGAAATGTTTTCATTCTAGTAACATTGTTTACTGATGATAGCAACAGGGCTTGTAGACTGTTTTCCTTGTAAAAAACATTTGGGGTTTTATGATTTAGGCATAATGCAAGCATCCTCCATTCCAGGAAGAGTTACAGTGTTTTCTGCTCTAAACATATGGATATATTCAAATTTAACTAGCTTCTTTATCACACCCATGAGGATACAAATTAAAAGAAATATTGTTTTTTCCAGTTCATGACCTAAACTATTTCCTCCTTGTGTGGAGACGTTAAAATCTCCAGACAAATAACATCTCAAGTTTGACCTACTGTTTATATTTGTGATGTATGCCTATATTGCCCTATGCAAATGCCTTAAGGCAGCCATTAAGATTGTAAGGGCTTTCTTTGACCAGAAGCCTTCTAATGCCCAAGTTTTGACTTTATAATGGTAAAGATAGGATTTCTGTAAAATCCTATAAATGTAATTTATATTTTTGCATTCTAATTTGGAAGGTAAATAGCTATCAGTGGGAAATAATGTAAAAGCCTGGAAGCAAAAGAAATACTGTGTTTTCAAAAGGAAACAAATTAATTGCTAATACCTTGCTGGCTATAGATCATATCATACTTCAGTAATAAAATCTCAGAATATAAACAAAAGGGAGATACAAAAAAGATAATAAAGTTATAAAGCTCTTGGAAATTTATTGGACGCTGTCAAGGCTAAAACTGTCTCAACATAAATTAATCTTATAATAATATTTGGTTTATGTGTTGTGATGAATTTCCTACTCAAGATTAGCTTTTTTTATTTTATGGGGGGTTTTTTGTATAATGCTTAGAATTGCATGTATACAAATTGATAGTGCCCCAGCAAAACAGGTGTTTAGTAAGTTGTAAAAGCAGAAACTATAGTTAAAATGTTACATTCCTCACCTTGATTTGAACAGCAGCCGGAACCACAAAGTTAGGACTTCTAAAGAGAATAGCTAAATTCCATAATGATATTATTGTTTTCTGAAAGCTCTGTTTCTCTTCAAAGCCAGCACATTGTGTCAAGCCTGAGTATCACTTTGAGCCATATTTTGCCACCTCTTCATTTCAGCATTCTTCTCCAGCATTCTCAATTGGCTGCATGCAAAGCAAGTTTATGCAATTATGGCAAGATGAATCAAACTTTTTTTTTCCTTTGAGTGAAATGCCTCATATCTTTCTAGCCTGAGAAAAAAACAAAGACCAAAACCAACCAGAAAACAAACAAACTAAAAAACCCTACCCAGCCACCACCACTTGCTTTGTTGTGGCAACGAATTTCTGGTTTTTAAGTCAAGTGTCAGTTTTAGGTTGATTAGCATTTACAGAGGTGCATTTCTAAGCAAAACCAATGGAAATAACAACACAGTGAGGAGACTGTGTAGGAAGCTACTTTAGTAACAGCACTGGCATCCTCTGGATGTGTAAACTGGTGACAGTCTTGTTCATCACTGAAAACATGGCCCCTGCCACAAAGGAGGTCATTTCTACTCTGTTAGCAGACATTCAGCTGCTCCACTGGGCTTTCTGCACCCATGCAGATTAGATGAAATAACTGTTCTGACATTTATAAACCTCAGGTATCAATTTAACATCAGTTAAAATGAAGATCCATGCAGAGGAAATGAATCATTTGGGACACTGTGTTTTCAATTTGAAAGGAAGTGAAACAACTCATTTTGGAGATTTCTAAGGTATTTTAAGGTGATATTTTCTCACAATCACTCTAAACTCAGTTCAAATTCATCAGTGGATGCTGCAAATTTAGCAACTTTTTAGAAACCCAATGCAAAATATCAAGTTGCAATACAAATTGAAATACAAGGTTTCCCTAGGTTTGACCTTTGCATTGTACATTGTTCATAACTCTTCTATAGACTGACTGATTTCTACTTTTCTAAGATTTGGTTAAGTAACCATCACATCTGTCTTCACCTAAAGATCATGTAGACCATGGTTTATATGACTATTTTATCTATACATGTCCTTTAATTCTGGCAGGAATCATCTAATTCATGTTTTGCAGTGCCTTTGAAGCAGTCTACGAAAATCCTGCTAATGGAATCCTAAGAAGAGAAGTCTCTCTATAGCCTGCAAAACAGTTTAGTTACTATAAAATAAAAGGCTAATTTGGTCACTTATATTGCCTACCTCTTGGGCAGAATGATGCAATTGTAACATATTTACATCCATTTCTCGAGAAGGACTTATAAAAATATTATTTCAAGTGAGTTAATAGAACTTTGTATTTTCTAAGTTCAAATTATGAAAATCCATACAGGAAGTAGTTGGGGTTTTCCTAGTCCTGAATTTTGAGGCAGGCTAGTTATCTAACTTTTGTGTTAAGTCTCTGTATAAAAGAGAAAGGAAGGAACTCCTTGAGAGTATTATTTAGTCCATCTAATTGAAGATCTTGCTTTGAGTTGCACTTCTGAGGATCTGCTCTGCCTCCTTTTCTACAGAGTATAGGGAAATTAGCTGCATAAACTAGGTGTTTGAGGCTCTTATGTGAATACCCCCTCATCCTGTTCTCTTCCCAATCAGAGGATCTATGATGCTGTGTTCACTATTACCCTGATGTACCTCATGTGTATCAAGAATTTCCAACCTAGACAGAAATCTCTGCTACAGATCGACAAAACATAGTTACACTAATGAGTTCCACAAAGAAAAGAAGTTTGGGCTATCCTCAGCTGAAAAATGACCTCTTTGAACTTGTCTCCTGTTTCCATCGTAGATTAACCTTCATCATTTGTACTTGTACAATCAAGTAAATTAATTTGAGGTGAATAATTTGAGGAGCACTTTGAACCTGTAGATGTGTTCAAAGTATGTGTATCCAGGTAATGATGCATTTATTTCAAACAATTATGCTTCTAAAACATTTCATTGCTATAATGGATGTATATTAAATATTTATATAAAATATTTTCCCAGCAGTACATTAATATTCAGTAAGCTGGTTACACAAAGCGGTATTTTTAAAAAAAAAAAAAATCTGCTTATTATTTAGTGTGCTTTCCTGGCAAATGAAGAAACAGGGCTTTCATAATTTAAGGTCATTCTTTCCAAATAATACCATTTCAGATTAATCAGTTGTATTTTCTGTTCCTTAGGAAATAACAGAAGATCAGGATCATTCACGACTGGATTCAATGGTGCTGTTAATTATGAAACTGGACCAGCTTGACCAGGATATTGAAAATGCTCTCAGTGCAGGCTCTTCCCCATCCAGCACCCCAACATACAAACGGAGGCATATACCTGTAAGCCAATTTGGTCAGATTTTTATTATTATTCTAAATACAGTCCTTTTTTGCTTCACCTTTTTCTTTCAGTCCTCACAATTTTCAGCTCCTTGGTTAAGAGGTTAAGAACCAAAGCTCTTTTTGTAAAGAATCTGACTTGTTTTTTTGGTTGGTTTTTGTTTGTTTGGGTTTTTTTTTGTATATATACATGTTTTGAAGTCAATAATATTGGCATCCATTGTTTCATTTTGGCATCCTTTCATAAATAAGAGCTTCAGAACTCCCAGATAAAACAAAAGGAGATCACAAGATTCAGCAAATGTCTGGGTCTCTAATTATCACCCACTGTAAATGCAGAGTCAGCGCAGGCTCAGGGTCACACCAGTCTCAGAGCACGAGTATGTGTGATTTGACATTACATAGAACTGAAAGTCTGAGCTACAGGTCTTGTTTTTCTGCTAGGGGAAGGCAAAAAGTCCTTAGTCATTCAAAGTTGGATTCTGGGCAGAACTTGAATTATTTAATATAGGGGAGTTTTCATTCACTTAAAAGGATCATTCTTTGCTGAGAGTAATCCAAAAGGAGATGGGACAGCTCACAAACATGACTGATGCATTCTTTTTTTTCTGTGAAATGTTTATACATGTAATTCTGAAAAACATGAAATGGCTGATCCAAGGTATACTTGTGCAAGCTTCCTGTTAATTTCACCCACATGTGCTGCAGATGCTTTTCAATTCAAGAAACCTGAGAAACACTGTTCCAAGATCTCTAGGCTAGCATTTGTATCATTTGTTTTGGTTAGTGATATTTTCTTTAAATAACAAGGAGTTTTTCCTTTGAAAGCAAGGTTTCATTATTGCTAACTGAGTGGTCTGTAGGTGAGAAAAGCTGTATTTCACTGGGTTTGATCAGCTAAATATTATATAATGTGCCATTTTTAGAGGAAATCACATAATTTTACTTTTCATCATTAAACATTTTCCCACTGAATATCAATGTTCTGACAGTATCTCCTTAAATACTGATGACATAGGAAACCTGAAATACAATGTTAACGTCTGTTCTCTATGTCTTACCAATCCATGCCAGCACTTTAGCTAATTTCTTACAGTAATAAAGGGACTGGAGGCCGCGTGTGTAAATAACCCTGTCTGATAATCAGACATGGTACCTGTTACCCATGCAGCAAAGCAGGCCTGCCGAAAGAGAGTTTGCATCAAACATGGAATATGTGCTACCTAGGGACAATGATTTCCTGGGAATTTTTTTACTGTTGTTGTGGACCAGAAGATCAAAATGTCTGGTTTTCAAGATATATAGGTATTGACTTCAGGCTCATGTTTATTTTATAGTAAGGAATCATTTGAATATGATGCAAAACTCTGGGTTATGTAGCAGGGATCATGGTTCTGCACTGTGGCAGCATAGCTCTGCTAACCAGAAACTTCTAAGAGCAGCTGTAGCCAAACTGACTGCTACAGAGGCTGCTTCATGGCTCTGCTGCACTTCCCAGTGCTTCACATTGCAGACGACTCACTGGCCGGAAATATCTGGCTCAAGTACATGGTCCTACCTAGACTCCAGCTTTGCCCCTCATTTCTAACCCTTGTCAGAACACCACACACTCATGTACATGGCACAGATGCACCCTCCCGAATGGCAGCTTTGGCTTGGCAGACCAGAATTAACTGGAATTAATGAATCAAATGTATCTTTTCAGTTCAGGAGCAGAACTCCTGAGATGGCTCTGCCCTGTATCTCACCTATTCTAGGAACCTATTCTGGCATTAGGAAACTGAGGCTTTGTCTGCACATTTTCTGGTATTAAGAGTTCAGGAGGGTTTTTTTTGCATAGTGTGTATCTGTATCCCTGCAGGCTACACCTCAGCTAATAATCCTGACAGTATATGGCTGGTTCTACACATAGCCAGGTCTTTGCCAGACATGTGTCACAATTTATCTGCAAACAGTATAATCCCTTGCCCTCACCCTATGCAGTAATTCAAGCATGCACTAAATTTTTACTTCCTCAACAATAAAACATACTGAATATCTTCTTTTTATTCTCAGTAGAGGAATGTAATCAGTGTCATTAAAAGTAAGGGCATTTTAACCAGAAATGGTATTTGGCTGGTAAGTGTCTAGTGATTAAAAAAAAAAATAAGGAGTTGTACCTCTGAATTGTATAAACTGCTGGATGGTGAAGTCATTTCATTGGCATAATGGCTTACAGATGTTCACTAGCTTGCAGTGCTGCAGAGACAGAAGGTGGGAGCACACAGGAAATACTGAATATTGGAGAAAAATGTCAAACTTCTGCGGCCCTTAACTGATTTTTCTTACCTTGCATTTTACCCTTTAGGGGAATTATAGCTTTGATGTTAGTAGTGATTTATAATTTCAGAACAGCAGCTAATGCAGATCACCACTTTGAGAAAGACTGCAAGCATATATGTTTAAGTGAGCTTGACTAATTATTTCTATTATTTAGCAGAAATATGATTTTATTTCACATTCACACTTACTAAAGAGACTTGCAATATTTTTCTACAGGATGTTGAATCTGGTTCTGAAAGTGGAGCAGATGTTGCTTCGGTAAATCACATGCAAACCAACTTATCTTCTAATATACATGCTCCTGATCTAGCATCTCCCTCTTCAGTAGCCAATTCTGGAGCTAAACCAAAGGCTGGGGTAAGTACAAAAGTTATATTTTTTTAAACTTCGCTCATGACTCCAGATTGGAAGTGAAAAAAAAAAATATTATGCTATTCATTACTCAGATTGTACAACAGAAGGTGTGAGACACTGAGGAAAAAAGTGAAAGTGGTCTCAAAGGGCCATTTCAGTGGCAAACAGTACAAGAAGTTTCACATTTAAAAACACACTATTAACAGCTAGTGATTACAATAAGCTGAGTTTTTATATGAGAATATAATTTAAAGGAGGTATGCTATTTAGAAAGGTATGTTTTTCTGAAGTGGTATCACTCAGAACATTTCCTTAATCTCATGAAGGATGCTCCCAGAGAAAATTTGTGGCTGATTTATGATGTTCAAACCCAGTCATCCTAGTCCTCTTGAAGGTACCTACTACCCTACTGATCTGAGAATGTCATCCTAAGGCAAAATTTTTCAAGTGGTTCCAGACGCTTAGGATCAGAGGGGTACCTCTGAGCAAGCAGGCACTCTTCCGCCAGTCCCAGTGCATGCTAGGTGGTGAGGAAGGGCTGGTCTGAGAGCTCAGATATGGCAAGGAACCTCCTTCTATGTTCATAGATACACAGAACTATAAGAAACGTGGTTCTTTCTTTTGCTGTTTTCCATCTTTTGAAAAACTCATCTTTATAATGCTTCGGCCATCAATGTGTGCAGAAATGCTCAGATGTCCTAGAAACTCCTGACATACTACTCCCTCTTGAACTCGCTGTTTCCACTGCCTCAAGAAGCACAGAAGTCTAGACTTCTAAGTTTTGCCTATGCTGAAAAAGTCTTAGCATAACTCCTACTCCATCTGTTCACTTATTGAAATGCTTCTGATTACCAGACCAGCAGAAAATCTGGGATAAAATATTAAAATAAAAATTGTAGTTACCATAAATACATGTTTAGAGCAAGTCTATAAAAAGTAAAATAGAGGCCACCTGTCATTTACTGCGTGCAATAATAGCAAGTTAACTAATACCTTTGATTGTGGCTAACAGAAGTTGTAATAAACATTTACATTTGGGATTGTTCACTTGTACAAAAATAAATTCATATGTAATTTATCATCAGTGCATAACTATAGCAAATAGAGAGCTCTGCACTCTGTCACTGCATACATAGCATCACAAATTCTCAAATAAGTACATATGTTATGCTGGAAGGTGATATCCCATTTTACCAGATCCTGAGATGCACACAGATACTTTTTCACTTTTTAAGGTGTTGAACATCGCTTTTAAATTTCGGTTTCTCTGCTAGTATTTGGGGAACTCTTAACGCCTGGCTTTGCAGAAGGGTGGGTCACTTCCTGGGAGTTAGATATTATGCGTTAATTCAGCAGCAGCAAGAATTTTTTTGACATTTGTTGTGATGAATATATCATGCTGAACATGTATGCAAATGTTATTTTATTATATAATCTTATAATCTTTTTATAAGTGAAGTTAAAGTTTCTCCAAACACAACTCCCTCCAAAAGTTTTGCAGCCTGCAACTCCTCATACCCTGTAGCAATCCATGTAGTGACCTCCTCTGAAAATCCACAATGTGGTGTTCTGTCTATAAACGAGGCAGTAGGTCTTGGGCTTTGGGGAATTTTTTTTGGTTTGTTTTTGTTTTTCTAATTTTGATTTGGATTTTCTTTGGGGATTATTTTTTGTCAGACTAGCTATAGGAATAAAATTATTCTGCACTTGAAACTGAGTGAGACACTTTTTAATGGCAATGGACTTCTTCAAAGATTTTACTCCCTTTTTGGAGTTTATAACTGCAGATGTCCAAGGATTCCAGATGCTTAGTCTCCAAGGTCAACTTCTTTTGTTGTGTTTATTAATAGTATGTAAACGGGAGTGCAAGGGTGATTAGTTATATTATGGAATGATTTGTGGTATTTTTAAACAAACTATAGCAAACATTTGAGTGCGTCAAAGTCAGACTGTAAAGTTAAACACCACATCATATGCAGACCTGGGAAGTGGGAATACCAAGGCAGGGCAGGGAGACATCAGTTGGGATCTAGTTCCTGATAAAGAACTTGTAAAAGATATTAATTACTCAGGATATAGCTCATACATAGAAAATCTGTGTACACACAAACCACGTCCCTTCATGTTCATTCAGCTTTATATGGATTTAAACGAGATAGATTCAAACAGTGTCACAATGTGCTGGGATATCCATAAGCATAATTTGGTTTGATAGTCCTAGTGGAAATGATTGGCTCCTTGGTTTATGGAAAGCAGGACATTTTAAATTTTCATGAGAAGATTTTATAAAATGTTAAACAAGAATTGTATTTAAAATTCAGTGTCAATTAGAATTTTCTCTCCAAATTAAGAATAGATTTTATTTTAAATAAAATTAAGGTTATGTGTATATATCTTCATGCACAAGTTATTTAACATTTCATTAAAGTTCCCTTCTGGATAGCCAAACCCCTTCTTGTCAGTGTGAATGCCTGTGAACAGTACATATCCCTATGTATAAGCACACACCTGCCTGCTCACACACACAGAGAACTCCTTGCTGAATACAGGCATGACAAGGAAGAACAGGATTCTCCACAGAGCATTATGGAAAGGCTTCTCTATGATTCTTCAGGGTGCAGCATGAAGGCCTTTGATATGCAGATGTACTTGGTGTTTTGGGCTTACGAGAAGCATACAGCTGAATAACCTCCATCCTAAATTTAGGATGCCACTGTTATAGCTCATGGTCAGGGTGAAATAGCATCCTGTGGTCAACTGTGTTTGAACCACAAACTTTACATGTTTGGAAAGGTGCTTATATGGGCAATTACTGCAAAAATAAGGATTTGTGTGACTGAACAGATACATTTCCTATCTAATTTAGGATGAGATAGTAAGAAATGGTTTTGGCATCCTTATGTTACTTATGTTTACAGAGTAAAAAATTATTCATGCTTTTATAATTAGCACATCTTTATATTCTGGGGATTTATTAATCAGTCTCCAAAATAGACAAAGATTTTTGTATATTAACACTTGAGGATATACACTTGGCTAGCAGTAATCACATGAGAGTTGAAATCAGGTTAAAAAAAAAAAGAGGACATCAACAGCCTTTTGCCCCAGTGGCCATGGGAAACACAGGGAAAAGGGAGTATCTTCTCTGGGTTTGGAGAGAAAGGAAGGTAAATATTCTGTATTTCATTGCCTTCCCCAAACCAATGTTATACATCTGGACAATTAAAATAGTCTTAACAATAAAGACCAGAAATTATTTATTTTTAAATGTGGTTTTATTATTATAAAATTATATTGGACTAGAGAACTTAAAATGTGTTTTAATAACTAAAGGTAAGTTACCATATCTTTTTCCATTGCCCAGTTAAAAGCTAACCAGTTAAGGAAAACTTGAATCAATTATCATTGTCCTTTTTGGTTTTTTTTTTTACTTGCTCTGTACAAAAAATTGGCTAAAGGACAACAGCAACTAAGGCCTAAAAGTTGTGGCCAAAATTTTGTCCTTGAACATCTGCTCTGCAAAGTCTGTTTATTTTCTCTTCAGGTGAAAAAAACCCAGCCATGATTATTTTCTACTCCCTATCTTGGCAGTCTTACCCTTCCTGCTTCAACAGTGTCCAAGTTAACCTTAATCACACTGTACAAAGGTAATCAGGCATCTATTATCACCTGAATAGCTGGTACCTAGGAGCAGATTGTTTTTCAGATTAGCTATAATGATTCATTTAAGATGCATTCAATTCTCAAAGTGATTTAAGACATCAGTTATGTCTGCAAGTATAAAATTGCCTAGTCTGGCTGAGCACTGGAATGGGCTTCAGGCATAGTTGCTGGTATCACTGAAGCCTTGGATGAGCTCAGGAGTCCACTCTCACAAATCTTGTAACTGGATTGGGACAAAAACTTGTATTATGTAGATGACAAATTTGTAAACTTTTAATTCATACGTACTAAATAATTTAACCAAATGCACTTTTGAGTCATAATCATATATTTTAAAATTTGAGTCTTTTAAAGAAATCCAAATAATTTTATGAAAAATAATTCTGGGATTTGTAGATTAAGAAAGAGTTAAAGTTTCCTGCTACTTAAGTACACTATTTTTTTAATCATGAAAGAAGATAAAATTTATTGTTAGTACAAGGAAACCTTTATTTCAAATAAATATTAATGACAGAGAATTATCAAATTATTTCAAGGGTTTGAAATGTTTACATTTCCTACTGCATTAGGTTGTATAGTGAATGCAATGAACTATGAGGTATGCAAACACATACAGAATATGTCAGTGCATTTGTGCTGACAAATCTGCAGCAGTGGGTCATGCAATTTGAAAGATGATAGATTTTGGTCTCTGAATTATACTTTTATGTTATATTTGTTTATTTATCAAACTCCTCATATAACTTTTCTAAATTTTGCTGCCATGATAGTATTCCTTGAATTCTTATTTTACTCATTCAGGCAAACCTGAAAGTTTTTCTGATAAGGATTACAGAGAAAGACCTTTACTGTGCAACATTAATTCAAATACTGTTTCTTTAAAACTTGACAACTTTTATGAATACAAGATGAGAAAAGTCTTCTCAGGACCTGATCAAGTTGATCAATTTCGTATTGTCTTTCATATCTATGTTTAAAAGAAACAGAAAACATAGTGAGCGGATTAATTATGAAATTAACTTTTCACACAATCACAATTTCATTTGAATTTTAACAACCTAATTTTACCCTACAAAAACTAAAATACCATGAAGTTACATTTGCCAATCATGTATAAGAAAACAGCAGGATTATGCTGTATTGTTATATGAACTTCCCAAAAAATTTGACTCTGTCTTCTTCCCCAAAGAAATGTGTGTTCTAAGTATCTCTTCCTATGTTACTCCTAAGTGTACTTACTTTATCTCAAATGAAATGACAGAGCTTTTTGTCCTGTGAGTCTTTTAAGCACTGTGAACCTTACAGGTGAGTTGTTTGGTTTTTTTTGTTTTTTTTTTCCTCAATGAGTAAGCTATTCCTACAGTTTGAAGCAAAATCAGTGAATCCAGTTACGACATCTTTGACAAGTATCACCTTTGCTTTGGTCAGGGACAGTCTCTCTCTCTCTCTCCCACTTTTTCTCTCCCGTAATACTGAATCCTGACTGACCAATGTAAATTCACATTGCGATGAAAGGTTTGCAATTTTATACAGGTATAGCATGACCCAGGGAATATATGTATTAGGATGTCTGTTCTTGGTTCCAAGTTCAATCCCAAAAAAATATTGGTAATCTAAATAAATACCCAGCTTTTGAAGTGTTAAGCAGGAAGACTTCTGAGACTTGCCAAGATGTCAAGTTGTACATTTACATTTCTGTCTCTTCTTGCAACTTGTTTATTACAGCCATGCTTATATACTGGGTTTTTTTTCTTGTGTTTTCTGCCTTTTGTAGAGTTGCTGATACTGTCTTCAACACTGTCTCCTTCTGTGTGGGGATTTTTAACCCTGACATCTCCCTAAATAGGGTTTTCTGTCTCTTAGAGTCCCGTACCAGGGTTGAAAGATGAGATGGATCCTGCAGCTCGGTCTTCAAAGATGTTTATTCTATTTCTCATCTCAAGGTCTTACAAGAGTGTCAGCATGCTAGGAGAAAACTTTTCTACAGGAGCATGGAGTCAGGCGTCAGGGTCGTTTTAAAGATTTCTAATCCAATTAACTCAAAAAATGTACTATATTTATGGTTTTTTCAATGGTACCAATTACTATCACCTATTCTAAACACGCAATTTCTACCTCAATTTCATTCTACGAATGTCTTTGTGCCACTGTCACAGCAGAAGATGGAGTAGATGAAGAAGAAGAAGAAGAACATGAGACACCGCCCCAAATTCTACATCCTGCTCCAATCTACTTCCATACTAAAAACCCAAAACTACAATTTTTCATCTTATGACAAACTACACTAACTCTGCTTTAAATCTTTATTATTTCTTAACTCATGTATAAATGTTGGAAGTTTTTCCCATGGACTAAGGTCAAAGACTGTTTTTCCTGGGGTCTCTGCCAGGGTTTCAGACCCCCCCAGGGCAGTTTGAGGTGTTTTCCACCTGCCCTGGGCTCCAACACTTCTGGTTGTGTTTGATAATCATTTTTTTATAAACTGAAGAAAATTTTTATGACTTCTTCAGCTATAACATCGTTAATTGTGTTGTTTGAAATGTACTTTTTTTTTCACTGTATGCTGCCACCTGGTGTCTTGCTCTTTTAGATGAGTGGCACTGCATGGGGAATATCAAGCACTTGATCATAGGTAGATATGTTTTCGCAGAATTAAGGCATTATGTCACAGTTAAAAGATTTAGTGATCAAAATTAATTACTGTAGTCTATTTTTAGTTTATATTTAGAAATGACATGTTGTAACTTTGATAACAAAATGCTTTGACTGAAGAAGAAACTGTAAGTGAAAATTTCTAAGTCACTTATTGACTTAGAAGACGTTCCCAAAGCAATGTTTATATTGGAAAAGTAAAGAAATATGCAGACACCAATTTTCCGCTGGGGAAAAGGGGTTTTTTTATCTACTGTGCATGGATAAAATAGCCTGTTTAGCTATCTGCACCCCTTTCAAGCAAATAAATGCTTCTCATGATGACACACATATTGCCAGATAAGTCTCCTAGCAGCCTTGTCTTCTTCCAGTGGTTTGTGGATATGCCTAAACTGTCTCATTTAATGGAATCTTCCAGGTCAAAATTATGAGCAAATTACTTCTTCTAAAAGCTGTTTCCAACCATTAGGTTAAAGGGTTAACTTAAATATTAGGGTGATGGTTACAGTGGATGGACATTGACATTCCCTTTGTTTAAGACAGCCTAAAAAAAACTTTCAAAGCACAGTGATTAGCAAATTTTAGATGGGCCTGCATAAACACTATGTTGAGTACTCTGTTTTATCATACACAGTCTGATTTTGCTGACTAGCAGTGCTGGGGACAGGGATTCAGACTACTACGTTGGAAGGAAGAAAGCAAAACTGTGCTGGGTATAAACTTAGGTGTATTTGCACTTTAAAAAAAAATTAAAGATTATTCTTCATCAGTAAATATTCTCCTCTTGTGAAATCAACAGTAGAAGGCTCAGTTTCTCTAGACATGGTAGGTTTCATAGAATGTCAGGATATCAGCACTTTTTTTAGTTAAACGACTCTGATATGAAGCTGGTCAAGCCCAACTTTTTGGGAGTTTTCTGGGCTTTGCTTTCCATCACAATGTTATGAATGCCAGATGCCACACAAAATGTTCCCATTTGTTGTCCAGTTTTAATGTCTGATAAGTTTAGTTCAAGTCTGTTTTCTGTGCTCTTCCATATGGGTTGAATTGAATCCCTATCAAGTTTCCCTTTTTTCCTGAAGTTGCTTAAATATGTTTAACTGTATGTCAGTATGAAATTTTAACTCTTTTTCAGCACCTGCCAAGAAAAGCTTACACAACATTTATATCACTAGTTTTTTTAAAAAAAAATACTTTGCAAATTTTCCATCAGTATGTAATCTATAAATTCTATTTCTGCATTGAAGAATTTCAGTTCTGAGATGGAGTATGGCATTCCTCTTACATGCATGTGGAAAGATGGGAAAAATTCTTAAATCATTTTCAATTAAAAGCCTGTGAATGCAAAATTGTTGCAGCATATGTAAATTGCTTCTTAATGTCAGTGGCATTAAGAATTTATTTCTCTGAAGGAAAACAAAATCCACTAAGCACTGAAAAGTTTTATTAATAATTTTTTTTTGTTCTTTAAATTGCTACAATGCAGCGGTCTATACATCTGTATGGAATTGCATTAATTTTGCTATCAGTCAACACTAGCACAAATGATCACTGCAGGAGATGGTGATTGGGAAGGTGAGGTTGGTTACACAGCAAGTAATCACTACTTCTTTAAAACAAGGGAAAATCTTTTTTAAGGATTAAATCTGTGAAAATTACTGATATTTTGGAATTTAAAAGTAAATTGATCTCGAAATGTGCTTAGGCATTTTTCTGGGAAAAAGTTTATAACCTGTCAAAACAACAGATGGTGCACATTATCATCATAGGTTTACTGTCGATCATGCAATGAAGTCCTAATGTAGGATTTGCATGTTACTCAAGAATCAGAGTTTGTCATTGGGATTTCCATGTTTTTATACACATCCTCTAGTCTACTGCGGGGCTGAGGAGAGGAAAGTAGTCTAGATGGATCCCACACAGCCACAGACATGCTTTGAACTACTGACAGCTGTACACGGAAGCCTTTACTCAGCTATTTCTCTTACATGAAAGCTGCTTCACTTGCACTGAGTTTTATTTCAACATAAGTTCTCCTAGTTACACATACCTTCTTTGTTTCATGCCTGATAGAGCCTTTCACAGCAAGTTATAAATGCAAACATTTGTTTTTTTGTATTCAACAGTTTCCTCTACAACATTTGTATCTATTTTGTATTCAACAGTTTCCTCTACAACAGGAAACTGTTGAATAAGAAGGAATCTGAAATTTCCTGTTAAAATTGTACTGAGTTATATTGCATAAGTTGTTACATCTGTACATCTCACCATTTTTAGAATTTTACCTCTTTGAAAGGAAATAATTGGAGGATATGATGGGGGATTAATTACATCACATGCAGACTAGCATAAGGATTTTAATGATGTAATTCCTTAAATCAACATTGAAGATCTGTGCCAAAATGAGAAAAAATATATTCTGTGTGAAAGCCTTTAATAGACACCATAGAAAAATAAATATTTGTACATTTGTGACTGTTTCCATCCTGTTCAGTAATAACTCAAGATACTTTCAAAATAACCCAGAGTAGACTTTCAGAAAGGGTCAGTATGTCCCCTTGCTGGACAGTATGAAGGGATGAAAAGCAGGAGAATCTGGAGACTTGCTGCAGAAAGCTAGGTTACAGATTTAGTGAGAACAGGAAAAAGGGGCTTTAAAGCCATGAAAAAACTTGAACTTTTTGCCAGCAGAACAATAGGTGCCCAAAGGCTGCAGCTTTATCCAGCCCAACAGTGTCACACAAGACTTTCAGCTGGGACAAACTGTTGTTAGAAGCTGAATTGCTCGTTAACTTGTAATTTGCCAAGGACACCTTTAGTTTTAATTTTCAATAGCTCTATGAAGAAATCCATTTTACCTCTATCAGACTCTGTGAGTACTTATAACATCTCCAAGGACTTAGATCACTGAGAGAGCAGCAAAGTAAATAGCACGGATTGAATACCATCTTGTGACTGAGAGCCTTTACCTTATCCCTCAGCTATTCAGGAGAATGGGAACATGAGAGTGTTTTGGAGATGGAAAAAATAGTATCATTTCAGGAGTTCATTTGTAAGATAATGCTTAGGTTTAGGTGCGCAGTTGCTTTCTGTCTCCTTTGTGTGATTCAAGGAGAGGCTTCAAACCACCCGGGTGTCCCATGCAGTACGCCATGTAAAGCAGTTGAGGTACACCATGATTGCAGGCAATCATATCTGAGCTGACAAAAAATTACTGAGAAACTTACTGCTTTGAGAATCTGCTGTGCTAATCTCCAAAGCAATAACTATTAGTGACCATTTAAACTAACATTTAAAAAGTTGTCTTGACAAGATAGGAATTGTTCTATTTATTATAAAGTAGTGTTACTGTAAGACTATTTTTTAAGTAATCCTCTATTATTCACATCCAAAAGTTTGGTGCTAGATGGGATTTTGGCCTGTGTTGAGATGTTATGAAATTTATATCCCTTTTGGCATAATTGTGTACATAAAAACAGGAAAGATCAGAATTATTATAAAATTATTATTTACTTTAGCTTAACTATGTTCCTGTATCATTAGTGTCTTTTTTCCTGTTTCTTCTTCTTTCTTACTTTTTTCCCTTCTTCCTTTTTTGTTTTTTATTATTTTGTTTCCTTTTTTTAATTTTAATTTTCTTCTGTATTCCTTCTTTTCCTTTGCATTTTCTGACTTTTACTCTTGCTCTGCATCTTGCCTAAAATTACTATAGTTACTTATACCAAATTGTACCACCCTGCTCCAAAGTACAGTTTTCCTTCCGCATATTCCATGGCTGTCTTTCACCATATCACTCCCAATAAGATCACTGGAACAGTTATGCAACCACAGTCTTGCTCATTTCTATAAACATCTCAATTTCTTCCCTTTTAATATACAGCTGGACAAGTCTACCTGTGACTTGAACAAGGTAGAATATTGACACTTAATGCAAAGACAGGAATTTGATGTTTTCCCAGCCATGGACTCAAGACCAGTGCCCCTGGGGGACAAGTACGTCACTGATAACTGTTTCTGCTGTCAGTCTTGCTAGTATTGCATTCAGACTCCATAAATTCACATCTCTGCTAGCAGTTGTGGTTATTTTAAGTGTGATTTGGGGAGAGGAGAAGGGGAGGGCAATAATGTGTATTTAGCTGAAGAGAGACTATGCAAAAACCTCAAGAAAGAAACGCAGTATTAAAGGGGAAAGAAACAATGTAATATGTAAATATGTCTTTTAGTGAGAATTTCCTGTGTTTTATCTAAGAAAGAATTTCAGGCATGGGTCCAAGAGAAATAAAGGCACACAGAATGAGGGAATGAAGACAGAAATTGAGTTAGAAAAACAGTGGCAACAGTTTAATCTTTCTGCCAGTAGATGGAGAGCACAGGAAAGTAGAAGCACATGCATAAAGAAGGAAGGAAAAAACCTTGCATCAGCTTCTTTAAGGGAGTGAGAGACGAAAGAAGGAAAAAGCAAGAATCAGGATGGGGAGAGGGAACAGTTTGTAAACCAGGAAGAAATTGGGAAAAAAAATAGATTCTGAAAAATAAAGAGAAAATGATATTTCCTAAAGTATCAGCTTGGTCACATCAGTTTGTTGGCAGCAAAAAAAATAATTATTTTCTTTTATGCCTTGTATTATGCCACAGTATTCTATACTTCTGGAACGTGGTTTGAAAACGTGGCAGGAATAGTTTGCATTACTGAAATGGAATAAATCCATGTCTATCTTTTCAAGTACTTTTCCAGAAACAGACATGCTGTGAGTGACATAATGGAAAACCTTTTCTTTTTGTCCTTTACACATACCTCTCTTGTAAGGAATTTTCTTCCTCCTGAGCTCTCCTTCTTCCTGTCTCTCTCCCACTCTCTTCCATGTCTCACTTCTTGCTTGCTTTTCTCTTTTCTCTTTCCTTTCTTTTTTCTTTTTTTTTCTTTTTTTTTTTNTTTTTCTTTTTTCTTTTTTCTATTTTCTATTTTCTTTTTTTCTTTTTTTTCTTTTTTCTTTTTTTCTTTTTAACTTCAAAGCCAGGGTGGAAGCAAGGAATTTGGTTAGCTCTCTGTTTAATAGTTGAAAGAGCGTGGTTTGGGGTTTTTTAATGCACAAAATTCCTCTCAGTGAGACATGCCTCACATTCTGATCTCTCCCCTTCAGGCAGTTACACACTATTAAATATGGGGTTGGAAATGACACACGTCTGGAAATACAGAAATGAAACAACCTTCCACTTTCTGCACTGCACTATACAATGAAGGTGTTGTAAATTGTTAATTGAATGGCATGGGCTTCTAGTTAGTGGGGCTTTCTATAAATAGAAACTGTACATTCCAGCGTGTTGCCACTTTTTTATTTTCTGCAAACTAACTGAAGAACCTTTCTATGTTACATAGAGATTAGGAAAGTATTTAGTTTGTTTGATTTTATTCCCTAACACATAGTTTGTGCTCTGAAAGTTTGTTCTATTTACCTTCTCTTACCAAACTGTCTTTATGACATTTTTGTACTACCCCTGTTTTAAAAGAGAAGTAAAATCCAAGCAACCTGTAATGGTACTTAATGCTGTATCCTACCACCCAATAAATGGTGAAATATGATTACTGTATTTTAAAAAATATACTGCACATATTACATAGAAAATAATAGTAAAGTATTGCCATGAAGAATATGGAAAGGAAAGCAGGGTACTGCTTGAGATGGAAAGATAGGAGATCCTTTGACCTCCCAAAGTTATTCTGAAATTTTGGATTCCCTCTCTGAGAAGACAGTATTGTCTGTATGTGAATGGCACTGGACTGGGAAGCTTATTCTCCCACAGTAGTTTGGTAGGTGACAAAAAACTGCACATAGGAGACATCTAGTGAGGAATTATAGACCATTGCATCTGAAGACTTCAGTGTAAAATGAAGTAGGGTTTAATTTCATAGAAGGGAGGGGAGTAGATCATGGAATTTACTCAGTAGTGTGTGACCCTTCAGAATGCACTTTCTTTACAAAGCCATCACTCTTAGTTCAGCATATCTTAATGTCAGTGCTGTAGTTCTAGGAGTGTGAATACAGTTGACAAATATCAATGAGTAAATGAAAGATTATATGGAATCAAATATACTGGTCCTTTGAAATGTGATGAGTTTCAAAACAACTCAAAAGATTGACAGAGTTAGGTGTCCTTGGAAGCTTGATGAAACTCTCAGATAGCAATATTTTAAACTTAAAATAGTTAATATTT
>WBMY01001433.1:126206-293541 GCA_013397315.1 Donacobius atricapilla
AAATTATTAATATTTAAAATTCTGAATTTTCTGCTGTTAAATTCAACAATTCAGTATCTGATTGAGAATCCATGGGGTGATAGCTTTAAGGCAGATAGCAAAAAGCATGAGAGAAAGTGATAGAGCCAATTTCATATCCAGCTTTCAGACCATTAAAACAGAACTGTGTTGGCTCATTAAGGAGGTTTGTTACACAGTCATGTGCAATTTGTCTAATTGTTCTTTTTCCACTTTGCCAATACAAAAGCAACTCTAGAAAGATCTAGTTTTGCTGTTGCCAGCACTGAGTGTTTTCAATATGCTTAGAGATTTCAGGGTATTTTAAAACCTCTGTATTCTTAGGAAAGGAAAAAACCTTTAACAGGTTTCTCACATAGTTTAGTGCATCCTGTGGATAATGTCTTGGAAATACAGAAATTACAGGGGGAAAACAGAGAATATGGATTGTATATAGGGAAAAGATAGACTTTTTTTTTTAATTTTTTTTTTTCGAATTCAGAGAACCTATCTAGAAGCCATTCTGTACTTAAGGAAGACATATGATTTCAAATATTGTGAGATATTGCCAAGAAATAAAGGAGTTTGGGGATTTATATGTTCTCTTCCTTGCACTTTTAGTAAGGAAGTATTTATAATTTCTTCCAAGAACTTAAGTTCTGCCTTGAAAGCATAACAAAATTTTCAGAAGTCTCCTTAACTTTATGCTAAAATTTCTCTTCTATAGGCAATATAAAGGAGGTCAATGGGATTAGTCTTATAAATATTTCCAAAAGTATGTTGCTCTTTTCCTCTTTTTCTTTTCATGTCCCAAAGATATTTGCACTTTTCTGATGTAGTTGTTCCCTTCATCCATCTGAACACAATGTGCAGTTTTTTATTCATGGGCTGAAATTTGTGCATACATAGAATGCAAGGAGTTTTTCCAAAGTGCTATCACAGAGAATCTCTGATAATGTTTTCCAGTCTCACATGATATTTATACCTCTTTTTTTTTATATTTATACAGAATGTTAATTTTTTCCTCTTTTTTTTTTTTTTTTTTTTTTTTTTTTTTTTCTGATGGATCCTTTGACATATCTATTGGAAAATGTTTAGCTGATAGATGAGATTATTTGCCAAAGGAATTTTGAAGACCAAGAGCATTTGAAGAGCAAGACCTTGAGTCACTGAGACAGAACCGATATGTCTTGTAACTTTATTCAGAATTTCACAATCCTTGCTAAACTGCAAGATAAGGGCCAAAAGCAACAAACCAGCAGGAGCCAACTCAGAATGTGCCAAAGTTCATAGAACAGTTGCTTCAGGCTAAAGTTTGTTGACCCTTAATCACTCGGGGTCATCAGTGGTTCTGTTGCAGGGCCCTGCAGAACGTGAGCCTGATCAGGTCTCCCGCTGCTCCTGCCCAGGCTACCCGTAGGGTGGAGTGAAAGCTGGGATACACGAATTCCAAGGCAGGGTTTCATTGGTGTCTGCCTGTAAGAATGCTTTTTTGGGCTACCATCCTTCCGTAAAGCACGTGTTTTCTAATTCTAAACTTCCCTTAATCTCTTGCAAATTGTGTAGGTGCAGTTAAACACAACACAGGCAAAAGATTCCTTCCAATTAACATACCTTGTATGCTTTGGGTAGTGTGTTTTGTCATTGACTGATATTAATGTAAGCACATATGTACACAGTTTAAATTTTAAATCATTTTTTGTTAAGTCACAGTGATAACATTGAGAAATTCCCTTTTCCTGTTAAGTCTCCTTTGACTATTAATATTACCTTCAATAACTGCATTACGATAAGTATGTTACATGGCTGCATAATCCTGTGAAAGGCTGGCATCAAGAGGAACAACTGGCATTTCACACTCTAATCTTGCAACAAATTCAGCATGCAAACATGCTTCAGCCTTGTGGTCTGTAACAAGATACCCAGTATAGCAACTAATGAGTATTGGTTAATGTAGCAATGATGCCATTCATGATGTAACAAAATCTTTAATGCATATTGATGCATAATGTGCTATACTACATATTTGAACAGTTCACAAATTTTTACAAATATAATCCTTATGATAATGATAGAACTTTAGAAAATATCTCATTCCTGCAAGATAGAGGCATTTTAGTATAGTCCATGAAGAACATAAATTGCATTAAAAAGTTCTTCAAAAGCTCCAGAATTTTCTGTGTTTCTCATAATCCTTTTATACATGAAAGCAGAAAAAGAGAAAAGAGGCATAAGCACATATTGACCCCTGGAGCAGCAGTGGGCTGAATATTTTGGAAATGGTTGTTCCTCTTTAAAAGGAAAGTGGAAATGGGGAAAAGAGAACAATAGTTCATGTTTCACTAAAAATTAAAAGATGAAACAGTTAAGGAAGAAAAAACACCAAAATATTCTATATTTTGTAATGTTCAGGATTATGAGAGCCTAGATGCTTCGGAAAAAGTACTTACAGGGTAAGATTCACAAGTGAGAAAAGCCAAAACACAGGAGGCTGGAATCCTTCATGCTTCTCCTCATGAGGGTCATACCCACATATATCAACAAAGCTGTCTCATTGACTGTTCCAAGTGCTTGCAGTACTGTACTCTTTTGCAGGGGTATCTGAAAAAGTTTAATACCAGTCAAGATCCCAGTGTTCCCAGAATAATTAAAATGTTATTTATATGACACAGATGATCATTTTTCCTTGTACTCCCACATCAGTCTGCATGAAGATTGTTGCTTTATGCTGGTTTACATTCCTTCTGGTGTATGGGTAATTCTTCTGCCCTGCTTGTACAGGATCTTGCTCAATGAGGTTGTGGTTCAAGTCTGTGGCTTTTCAGTGCTTCAGAAACACAAATAATGTTGTCACTACTTAAAATAGGTTTGTGAAGTGTAATCATGTCTGATCTTGATGAGAAGTAAAGCAAAAATATTAGCAAGTTACCAATATCACCCTTATTCTTATTTTTTTAATTGCTGCAAGTATGGTGTTTAATTTCAGTAACAGTCCTATTTCAAGATTTCAGTCTAAAGACCAAGGTAAGGCAGTTCACACTAGATGACAGGCAAAAAAAAAAGAAAATCACAGAATTGTTAATGAGTAAAACATTTTAAAAAAAGCTGTCTCATTATCTTCTCTTTACCTTACAGCAGGCTAGGGACAGCATTTGACATGGGAAGGGACGCTTACAAGTCTTTGGGGAAATAATTGCTGGATGCAATGACTGACTGTATGTGACAAAATAAGCCAGTGAACAAGGCACCTATGAGCATGTTTTTGATCCAGGAAAGAAGGCAAACTGTGAGAAAGAAAGAAATAAACATAGTCATAGTCTTAGTCAGAGTTCAGACCAGAAGCAGGGAATAAAACAATAGCAATGCAGGTACAGATCTGGACTGTGTTAGGTGAAATATGAAGATGATGACTGATAATTTTCGTCTGAAATTGGTGGGTGTTGACTACCTCTACAAGTGAAAATCAAAATATTTTTAGACAGGAAATATGATAAATGATTTATATTTAACACTATGAAAATGGCATAAATATATGTACAAGCATCATTTGAGAAATACACATGATATGTAGCTATGATGGGAAAGTATATATGAAGAATTAAGTAGAAAGTTTAAATGCAAGGCTATTTTTATTTTTACAAGATGGACTGAGGAATTTATAAAAAAGAAAAAATGATTGCACATAGTTTTTCCTAGTTTGAAGGGGTTTTTTAAATATTCTTTCTCATAGCTATTAAAGAGTGGATTTTTTCATTAATCTGTGTGAATACATTATATCTTTATCTTCTTTCACACATTATTGTCATGTTCTAGTAGATAATCATTAAGATTTACTTGGAAAAAAGGCACAAATTTGCATTTCCTGCTGTCTGGTGATCTTACAGTACTATTAAAAAATTTTACCCCAAAAACACTATCAATATTACCTTTAAAAATGAGAAACTGACTCAGTTCTTCCCACTGGTAAATCATCTTCCTGTGTGAATCCACATGGAATATGCAACTTCCATAAAATGCATGGGAAATTCTTTCTTAATTCCTATTGAGGTCTGTGTGGTTATCTGAAGTTCCCACAGAAGTTGTATGAGCTATTAAATCCCTCCTTACTGTTTTCACTGAATTCTTATAGTGAGAATCAAAGCAGCAATTACAGTTACTATGTTTTTGTCCCATGGGTTGTGTATGTGCATGTACGAAGTTCCCACTCTTCCAAGCATTGGTGGAGGTCAGCTCTAATGTCCAGCACTGGGAGCTCTGGTGTTTACCAAGCATTTAATTTTCCACCTCTTCAAGAAACACATCTGCTATGTCAGTTTCTAGATTTTCCAGAACTGACTCTCTCTCAGCTAAATAAGATTTTCCCAAATAGTGCATCTGTCCTTCCACTAAAAGGCAAAACCTTTTACCTGAGGAAAATTTTACCAGTCTGCCTGTGACTCTCCCAGATCTTGGCCCCATCAGCTGTTCATTAAAACCATACTGATCCCACTGTGCTAGAGAGCTGTGTTCCTGAATTGCAGGAGGAATTCACCCAAATGAGAGAGACATTTCATTGTAGGATTCCTGCTCCACTGCCTATTTTATTTTGGGCTAAAATAATTTTAAAAGATTTTGGTAATTTCATTTATAGGTAATAGGTAAGTTGTTCACACCAAAGTTTGTGTAATATATAATTCCATGTAATAAGATCCTAAATTACTTTGAGAAAATTACTTTCAAGTAGAATAATAGAATCATTAAGGCTGATTATCTAAGATTCAACCATGAATCTAACACTGCAATTTGCCCCACTACACCATGTCCCCAAACACTACATCTATATGTTTTTTGAACACCAACAGTAGTGGTAACTCCACGACTTCCCTGAGCACCCTATTCCAATGCTTGACCATACTTTCAGTGTGGAAATTTTTCCCTATATTCAATCTAAACCTCCCTTGCTGCAACTTGAGGCCAGTTCCTCCCATCTCATTGCTTGTTATTTGGGAGAAGAGGCTGATCGCCACCTTGCTTACAGCCTCCTTTCAGGTTGTTTTGGTATCAGAAGCTGTATTATGTTATTAGGCATTTTAAAAAGAGGTCCAAGATTGCTTTTAATCTGGTTCCTCTAACTAGTCACTATAAAGGGTAATTAATTGTATTATGATTCCTTTCTGTAGCTGGCAGTAGGAAATAGACTTTATCTTGTTGGATTTGTGACTTAGGTGACAGAAGTCTTCCTGAGCATGAGGTGGCTCAACAGTTTGCTTCCTTCTCTCATGAGGTACAACGTGACGCGGCATGTCATGACCCTTCTTTGATGGGGTACATTCAATTGGTTCCCAGGCACCAAAATTGGTTCTCAAACTTTATTTCAGTAGCAGCTTGTAAAACTGACAGGGTAAATAAAGCATCTGATGAAAGTGAGAGTGAACTGACCGAAGAAACATCAATTTCTTTAGCATTTGAGGTCAGAAAAGATATGGGAAGATAGTCTTCAGTGATCTGGGAAATGACTCAGTGCTTGCCAAAGTCAAGGAAGGCTTCCCACTGATATCTCTTTAATTAACAGAATTACTGTGGTAGATGTGTGTTCAGGGTTTTACATGGGATATGTAAGTTTGTCAGTGATAACTACTGGAAAAGTTAATTTATCCACTGGTAATTCAAATTAAATAAATACAGATGGAATTGAGATCAATTTTGTCACTTCAGAAGTAAATGCTTTTATAGTATACCATATCTTTCTTTCATTCCTGGCAAGGATTTGGGAATCAGCCCAAAGTGTAGCAAGTGGTTTGATAACTGTATGTAGGAATGTGGAAAAGATATCTAAGAGTGACTGGCTTTTAAGTCTTGCCAGCAAAGGCGTAAGAAGATTGAGTCATTTGCTACAGAATGCAATTAAAAGTTCAACCTTGTATTACACTGATGGCAAAAGAACAGTTAATTGTCACACCATTTACAAGAGAAAGTTGCAGATTAGAATCTTCTCACATCTTTAAATCAAATTAGGTTACTTCCTAGGAAAAAAGATTGGATCCATCTTTCCAGGTCTTTGGAAAGATGTGACATTATTTCAGAAGTCTCTCATTCCAACAGTTCCCATCCACAGTAATCTCTTTCTCAGATTATGAAAAGATTGAGATTTGTTCATGAATCACTATGTCAGCAACTTCCTTACTTTCGTTTTTCAGGAAAATAAGAACTAAAATAAAAGTTCACAATTTATTTCTTCACCTCTAGGCATTGGAACAGAATGATTATCCTAATCAGGGGTTTTCAAAGGACAAAAGGCTGGCTATACTTCTACCTGAAGCATTCATCGCAAATAGAAATAAGATACAGGCCAGAGAAGCCTGGGGAGGGTATGAAGACTCTCCTGTCTTCTATTTAGCATCCAATCACATTATTAAACAAACCTACAAGAGGATTCAGTAGACACACCTAGCTGAAATATTGATTTATTTTTCTTTCCCTTCATCATAATGTCCTACACAAAATTTTCTTTCTTTTTTCTATCTGGCTTATTTAAATTAATTCAATAAATTAATTTACTGCCAAATACTTTTGACCAGCAACTTGAATCTCTCATGAATGTTTTAGACCCCTGACGACTACTCCTTTAAAATGCATGGTAGATAATTGCCTATAAGATATAGAGGTCAGACTAGCTCCACTAGTGGAAACCGTGTTTCATTCAATTTTGTGAGAGGAAAAGAAAAAAGAAAAGAAGAAAAAGGAAAGGAAAAGAAAAAAGAAAAGAAAAGAAAAGAAAAGAAAAGAAAAGAAAAGAAAAGAAAAGAAAAGAAAAGAAAAGAAAAGAAAAGAAAAGAAAAGAAAGAAAAGAAAAGAAAAGAAAAGAGAAAAAAAGAAAAGAAAGAAAAGAGAAAAGAAGAAAACTGTTGAAATCCTTTAAATTTTACAATACATGAGTATGAAGGCTTGCAAAAGAAATAAGAATAACAGGAAGTAATAATTTTCAGTACTTTCAGTACTTATTAATCAATGATGGTCTGAACAATGTCTAACTGCTTTCAGAATATTCTGATTTTTAATGGAAGACAGAAATCTGTAGATGCAGCAGTTTTTCTATAGCTTCATATGAGAGAACAGAGTTGTTGAAGATATAGGCTATCCTGAAGTGCCCCCCAAGTAATGAAATACTAAATCAATCTTTTGTGACATATTTTCCTTAGTCTCAACTTCCTAATAACAACTATGGAATTTTCAGCATAGGAGAAGAAAAAAAAATATCAGGAAACTTGCTGCAATGTTTGTATGCCAGGGTTGTTTCTATGTATAAATGAACAACTTATGGTTTCTCCAGAACACTAGATATTTCTAGTGCCAGGATTTCAGGACTGCTCTGTTAGGAATATTCAGGTTTCATAACACTCATAGCTATCAGGAGAAAAGTGTTAAAATATATGGTATTTTGTGAGGTGTTTACTAGGCGGAAAGTTTGGATTGTTTAGTCCCGTTCAAATGTAGCTTTGAAGTTATGTACACTTGTAAATACTGTCGCATTCTCACAAACATTAACTGAGTTTCCTCAAACCACTTGGAAACTCATAGAAATTTATTACTACTTATGGCAACACCATACTGCCATTATTTGTTTTCTTGATGTCTGTGGAAAATACTTTAAGACAATCTGTCACATCCGTAGCAACTGTATGGGTATACTTTGAGCCACAATCTTTTTCCAGCTTGGATTTCAGGCTTGAATTTATGCATTTATTTGATGTCTTCACAAGAAATGTTTACACTTTGTAGGACTCGGTGCACATAGCAGGAGATATATCAGCTTCCAAAGGTTCCCAATCCTTTGCATTTTGGGGAACTCCCTGAAATATCACTGGTTCCAGTTTTCATAGAATTTCATCTTTTCCTCAGGCTGAGTGCAGAGCTGCTCTTCTATGTTCAGCAATGTTTAATATTATCTTCTCAGCCATTTTATCCTGCATCTAAAAGAGGCATCCAGATTCCATTAGGAACTCAGAACAAATTTGTTCTGCCACATTCTGAAAACTCTAAGAGGTAAGCTGGTTTTGAACTAGATACCTTAGGGAAAGATGTTTTAATGGCTTGGCAATTTTGAATTATGTCAGTCCCAACAGTTTTCAACCCATTTCACCATCTGCTCTTCCAGCTCATAATTCCAGCTTTCAAATGAGACTGCTTTGGAAGACGCTGTAGAAAATCTTATGAAAGTGAAAGTATATTATCGGCTCTCTTCTTGTCCACATAGCTAATGATTACATCCTGAAAGACAAACCAGGTTGGTCAAGGATGATATGCTCTTAGTAAATTGATTTTGATTGCTCCCAGTTACCTTCCTGTGACTCATGTCTCTGGTAATGGATTCCAAGGTCTGCTCCATGATCTTTCCCTGGTCTAAGATGGGCTTATAAGCTTAGAGTCATTGCTCCTTTGCCTCCTTTGAATATAGGTGTAAGTTTTTCCCAGCCATCAGAAACACTCCAACAGCTGTCATGATTTTCCACAGATGTAAGTTGCCCTGCAATCATGTCAGCCATCTCTTCCAGCATGCCTGGGTATATTTCCTTAATCTCACAGGTACATTTAGTTTCTCTAAATAGTCCCTAGCCTGTTGGGTCCTCACATCTTGATGTTCCTCTCTTTTCTAAATCATGCTTAGCCCAGAGGTTAGGGAGTAGGATTTGACTATGAAAAGTGATCACAGTGGTGCAAATTCTGACTAGACTAGAAGAACAAAACAATGGAGAAATAGGCATTTAAAAGGCAGACTGAAAAATCTTGATCCAATTTGTCTGTGTGATAGCTTATCACAGCTATCACCACGTTACTTAAAAAACAGGCAAATATAAATCAAACTTTCATTTTATACTCCTATTTTGAGAGACACAGCAACTTTTGCAACTTGCTGCATACAGCCCATTCCTTCCTGAACTGAGTTCAGCTTGCAAACACTGAGTTTGGAATCTAAAGTATATGGGTGGTCAATAATGCATTTTCCCATTCTTTCCAATGAAAACCAGGCAGTCATACAAGAATTGGTACAGTGTTGTTGTTTTGTTTGTTGGTTGGATGGTTTATTCTCACTAAGCCATATTTCTGCTTACTTTACTGCCAAGACATAAGAAAGAAATAGGGGTTTTTTAAAGAGATATCTATCCTTCCTTCAGCCATCCTGTAATTTAAATTTACATTCAAAACTAGGGATTAAGAAGGGTGGATACAAAATTTTATACTTGTCTTACACATATAAATATTTCCACAAAATCTTTTTTATATGAAATACAGCTATTTTGTCATAAATCTGCTCCACCAGTCAGCAGACTAACTGCTTCTTAAAATGCACCTCTTCTTTTTGTATGATGAAACAAGATTTGCAACCTTTAAGAGCTTTTTGCACTATTGTAGTGGTCAGGATTTTTAAATGCTTGTGAAAAATTGGTTCTAGAAGAGTTGAGTGTGAACATAAGATTCAGCCAAAAGTGTATTGGCAGAAAATGCTTCATACTTTTAATAGTCCCTCTTAACTAAAATACAGAATAATTCAAACTCTCCTCAGGGAACTGGTATTGGTATGAAAGCCAAAAGTGTACTTGGACTCTTGTGTGCTGTTCCCCTCTGGAAAGTTTTGAAAGCTTAGAAACTGCGAACAACATTTTTGTAATGTGCCACACAAAATTTGGGAAAGCTGGAACAATTTCATAAGAAACTGCCAGTAAGGCATGATCCTGGGGAAATACAGGAAATGCTCAGCACTTCACAGAATTGGACCATCTTAGTACTCTCGGGATCTGCAGTGCATCTGTCTGTAAGCCTGAGCAAGATTTTCATGGGAATAGTGTGGGAACACAGACGTTGATGAGATACTTCTTTGCTCAGAAACAAAAAATAAAATTCATGACAAAATAAATAAAGCAATCCTGAGAGAACAATTTTAGAACTTCTGGAAAAGAAGGAGTTTAAAAGGGCTCTCTTCATAATAAATTTAGCAATTAGTAAAAGTTTTGATAGAAATCCTGCATTTTAAGAGTAGATTTTTATTACCTTTTATGTTTACACAGAACTATGTCTTTAAAAAGGAAATGTACACAACACAGACAGGAAGATTATGAGCTAGGTTGCCTCAACTTGAGGCTTCACTTACTACAGCTCTACATTGTGCTCTGTATCAGTAACAATTTCATTTTTCCCATGAATTAGAAATGTATCATGTATAAAACATGTAGAAAACAAAAATGTTTGGAATTTATGTTGGATAAATGGCAGTATTGAATTATCTCCTGCTTTTAAGTGCTCCATTAAAAAGTTTATAAAATAGGGATTTTTCAGACAAAGCATATCCTTCACCAGCTCTAGGTGGCCATTCTTTGAATATATTATTATACCTGTTAAATAAGACAAAAAATTGCAGTATCATTTTTTATACATCACAGTGATATATGAAACTGAGTCTACTCTAACTCTCACTGATTCTAACAACCAAAATCTTATAGACAAGTGAACTAAAATATGGAACTTCAAAAACGAATAGAAAAGGTTAGTAATTGTAAGAAAAAGGTGTATATGTACAAAAATAAGATTAATCAACTTTTTATAGTAATCTTGGTAATCTTATGGTAATCTTGTAAAATACTACGTTATATGCATGAGGCTTAGAAAAGTCAATCACAACAATCAGAATATTTGCAGAACTGTTGTTTGTTAGGCACTTGAAAGCTCCCAAACACTCCTGCTAATGATAAAGCATTATTATTTACATTTTAAGAATGAGAAAAATTAGATGTTTGTAAGATTTGTAAGTGGCAAGAAAGATTTTCAAACTACTATTAACATGTTAGTAGCAGACCACGACTATCCCCAGTAGTCTTGCACTAAGAAAAGGAATAACTACTTTGCCATCTTACCCATGGAGTAAACTCATTCTAACTTTAACCTGCAAAACATAAAGCTGATTATTAAGTGTTGAATGGAATCCAGAATCCCCTGCAAAATTCCTCCTTCATCCTAGGTTTTTAAAATATTTCAGCAGCATGAGCAAAACTTCACAGATGTATTTCTCTTGGTTTCTGCATTTTTATGGCATCAGAGACCCCAGCTTGGCAGATAGTACCTGAGAATAAAATGCAGAGATGGAAGACTTGTGTGTGTTGTCTGTGCTGGGGTCTTTCTATGTTGGTGTGTGCTAGGAAATGTTAGCTCAGGCGCTACTCAGTTTAACAAGGTGTTAAAAGACCCTGAAGACATGTAATAGGACTTGATCACATCACAGACCTGGAGTAGTGATCTTACAGTAGTACTTCCAGCTGAGGCAATTTTATGGCAGACAAAACATATATTTCTCTGATTTATTAACTGTACCAGAAGAATCAGGTATTGGGGGCTTTGAGCAGAGGAAATTCGATACTCTGTTTGACTAGCATTTAGATATTAAAATATAAATGGCTATAATTGGAATTTTTTTCTCAAAGAAAGGAAAGGCAATTAGGTTTTTAGCGTACAACAGCTGTGCTGATGAATCTTTTGTTTTCCAAAGAAGTTTTTCAAGGGCTTGGGGTATTTTTAGAGCTTTCATTTTTATATATGGATTAAAAACACCTACTTTGCATCCTTTCCACAGGCCCTTTTTGGAGTCAAAGCTCCTATTTCTTTTTAGAAAAAGAAAATTGTCATGTTTACTTGTTACAGATTTTGTTTCTTTTTTCTGTCTTTGGGTTGTTTTCATACAAGCAATATGTTTTCAATTTTTTTGGAACTTAACTATACTGAAAGAAACAGAAATTCTTGAAGGAAATTAAATGCCAATTTTCTACTCTTCACCCAAAAACTGTGGTTTTGATTTACTGATTCTGTCACCCAAAACCTTGACAAATGTTTAAAGGTTAACAGACTAGGTATGCAAAGAGGAAAAGAACTTGTTTCATTTAATCTCTTTTTCTCTTGAATGACCTAGAAATATACTGACTTAGTAAAGTCACAGTATTGGTGTTTGATTATTTCTTAAGCTCATGCTCGTAACATGTGCATGTTGAAGCATAAACAAGCTGAGATTCCAAAAATATGGACAAATAAGCAAATGAGGTCCAGGTAGCATATTTGAATTTTTATTCCCCTCCTTTTTACCTCCACCTCCTGCCCAAGATAAAACCACTATCATCTTGTGTGTTTCTACTGTTTGTCATTTTTTTGTTCTCACTGTAAAAGAAAATAGGGTGGTTTATGTTAATCTATGTTTCTCTATATTTTAGTAAACCGAAAAGAAATATGATCATTAACACATTTATCAGGGTTGGCGATAACTGACTGAAATGCATTAGTTTGACACTTACTCTCTTTTGCTCAGCCCTGCTACCTTGCAAAGTTAGATGTATTTTCCTCAAACACCCCCTTGATGCTCCCAAACCTATCACTGTTTCTGTCAGGCATGCTCCTCCTCTCCTGTTTCTATCATCCCATGATTAGCATCACTTTTTTGTGACTGTGCAGCTTTCTGAGAAAAGAACTGTGAGGTTCTGCAAAAAGTAAAGGTTTCATCATCATAGAAGAAATGTAACTTTTTTAGGAATTAATTCTTTTATGCCTGAAATAAAGATCAAGAGCCTCCTGGAGGATCTGCTTTAGAGCCTTTCCCAGCTGGTCTAACAAAAGTAATATCACAGTGACTGAATAGCCATGAGACTGTAAGCATCCATATTCATTCCAAAATATACATACCATGTTCTAAAAACTTGATTCTTGGGGTTTGCTTTTTTATTTATTTAATTAGAGAACTCCAAACAGTTGTAATAGCCTGCTGTAGTTAAAAATGGGAAGAGGCTCTGCAGCTGGGATTATCTACAGAGATTCAAGAGTGCAAACTCACACAGGATCAATCTTAGTAAATCTCAACACTGCTCTCCCAGTAGGTGTCAGGTGCTGCAATGCACTACAACTGATTTTCTTTTGCAGAACATAATGCTGAACACAGTGAGGTCTCTTCGACCAGCATAAATACCCATCCTTCAAATATAATGTTCCAGAAACTATTGCAGAGTTATGGCTGCTAACCTCAGTGATATCTGAATCCAGGAGAAAAGCATTAGTGGAATACAAAAATGTAGATAGAAATCAACCACTGGATTTGGGCTGAGTATCAGAATCATCATTAGAATCAGATTGCTTACTTACATAGCTGATTATTTCTACAGCTAAGCTTTTTCAGTTAGCTCATGAAGAAGCATTGGTGTTATGACAGATTCTGGCACTTGCAGCCACGAGGTGATCTTCCTCATTTTCATATATGCACCCTTCAAAATTAATAAGAGTGACTTGCTCTTCTCAGGGTGAAGGGCAAAGGACTCCTTTGTTTTCTTTGACGTGGCTAAGGAAGGACAGGGATGGTAGAATTTTACTGGGTTTAAATTCCATTTTATTCTGCAAGTAGGTACTCACAGTTGATTTGTAACTTGGACTCATCATGTAACAGATTTTAGTTTCTATCATCACATGATACAATGAAATTTTGTCTACCTGAAACATGTTCTAAGGTTGTATTATATATGAGGGGATGAGTAGAAACTGGAATCACCTGGGACCCCTGTCAGCCACATAGAAGCATTCCTCAGACTCCAGGGCTTTAAGGAAAAATCACATTTGTAGACATCACATGATGTTGAAACTAATGTGAAACATGAAACTCTAATTATCTTTTACTGTTGCCTTATAGAGCCGCATGCCTTCTGGTTCCCAAATTGTTCAGTTTTGCCAGTGTTGCAGGGTTTATTGACATGTTTATTATTGTAAAAGGTTTTATAAGATAAATATTAGCCAAAAAAAAAGTTACTTGTGAGCTTGGGAAAAAGCTCTCTGTGTAAATGAATCTTAATAGAACAACTGGTGATTGATGAAAAGCATGAGCACTCTTGGGGCAGCTCCAGTTCTAGACAGTGTGTGTCACATCTCAGCTATGGTGTTAACACTCAAGTTATGGTTTTTTAGGGAAGAGATACATATGTTTGGGGGAATGGAAGGAAGTGCAGATTTTTGTAATTACCAAAAGCTATACAAATGTTCCTTAACATTGAATTAATATTTAACTGACCCCATTTTCAGGTACTGTATGTCCATCCCAGAAAGTAAAGGGTAGTTTAAGCAGAAATCAAATTCCTTATTTCATGAACTCCTGGGAAATATAAACATAAGTTAAACCTTTGCTTTTATTTCAAATTGAGTCTTTATGTATAAAGAAGCTGAGGTCTAGCAATTGCTAATTTGAAAAAAAAATGTTTCACACAAAGTGTGTGACAGTAACTCTTGGGGTATTTAGGAACCCCCAGATGCTACTGTGAAGTTTTTAGTACCCTTATAAAGAAAGAAATTAATTCTTTATTATGGCCAAACTCTACTTAATGGTCTGGATAAGTTGAAGACAGGCTTTTTTCTTGTCTGTCAAATGAACCATTTTCATGTGGTCCTGACAGATTTCAGAGCACTGAAAGCTTACCCTGATCTATGGGAAGTCTATGATAACACTAGACAGAGCACAAGGCCGTTATCCTGCATCTTTGTTTTGTGCTTCCACTCCAACAAGAGTCACACTCTGCCAGCTGAACGACAAAGACAGAGGAAATTATCAGACCACCCCAAATGAAGGCTCTTGGCAATTGCCTCATGGAAGGAGACTTGCCAACCATCAAGCACTAACTAAAAGAGGTCTCTGTGCATGACCTGAGTGGCATAAAGAGGCTCAAGCAAACAGAAATATCTAGGCAGAAAACAAAGTGTAGAGAGGTGTGCAACAGACTGGAGGAGAACACATGCAGGCAAGCATACAGCTTTGTACTTCCACTAGAATTAAATTCATAGAGTTGTCATAACCTTAGCCATACACATCCAAATGTGACATTAATTTCTTTTTAAAAATTAGATAATTGATGCAGCTTTATTGTTGGGTGGATTTTAATTGCCTTCCACTCTACTCTTCAGTAAAATTAAAGACCACAAAGAAAGAACTTGCTAAATTCCCCTTTAAAGCTAGTCTGTCCTGAAAGTTGATGGTTTTATTTTTCCTCTTTCCTCATCCAGATGTAAAAAAAAATTGTGGGAAACTGAAAATTTAGTTTTAAAAATTACCACTTTAATAAAATGTTTTGTAAATAAGTCTGAAAGACAAACTAATCATTATTGAGTTCTTTCTATATTATTGTTATGATTTCTGTTCAATTCAAATACTAAAACATTATGGCACTTTAATTAGAATTTTTAAAAGGCTTTTCTACGTGTTTACTCTCTTAATCTGATTCATTAGCATGAAAGGCATTGGTTTCAAAAGATCAGAATTTACTAGTACTGATACTTATGCAGTATTTTGGTGTAATGGGGATGTATTACTGAGGAAAATTCTGCTTATGACCTGCAGTATTTCCCAATTCCAAACCATCGGAATGATAATAGATTTTTTTTATTTTGTAAAGTAGCCCAGTTAATTTTTAATTACTACTTATCTAAATTAAAGGAATTGGCATATACCTTCTAAATAAAAAAAAATTTAAAGTCTATTTAATTACTCCATATTATACAGAACATATTCTGTTTAATGATAAACTGAATAAGGCTTAAAATTTGTTTTCTGTCTGAGCATTTTTGACCTCAGTTTACAGGTACAGTCTATTCCTTGTTTACTAGAATACAGCTCTCTGTCATTTGGTTCACTATCCTTCCTTAATAATTGTACATTTTGTTGATATCACCTCCTTTCTTTCATGTTAGGAACTTGGTACATCATCTATATTTAGAGGATTTTAGATTTTTGTTTTGATCAGTTGAGTAGAAAGAAGACAACAGAGATATATTTCAATCTACATAGTTGTTTGTGGTCTTAAAGATCCTCTCTAAAATATAAATATAACATATTCTATGTTTGCAGTCTTTGGAGATTGATCTCTTTTCTGCTTCTATTGCAATATAAAGCTTCCAGTTTTGTAGATTAGGAAATGGATTTGGCCTCAAAGCAAATGATTTCAGTGAAAACCACAGTTTTTACTATCTCTATTTTTCATAACAGAAGCATCCACTAGGGTGAGAATTTAGACCATGATTTTTAATTGCAGGAATAAGAAGTGAATAACTTAAAAGTGATTCCAAAAATAGGGTAAGGTATTTATAACATCTTAGGGTCAGCAATTGTGTGTCACTTGTGAAGGCTGGATTTTCTCTTTCTAGTCAAATCCCCATATGTTAATCTTTGTCTTGGAGATTTCCCTTCACCCTGGACAGTAAAAGATATTATCTCCTCATTCAAAATTATAGGGAAATGCTTAAAAAACAAGATGTATTGAATCAATAGCAAGCAAATTTCCCAACATTTCCATTCAAACACCTGAAAAAAGCTGAATAGCTGACAGACCTTTACAATGGAAGGACTTCATAGAATATCCATTGTCAGTTGGATAGCATTAAATAAATGTGATTCGCATCGCATCAAATTTATTTTATCTCCTGTAATTAAAAAAAAAAAAGTGGATTTATTAACTTTTGAATAGAGATGCTATATCTTCTCTGTAATATGGAAATATAGAGATTTTCCAATGTGTTATAACAATAAATAGATATAACGGGATAGTTATTTCAGAAATAGTATAATACATGCTCCTCTGCGATAACTTGCCAGTTTATACAAATATTTGCCATCTAGTGCAGCCCTTTGCAAACCAGTCATTCATGATAGAGCTGTTTATGTTATGTGAGTGCAAGGAACCAAAACAATAGCTAGTTTAATTTTATTCATAGCGGTATTCACTGCAGGTTTGGAGTCAGTATACAAATAATCCAGCTTTGCCTACACTTAAGGGAGAGTCAAGCTGTGTTCAGGTCAGACTGAATGTGCCTCAACTTTTTACAATGGCAGTCTTGCAGCTCAGCATACCCTCACTATTTCCTCCAAACATGATCTGTCTTCTTTGCAGGTGATGCTTCTTGTTTTCATCACCAAGACACTGCACACATTTATTGACTACACTGCTTCTAATCTATGGAAAGCTAAAGCTCCAATTTTTTTATCCAAGATCAGAGATGAAATATGTGAACGTTGACACTATAATGGAAGGAATCTAATTTGGAGTGTGGGGAGGGATTCTCTGTTGCCTGATTTCATAAAGAACTGCCGATGGGAAAAATGAATGATTTCTCTATGAAACTGTGGGCCTTTTTTTCCATATTTAATACTCTTTCCTGTTAATATATTCTTCAAAGCTTGGAAAAAATTTTACTTTGGCCAAACAAAACTTTTAGTTTGTGCAAAATTTTTATTTTGTGTTTTGATTTATTAGAATTTTCACCTGGAAGACATCTTTCCCACCAAACTAATAAAACTCACCAGAAGTGGTTATTTAACTATTTACCTAGTATTACTAGGTAATAATATCTATATGTTCAAAGAAACTGCAATTTTAAAGAAAAATGTCCAATATGTGTTCAAAATGTCCAGTATAGCTTCCCCAAGGGCAAATTCCACCTGACCAACCTAGTTGACTTCTGCAGTAGAAGGACTACATCAGTGAACAAGGAGAGGGCTACAGACGTCATCTATCTGGGCTTCTGTAAAGCCTTTGACTTGTGTGTCCTCCAGTAATGTTTTCCCTGTGTTGCAGATAGATTGATTTGATGGCTGTACTGTTTGGTGGGTAAGGAATTTGTTGGATGGTTGCATCCAGAGGGTAGTGGTCCGTGTCCCAGTGGACATCAGTGATAAATGGTGTCTGTCAGGGATTCATACTGGGACCAGCACAGTTTAATGTCCTCACCAACAACACACTGTAGAATCAAGTGCACCCTCAGCAAGGCTGCAAACAGCACCAAGCCAAACGGTGCTGTTGATGCACCTGAGGGACAGGATCCCATGCAGAGGGTTACCTGAGTAAGCTTGAGGATTGGGTCCCTAGGAAACTAACGAGGTTCATGAACACAGGCTGGGGAATGGACAGATCAAGAGCAGTTCTGCCAAGAAGGACTTAGGGGTGCTGGTGGATGAGAGGCTGGACATGTCTGGTGGATGAGAGCCAACCATATGCGGGGCTGCATCCAAAGCAGCTTGGGCAGCAGGGTGGAGTAGAGCATTCTTCCCCTCTGCTCTGGTGAGATCCCACCTGGAGCACTGTGTCCAGCTCTGTGAGCCCCAGCACAGGAAGCACATGGACATGCTGGAGCCAAGATTAGGCCCATGATGATGGTGAGAGGGCTGGAGTACCTCTCCTGTGAGGAAAGCCTGAGGAATGGCCAGGATCGTTCAGGATGGACAAGAGAAGGCCTCATTTTGGCCTGAAGTACCTAAAGGGGGTTTATAAGAAAGATGAGGGAACACTTTTAGGCAGGGCAATGGTATTGAAAAGAGGGTAGATTTAAATTAGAAATAAGGAAGAATTTTTTATAATGAAGATACTGAAATAGAGCAGGTTCCCCAGAGATGTGATAGATGCCCCATCCCTGGAAACATTCAAGGTCAGGTTGGACCATATTCTGAGCAACCTGATCTAGTTCAAGATGTCCCTGCTCATTGTAGAGTGGTGACCTCTAAATGTCCCTGCTAGCCCAAACTATTCTATGATGCTATTATTCTATAGCATTTTACACTTTACAGACATATTTGCACACACGATATATTTTCACAGAGTTACAATACAGCAAGGATGCACACAGATGTTTCATATAATATTTCAAATAATATTTTCATAATTTAAAAATTCCATCCTCTAATTTGGAAGAAAAAGCTGAATATATTTCGCAGTGGTCTAGGGTTTTTTGGGTTTTTTTTCTCTCCTTCTTTGTTTCCTTTTCTTTCTTGGTGCTGCTAAGAACACATACTATTGAAAACAGAAAGGACCCTGACTCTTGGAGGTGTTTGTTGAAATCTTTGAAGGGTATGTGTCTGCTTTTTTCTAAAACATGTGATCTGATCATACAGAAATTGTTAGTCCAGTTCTTCAGTTCTGTGAAGAGAGTGAGAAATAATGTGAAGTTACAGTGAACCCATCTGGTCAAGCAGGAAAATCCGGTTTAATGGCTCTATTGCCAGAAATGTTAAATCACTTCCTGGGAATGCAATTAATTTGGAACATGTGGAACTCATTGGAAGGTCTCCAGTGAATTCAAAATTGTACTGAAGATGAGAGCATTTCTCATAAGTAACAATCATGTTTTCCCACTGGGCAGCATGTAAGCAGCATGTGTAGCTGTATTAACAAAAAACTAAACAATAGGAAGACTTTCTGAGATCTTGTTCAGCAACATTTACTCGTGGTTTACTTTATTTTAAATTTTCAAGAGATGTCGTGTCCATTTAGGCTTCCTTCTTTCAGCAGTTGAGGAGCAAAAGAATGTTCTGATGAAACTTTTAGCTCATTTTACGTCTTAATTCAGAAACACTGCACTCTTTAGAAAATAGATATTTGAAAGCACTCTACCTCAATCTGCCTTTCAGTTTTCTGGAACTTAAGGTTCTTCATCCTACTTCACAGAAGTAGAAATTTTGTGACTTCCACATCTGCCCTGAGGTTTGATGATTTTATGTATTCCCTGCTACAGCTTTTTGCCTGGGTTAAAGCCATTAAACCCTAGCAACCTTTAGGACTGCCATCTAACAAATTCACTAAAATGTATATTTCATTGTAAATCATCATGTTTTAATGATCTTCAATTAGAAATATTGTGTATTTCCAGGAAATAAACTGATGTGACCAGTGGCATTATTAAAAATATCTAAGTCTGATATGCCAATATGAACAAAATGTGATGTGAATAATGATGACAACTTTTTAGGAAGAGTTCATTCAGGCTAAAGGCACTGCCAGTGACTCACAGTGCAATTATAAACATGACCAAAGTCCACTCAAGTCATAAAGCCAGCAGAAAATGATCTTCTCTACTCATCATTATCATTTCTCCATGGAGTCCTTTAACTGCTTCCCCTGAGCTGTTCATCTTGGCTTTGTATTTTAGACCTTCCAGAGGCTGTCCCCATCAAACTGTTAGCCCTTTTCCATGACCCAGTTTATAATTTCAGTGCAGACACTCATGGTTGCCACATCTTTAATCACCTCAGTGTTCCCTAACCTTTTCTTAGAGGAAGCCGTCGTACCTTTTCTAGCTAACAAAACTCAACATTAAAGTGTGATGTTAACCTGTTCCCATGTTTTGTCCTGACCCTTACATTTGATTCACACTAATGTTCTTTCTTTTTTTTCTTATGTCATTATGAGTTGTTTTCATTTTTTTTTCCTGATTGCTTGTTTCTCACCTTCTCCTCTATACAAAGTTCGTCTGTCTTTACAAATTTCTTTCTTGTACTAGTGTGAATAGTGAATCTGAGCTTTTCTTTCTTATTTTCTTACTTATCTTAGCCGGTGCAACCACTTAAGTCTGGGAAAGAGAAGAAAAATGCATACTCATTTTCAAAATTATAGCAACTTCTTATAAAAATTCACACATGATACACTTTTTCTTTCTTTGAAAAGAAGACCTTGATTCACTCTGTGATTTTATTGTTTCTTTGGCATGTTAATTTTCCTTAGTCTATGTTTCTTCAGACTTTGCTGCATTGCTGGTCCTTCTTCTGAACAAATACAGGTTTATAAAATGGAAGGAAAATGCTTTTCCAGCAAGAGGCTACTATTGGTTTAAATAATATTAGTCTGATTTTTAATATTTTGGAATGTCACAATCAAGCAACACACATTTTGCCAGACACAGTACAGGTGAAACAGAAAGAATCACTAAAGGCATATAATAATGTATATCATCTAAGATATATTCTAGTTGAAATTTTGTTGAAATTTTATCCAGAAAATTCTATTAAACACTATTGTGTATAAAAGGACAAATCAAATTAAATTAAATTTCCAAAATCTGTTTTAAGAAATTCTATAGCAAGTCTGAAGCTAGTTGGTTTATTTCTGTTCATCTCTCCTGTTTCTTTTTCTTTTTCTTTTTCTCTTTTTCTTTTTCTTTTCTTTTTCTTTTTCTTTTTTCCTTTTTTTCTTTTTTTTTCTTTTTTTTTTTCTTTTTTTTTTCTTTTTATTTTTCTTTGAATCTTCAGCAGGAAAATCTGCTGAATAAAGGCTAGGCTAACATAAATGAAAAGGAAGTAAAATTGATACCTAAACTCACGTGGCTGTTCTGCATACATTGTATACCCAATCTGATTTCTCATCCATCCTTTCTTGCCTGTATCCCATATGCATATTTAAAATTTCTTTTTATGTGTTTGACATATAAATTTCACTTTACTGTTCATTGAATCTATCACCTCATTTTTCTTTAGGGAAAATACACTCAGAAAATTCTTCTATATTAGTCTGAAAGAAAAGCATAATATGAAAAAAGACAAGAAGTCTCATACAATTTTCCAAGTGCAAAAACAATTACAGCTGATATGAAAACAATTCTATTACTTGTCTCTGAAAATTTTTATAAAAAGTAAGGAACTGGTATATTATAGAACTGTACATATTTAAACCTATAGAAGAAAGATTTGGCATTTCAGTCTAATCTTCAGCCATAGCTTTTGTCTTCCTCCCTCAAAGTTATTAAGTAATTTCCCAGTGGTATTTTGTCATCATGTGTTCAAGGATGATTATTTCAAAATGTAATCATAGGAATATTTTATTAACTCCATCTCCTCCCTTCTCTCCTAGTTCCTTCTAATGGCAATTAGTTTTACAATAGATTATAAGACACTCAAATGGGAACTCTATGTTTCTCTCCAGAGTGCTAACCACGGTGAGACTTCAGTTTTTTCCAGATCTTCTAGACACTCACAAAATTTACCTCAAGATTTCATAGTGTTTCCCTAATATTACTGGCATCCCCTAAATAGTCCCTAATATTTTTTATAGTGGTGTTTTGTTTTGTTTTGTTTTTTTCTTTCAGGCTATGCCAGTTATTTCAGAGAAAGAGAAGGCTGGTGAGTAAATATTTACTCATTTTCTCATTTCCTTGTTGTATTTGTTTTTGGAATACCCTGTTACTTAACTAAGTGATAAAAGACAGGCTTCAGCTGTGGGCTTTCAAACATACAGGATTACAGACCTGACCGATGTCTATGTAAAGGCTATCTGTTTTTTCCTGAATAGGGTAATTTCTCTTTCTAAAAGGCCATCCAGTTTTCTGTGTCATATTAATAAGGATGTTTGAAACTGTCCTACAAAGTTGAGTTGCTGCTGCTCCTTACATGCCAATATCCATGTAGTTACTAACTTGTTATTTAATGCTAACGTGTATTATGATTTATTAAATGTCTCAATTAGCAAACATGGATGCAAATGGGTTTTCTCAAGTAAGTGGAATTTGACTTTTGGTTTGGTGTAAACTTTACTGTCTATCTTTAAACATGGCAAGAAATTTCAGTTACCTGGAGTATTTCACTGGAGATAATAACATTTGTTTTGGCTAAGTACTTGTAGAATATTGAAAATTTGTTTTCTTTTCTGTTATATATGTCCTCTGAACATTGTATGTGCTTTGGTGTTGGTGCGTGAAATCTATTGCTGATTGCCTGCTAGACAGTGTTAAATTGGTATATTCTTATGATAAACACTAGGGAACACTCCAGTCAGCACTATCACTCTCAAGAATCTCTGTTGGTTGCTTGTCTTTTATTTTAATTGATAATTTGCCACTGTAATTTGAATATAGCTTGAAAAATACCTCAAAATATCCAAATGCCACCTGGCATTCAGATTTATATCTGATTTTTATTAGTGATGTTTTCTTGCATTACCCTGGTTCAGATTATTTCTTTTCTTTTGCATATTAAAGGAGAGGAATAGGTAAAAAAATATTTCAGAAAAAATCCACAGTAACAGTCAGTACTGTAAAAGCTATGGAGCTGTCTGCTCAGGATGTTGCTCTTTTAGTTGTTGAAGTTCAGAAATAATTCCCGAACTCTGACCCACATTTAATAAGATTTTACTTTATAGAGTCCACAGGCAGCATAATTTGGTGTTTCTTTTTCTGAGGTTGTTCATATTTGGCCGCATTTTCTAAATTATGTCAAAACATGCATACTTATTATAACTGGCCACACCATTTGCACCTAACATCAAATAAAACTCAAAGATCTATGCTTACTTCTTTAGTGTCAAAACTACCTATCATGTCAGTGTTGGTAATGTTATGAAATTAATGTGTTTTTGATATAAACTTTATAACCTGTACATATACATATGAGCCTCTCTCCCTTTTCCTTCTTTCTGGTTAGACTCCTGTTCTGTGTTTTTCTGTGGACAGTATTATATTTAATATTACACGTATCAAGTGGAACTTCATGCCACATGAAGTCAGTTGGCTGACATTTTCATGCACATGAGCACAAGCTAGACTGAGAATGAATATGCGGTTGCCTTCTAATCCATTTTGGCTTTCATTTAACTCTACAGCTCAGGAGTTACTGAGGTTATGATGGGTTCTTTTGCAATATTAAGAATGCATGAGGGAGATGATTAATAAGATCAGTCCTAATCACTAGGTTCTAGGGGCAGTAAGTGTTATTTTAGTTAAGTGCAATTGGATCTTGATTTATACAGTCAGATCCCATGCCTTGCAAGGTAACTTGCCAATGTTTGATCATTGCTGCTTTCACTTCACCAGAATGACATTACCTGTAGTCATGAATGACAAAGACATACTAAAGTGTGAAAGCCTTCAAAATAATAGATTTGCTTGGCTGCTGTAAGAGAACAAAAGAAATATTAACTTTGATATTTATTTGGAAATACCAGCAATCTAAAATTTTCTCATTTATATTATCACAAGCAAAATAAAATATATCACAAAATATTAAGAACAAAAAACAGTTGTTTATTTTATTACTGGCAAAGCTAATAACATCTAATAATAATAACAGCTAATAATAGGTAAAGAGACTGAATGGCACTGTATTACAATTGGGTAGAAATGCACTCAAAATTTCTAGTGAAACGTCTTTTCTCATTTTGAGAATTTAAACTAATATTCTCTTGTAAGTCCCTCTTTTCTACTTGCTACTATTTGATTCCATCTGAGACTGTAATAAGAAATACAAGAAAGTAGAAAGGCTGTTATTCCAATGTTTCTGGTCTAGAAATTTTATATATACAGAAATAAAACCGTGTTTTAACAAGACTTTCTATTCTGTAGACTCCAGATACCTTGATATTTTCAAATGTTTTTCCTATAGGCAACCAAACATTTAGATCCTTAAATGGACTAAGAAGTTCACACATTACTGATTATGTTTATAGAATTTTTTAATCCTTGAAATTAGATATTTTTTCAATTTAATATATTTTCCAACATGCAGTAAATTTTAACGTCAAACACCAACTCCAGAGGACGGAGTATTTATCAAAAAAAACCAAAACAGTCACATACCATTTTAGTTTTGGCACAAAGCCAAACATCTGAAAACATTGTTGCTTTTGTCAATTAATAAGTCAAGAGTTGCATAACGAATTTATTTTTTTAATAGTGGAAAGTGCAGTAAAGCATGCAATTGCAAAGTGCCTTTGGCGAAAACCTATAAATGATCAGTATATTGAGTAGAACATTGGTCATACCTAAGCATGTACACGATTACTTCCACTTGTGTGAATTAGGGCATTGCAAATGAGGTACTGTGGCATCAGCTATTTCTGAGTAATGCATTTTTAAGAGGTCTCAATATTGTTGACATTTCTGGCAATGTTGAAAAAAATAAATCTTTCAAAATAATATTTTGAGGTAGAAGTTAAGATCAAGCAGTACGCACAGAGAAAATGGTGGCTCAAGCCAAGATATGACTCAGGACTAGTAATGTTGGCACCTACATTAAGAATGCAAGCCAGAAACCAGATTCAAAACACGATTTTTTCAGATTCATCTGTTTTTCTTTTGAGTAAATTCTATATTTGCATGCCTTTACTTACCTTGCTGACTGTTGTGATTTATGTTCTCAAATTCTGTCCAAAAGCTATGAAGAAATTTGAAGTCTGGAGAATTTAGCACACCTGTCAATAATGGAGGTGTCTGTGTCAAGGTTTGTAGTGTTGACTACATTTATAGTCTAAAAATAATCAACATCTGAACCTTTGGTTCACATGGCTGTCTATCAGCATCTGTTTTACTGATGTGAATCACATATGAGACTTAATGAATGGTATTGGTTAACTCACCACTCTGTAGACTCGAGACTGCTCCTGACACGGACACCAATATTCAGTACAATGGATTTATTCATCCACTGTGAGCTTCCTAATTCAGGGCTAACTTCTGTTTCTGGAGCAGTGTTCCCAAAACAAAGGTGAAATGACTTTAAGCCAATATTAGAATTATTGCGTAAAGCTCTTTGTGTACCTGCTTCATGCTTTCCCAATTTATCCTCAAATATTTGTAGGGAATAGTGAACTCTGTAAGTTAGAAACATTGCTACAACAGAGCCAGTGGGAGAGGTAGAGCAAACATCCACATCTGGTCACAGACTAGCACAGCTTATTTCTCTTGAGGCGATGGAACTATGCGCTATCAATAAACAGGGCAGAAGGTTTAGTCTAGCCCTAAACAAATTTTAAATAAATATTAACACCATTGGTCCATGATGTTCAGCATTATAATAAATACGTTTTCCTGTGCATAGAACAACTGCCCTGTGGTAATTTTTTGTTGAGCATACATTTAGAACAGTTGCTGCTCTAAAAGGAAAGAAAGTTCTTTTAAGTGAGAATAGCAAATGAACATGCTTTTGAGTCTTCATGATTCTATCAAAATATTCCTTTGTGCTTCAAAAATATACTGTGGAAAAAGTGCACAGCCTCTTTGGGTAAATCTCAGTATTCTCTCTAACTAGTAGGTTAGAGAGATTTACTTCAGCACAAATAAATGTGTCAGACCATGATATGTAGGACATCTGATAACCCATTCCTCATCTGTATTTTGATGATCAGCAAGCCAACAAGAGGATAAAACATGAAGTACAGTAAAAAATAGCATCAATGAATCTCTGGTCAGCATACTTTTTTTTTTTTTTTTCTGTATCTAATCTAGATTTCTGGCAAAGACACTATTTAATAAAGTACAGGTTCTATTCTCCTTTGTTGTTAAATTTCCTGGTTGTCTTTTGATTCAGAGGGAATACAAATACAGAGATGATTAAAGAGACCTTAATGGCAGGGTTTTCCTCTCACAGGCTCTAATTGTCAGTGTCAGGCAGCAAAGGACACACGGTGCTCAGCCCCATGGTGAGATGAGCTGCAGAACAGGAGGTGATGGAGTGATGACAAGGTGGGTCGGGCTGTCTGTGAGAACTCACAGCAGGAGGACCTGAAAAATCCAGTATGACGGGTTCACTATCATGTAACAAGGCACATAAAAGACCAACAGCTTGGTTCATTAGGTAGGGGTCTTTTCATTCCAGTTGATTTAACTGCAGCTCTAATCAAAAGGGGAAAAAAGTATAATCTCCACTAGATTTTACAAATATAATCTAGATCTAAAGAAAGCAATCCTTTCTATGAGCAGTATTCACTAGATGCTCTGTTTTCATAGTCATTTAGGGCTCATGCATATGTAAGCTGTTTTGAACCTAGAGCAAACATTAAAAAATTCAATTTGGCTACAAGATATCAATTGCCACATAAACTGGAGAGAAATACAAGGTAATTGGCACAGTTACTAATTTTCTGGCTGCCTTAAAATAGCTCTAGCCAGTATTGTAGAATAAACTGGGCAAAATTAATTATTAATTGTTCCATTTAGCAAGTGTTTTATTTCGTTTAAGTAGAACAGTCTTACTGGAGTTTTTGTGAGACCTTAGTATGAAGTACTAGTTTCTAGTGAGATAATCCTTCTTTAGTGTCAATATTGCAACAGCTATAAAATTTGGTGTTTGTTTTCCAAATAACAATGTCAGGTGAGCACTCATACTTTAATCTGTCATACTGAAAAACAATTATAGTAGCTCTGCCAGAAAATGAATGGATGGCTGCCAAACACTAATAGATGTTAATAGATATATTTTTATTTCACTGCTATTCATTTCACTGCTAGAAAAAATTATGATGCCAATAGATACTGAAAGCTGACCTTTCGTGCTAAGATTCCTAATTATTTTTGATTGTTTAATTTTCTTTATTTTTTTCTAAATGTAATAAAATTGCTGGTGTCAGGATTTTTGGTATTTGATTTTTAGTGGCTTATTAACCACACACGAGTGTAGTTGTTCTGAATAAATTACTTCACTTTTAAAAGTCACACCATACTCACTGTAGGCACGTGGACATAAACGTGCAAACTTCAAAAACCACAAAGCGATGTGTGAAGCCAAAGGTGCTGTTGCCATTTTCTTTATGTTTTGGAGGAAACAGGAGGTCCTAGGACTGCAGCTTTCATATAGAAGTCCCCTTTAAACCATGCTAAAATTGACTAGGAGCAGGATGACACCTAAAACTTCGCATGGTTGCCTCTAGTATATTACTTTTGCTAGTTTTAAAGAGTGGAGGGTAGGGCCAGGTAGTGTGAATGTGCTCTGAGAGAAGCCAGTGACAAGAAGGCTGTGTACCGTTGGAGGACGCAAAAATTCAGGTACCAGCCTGGATAGGAAAATAGGTGTTTTGTGGAAAGCTAAAACAATTTTCATTTAAAAGTTTTATGATGATTAAGTACATCTGCAGTATCTGAGAACTAGCAGAACCTGCTGTGCATAAAACTCTTTAGTCAGTTCTATTTTCTTTCTTCACCTGCTTTGTGGAGAAAGTATGGGCCATTAGTATGGACTAGCTTTTACATTTTTTGGAAGAGCTAACTGAGTTATTATTAGGCTAGTAACAAGGATAGGCCATTAGCCTTACGCTGTATTATACATACATATACTTTATCATAGACTTTGGGGTATTTTTAGTTATAATATCTTTCTAGACTCCTCGATGATTTTGTTAATTGTGGAAACAACTTTAAATATTTCTTTAATAAATATTCAAATGTCATTTTTCATTTTAGAGGAGACAAGCTGTGCCCAAGTGCCTCATATTCCTGTGGTGAGCAATCAAATTTTGATTTCTCTGAGAGTTTAATGTCTTTTCTTAAGTAATAAAATTACCTTATTCAAATCAAGATAGTTCCCTGATAGGAATAAAATATAATTTTATTATATAAATTTAGCTATATAAATACCAGCTGAGTGACCTGCTCCCAGCAATCATGCTAAATCTTTCAATCCAATGTGTTTCTCAGGCAACAGGTGCTTTCCTATTTAAGCCAAGTTGGTTTTATCACATAAATTATGTGATTATAAAAATACCCAAGCATTAACACTGATTTATTTTAAAGATATTTGATATTAATAATATTTCATCACAGACTGATAAATTTTAAGAACATATAACAGATTTCATCACCTATTAGTGAAATACAGTTAAACAAGGAGTAACTCTTCAAGGAGACCTTTGGAGGTTCTTTCTCCATCTTTCTGTTCAACAGGCCAGCCCTGAGTTCAGACAATATTGCTCAAGTCTTTGTCCAGTCCAGTTTTGAAAACTTCCAAGAACAGAGCCTGTGCAACCTCTGTAAGGCTACATGTTCCACTGCTGTCTTGTCTCCACAGAGACATTTTCCTGATGTCCAGCCTGGTCCTTCAGCTTACGCCTCTTGCCTCTTCTGTTGTCATCCTCACATGCACAATATGAAGAGCCCAGCTCCATCTGCTCATTACCCTACTGTGAAGTCCTGGGGAGCTGCTGGTAGGACCCCAAAAGCCACATCTGCAGGCGGAAAAAGTGCTGCAGCCCCAGCTCACAGGCTAAGTGACTCAGACCCTGACCCTCATGGTGGCCTTCCCCTGCATGCTCCTTTCATCAATGTCTTTCTTTTATTGGGAGGATCCTGAAACGGGACGCACTGCTGCAGATGTGGTCTCACAAGCACTGCACAGAAAGGGATAATCCCTTCCCTCCATCTACAGGCCATGCTTTTATTGATCCATCCCAGGCTGCTCCCAGCTCATTTTACTGCCAGGGCACGCTGCTGGCTCATGCACAGCTCACTCTCTGCCAACACCCCAGGGCCTTTTCCACAGAGCTGCTCTCCAGCCAGTTTTTATCATTTATTTATCCACCCTTACAGACTGTAAAATCCCAATTTATGAGCAAAAATATCGTGGAAATTGTGCTTTTGTTGTCAAAACAGAAAATAGAGCGGGAGACCCATGAATTTGTTACTTTCAGCCAACTCAATCTTGGATTACATTATGAGTAATTATAATGCATTCATATTTTAAATCACCACCAAACAGACTGTAAACTGGTACTCAGTATATTCTAGCTAGTGTCATATAACTAATTTTAATCAGGTGGTGGCTTCTCAGCATAAAGTTAGGTATCAGTTACACAGTGACTCGGTAGCATTTATATTACCCAGGCCACATTGTAGTTTCTTTTTGAACTGGACATCAGAAACATTCTAAAAGAGGTAGTCCCTGACCAAAAATAGCTTTTAAATCAAATCAAACATGATCAAGTTGTTCTTTCTTTCATTTTTTGGCTACAATAAGAGTAACAGAGAATAGTGATAACCAATTAATCAAATTATTTCTAGGCTAATTTTCTTCAGACTGAGTTCATGGCAAAGACGTGTTAATTCAAATGAAATATAAACTAGTTCACTTGGTCCTAATTGATACTGACATTCAGTCATTAGGTCGTGGTTTCCAAAGTAATGATGTGACCGTTGATCTGGAAATCAGCTGACGGTCTTTCTTTTTTAGTGTCCAGAAATAGAGGCAGCTTCTGAAAATCTGAGGTGCCTACAGCCAAATTTTTACCTTTTGGCTATATTTTAATAGTCATTTAGGTACCTGAAGATGAAACACAAGCTCTCTGTGACACCTGCTAATTTTGAACCATTTCCCTGCCAAGGTACCTTCTGGGCAGTAAAGTTTGCATGTGGCTCAAAATTATAATGATACCTAGTCATTTCTGAAAAAATTAAGATGCTCTTCTTTGCTTCTTTGGGTTCCTAGACAACATTCAAAACATCTGGAATATATTATGCTCCTGTGCTCATATTTGAAAATAAGACTTGAACTGCTGAATTGTGTCAGAGTCGTTGAAGATGAACAAAAAAAAACCTTGAACAATTTTATACCACGTTTAATATGAAGAGCTTAGAGTAGTTAAAATTAAGTGTGGCAGGATAACGTCTGATTGCATCTGTTAAAACAGAAGGGTAAGAAATTACTGCAGTCCCAAATCACTGGAACATGAGCTTGTTTTTTGTTGCTTATACACTTGAGGTACTTACATACTCACTTTGCTAGAATAAAAAGTTACTATATTCTTAGGGGAAAGAGAGATGTTTAATGAGAAGACATGATTATTCATCTGTGATTCTGTGACATGATTATTTACATTTCTCTAAGGACATGCTCAAAACTCGGGTGAGAGACACTCAAAAGCACATTTTGGACTAGGCACACCTGGAGGCAAAGTGCATTCCTGATGCAGAACCATCCTTGGCAGGACAATGACAGGTCTGGATGTAACTGTAGGGTCACAGGTGGCTCAGGCTGGTTTTTTTGGTTTTTTTTCTTTGATGGAAATGTCAACCTGTGCTCTGAATGTCTTCTGCTGCAGCAAGTAATGTTTGAGAGAACTGTGGCTTCTGCCTGTCTCCCTGATTTTTCAGCCTTCTTTTGTGTTTCACAGGTTTCATAGTTCTCAGTTTCTCACACACAGGTGTTATAAATAGAAGCGGTGTTTTTGTTAGATTTAGTCAGTTTACATTTTTCCTCTTGGAGATATGGACAGTTGATGGACAGTTGTCTTGACCAATGGGATGGGGAAAGGTGTCAACCTTCTCCTCCAATTCCTGGCCTTTGTAGAAATACTATAAAATGGAGTCAGATCTTGTAATAAAGAGTTCATGCCTTCTCATCAGACAGTGTGTGTTTGTGTGTCCAACAGTGACATTCTGCCCGCAGTGTTTTCAATCTGAGCAACTAGACTTTTTATTGTCTATAAACTGGAAGATATCAACAACACTGCCAAAGAGTGTTTTTCATCATCTTGAAGATTTAAAATAGCTTGTGGTATCTGGTCATCAAGTTTAATCATTTTCTCAAATCTTATCCCCAAATACTCTTGTGAAATTAGATTGCTTTTGCACATATCAGAAAATAGCAATCAAATCAAATTCTGATTGTCTAACCTGTGGTAGATGGCCCATGGTCTTTAAAATGCACCAGTGTACAATTCTTATATGCAAAGTCAGACACTCGCCTCACGCTTTATTACCTCTGGCAATCTACCTCTGTGTTAATTTTGACTGTTAATTTCACCTTCATGACATTTTAGGAAAGCATCAGATAACTACTTGAAATTGTTGCTTAATTTATAAGTATTAGAAATAAAGAAGTAACTGAAAAAAAGCTTATGGATAGACAAAACTGCCAAATGGTCTCTAAACTATAAACCTGTGAGGAGTTATTCCTGCAGACAATCATTCTAGTCACATGAGTTTGAACTAAGCTTGGAAGTAGAAATCTGCTAAATTTCTCTTAAGGTTTCTCTGTGGGAATATTCTCTTAAATTCATGTGGTAGGTCATTAATTTAAATCCCAGTCTATTCTGGGTTGAGTAGCACCTGCTGCTGTACATTGGCCTAAAAGAAGAGGAAATATTTGGTAACCGGTTTCAGAAGGTTAACCAGGTATATCATATGTCGGTAGCTGCCTATGAGCAGAATTGAAAGGCAAAAAGGAAAGTAACCATGGTTTTTAATACATATGAAAATACAGGGTTGAAATTAGAGAAGGGCAGTTGAAATATCTGTTGAAAGGCAAGGAAAAGCATTAAATAAACCACAACATCCTCTAGGCAGGTGTCTAATTTACAGTTTTATCCTGCAATGTGTTTTCATATTGCAAGGAAGAAAAAGAAAGACTGAGACTTTAGTCAAGAATTCATCTATCAATTGGTTAACATAAAGTACATGTTAACAACATGCTCTGTTGTTTACAGAACAATAGTAGAAAGATTGTTCTCATGTAGTTGCCACGGGAGACTCTCAAAACAGGGATGAAACTACAGAATGCTCAGAGAATGCCAAGGCTTTGTTTCAATGATATAGCTCACACTAACTCTTTGAGTGGGATAACATTTTTTATGCCAGCGCAAGTGTGCCTTCAGCAACTCTCTGCTCCACATTTGTGAGTCACATACCTTGTCTGGTACAACTTTAGCATGTGTATCAGGTTGATCAATTTTATCGGGTATAAATTAATCATTGTCAGTGAATTTGTGACTGGAAAATGAAAACTATATCGTTTTCCTAAAATTTATTTCCCCCCTTTAGAATACCTCCTACTAGTGCTTTTTATACAGACTGCCCTTAGGACTTAAGTCTGGCCCTGTATTTTGAACCGTAGAACCAGTCTAGCATTTGTAGGAGAAATGCCTTTTAGCAGCCATTCAATGAGCTGTTGCAGGATCAGACAATAACAGTGGATGATAGAGAAGACACTGTTCCTGGCAAACTAGTTAGTGTTCTCTTCTCCTGCCTTAGAAGTGGTACTGGCTTTCTCAGTCACAGAATTAATACCTGCCATTTCTTTCAACAGTTAGTTTTTGAACCTCATCTTTTTTTGTCTCCCAGTAAAATAGCTGTCCATGTTTGATCACTCTGTGTTGACAAACACTGGACTTTTACGTGCAATTGCTTGTCTCTTCCTGTAAAAGAATGAAAGGACATCAAAGAGAGGTGGCAGATTCAAAACAAACAGGGGGAGGCAATCTAGAACTGAGCTATGGAGCTCCTCACCTCAGTAGATTGCAGGTGCTAAAGTTGTACACAGCTTTAGAAAAAGACTAGACAAACTAGTAGCAGAGAAATTAATTAATATAGCCCTTTCTACAATAAAATTCATTAAAGTTCTTACCAATGACTTTTGCAGGAATTACCCAAATCATAACCCCCTAGATACCAAATCAAAACTTACCTAGAATGCTAAATTAGTAATGCAATACATCCTCTAAATATTGAGTTCGATTTTAAGGGGTCAAAACTGGTATCTTGAAGTAAAACTATATTGAATATTCAGTCTCAATATGTACACAGAATATACTTTTATTGCATGGGTATTTCTTTTCTTTTGGAAGAGGCACGGTTTACCCCCAGGATACAGTACTAATTATCCATCATCAAATTAAGAATCCTATATAACTTTTACAGCAACTGCAATGACATCTACATATTAGGAAACTTTCTATCAAAAACTAGAGGGATCTTAAAATTTGCAGAAAACCAATCAATGATCAGAATAAAGTAAGTAAATGCAATTCTTCAGCTTAATAAACAGGAAAGAGAGAGAAAATATGAGTGTATCTCATAAGAATATAAAAACACAAGCATATCAAAGAACATACTAAAACCTGTAAAGCTATATATAGATATGTAGATATATATATATTATAATTGTAATCAAAGCTTGGCATCATTTTGTCTTTAATGAGGAAATGGACATTGGAAAACTAACCAAGAAAGTTTCCAATCTAAAAAGTTGCTACATATATTAACTTTTGCAATTCATTTCAAAAGCATTTCCAGAGAGGCCATGTATGCCACATTAGACAAACTAAAACAAATAAGAAACAGACTTCTTTTCATAAAGCAAATCTAGATAAAAATCTTCAGCAAAGTAAATAGTATTTATTTATATTAAAAGACTGAGAGATAAGAAATGAGCCATGCTTTTTTTTCCCCCTCAAAATAATCATTATAGCTTAAGTAAGTTAAGCTAACTCTACTGATCCATAGGAAAAAATTCCACATCTGGAAAATCTTTGCTGCATCTGTGTTGGAGTTTCATGCTTTTTGGTGCTTTGTTCACCAGTTCCCATGACTCTAACTTAAACCTCTCCCTTATTTTCTTAAGAGCATTCCAATTCACCTAAAGATATAATGATGATTCATTTCCTGAGATATGTTATTTAAGCTTTCTAACCTGTTTCCCTAAACAAAGCAAAATAAATAAAAAAAAAATAAAAATAAAAAAAAGAGGCAACTTAGAAAGGACAATGTATCTTTGTAGCATACTGCAGTATGGACAATTTTTTAATAGAGTGAAGCGATATCAAGAATTGTAATTGTCAAAGGTAACAGAGAAGTAAAGTTTTTGTTGTTGTAGACTTCTAGATATTTTTAACAAATAGAAGCAAGTTTATACACACTGCAGCACCAAAATCCCCTATTTGCCATGAACCATTCACAAGCAGCACTGCTTAAAATCTGAATTAGGTGTTGGCCAAATGCACACAGTGCAGACAACCAGAAAATAATTGCCTCCTGTATTCCCCTCTGGTTGTTTCCTATACAGTACTACACAATTGCTTACAAGTACTATTTGCCTCTCTATTTAGAAATCCAGAAGATAGATTCAGAAATATGATTTTGACAGAAACAAAGTAGCATAACCAAAGTACTTCAAACACTGGGATTTTTTTCTCCCTTAAACGAGCTGTGGGCTGAGTCACAAGGGTTTGCTTCACATGTGTTGTCAGAAGGTATGGAATAAATGACAAAATAATTTGGAGCGAACACATCCAGCCAGCAGTCAGTTACCAAGGTTTAAAGGGCACCTGTTTCAGGAAGAGTCATACAGCAGCATCTGAAAAAGTACATCAAACAAGACAAGGACTCCAGTACCAGCATAGAGTTATCCCAGTTCTTTAGCTATTATGCTTCCTGCTCTAGTTTTGGCCCATGTCATCCGGTAGTTTTCAAGAAAAGACCCAAAAATGCTTGGAAGATAAGAAGATCCAAAAGGTTTTTGAAACCAGCAGTGGTAGGAGATTCACACGTACTGTCATTGAGTGGTCTTGATCAAAAATGTCAAAGAGATTAATTCATTCTGCCATCCTCTGTCTACTACAGGCTTCTCCGGGTTTAGTCCTTGCTTAGAGAATTCAAATAAGAATGTATGAGCAAATCCTTCTCTCAGTGGAAAGATCTTTAGGCTCTTGTAAGTGCATGGAGAATATACCTCAGTGAGATTCTAGTGTAAGGATTTGAACCACTGCTTTCACCAACTTCTTCTCTCCACTTTCCCTCCTCGAAATGACAAATTTCGAGGTTTTTATGTTAGAAATTTTACTATAATGGAGATTTAGGAAATTATTTGTTTGTTTGTTTACAGACAACTGGATCTGATAACTTCACTTTTGCCTTTTAATTCTTTACCTATAGTGTAACAGTTACTAGCTCAGGAGGGAACAAGAGAAAAAACAGTGAACCAGAAAATTAGCTATAATACTGCTCTGTTACAAGTACCTGGAAAGTGGGTCACAAATGACTTTCAGCCACTTCCTTAAGTGGCAGGGCAAGGTAATCCCTGGCATAACCGGAGAGAAAGGTGTGGCTGACAGTGCGCTGGCAGGCATTAGTAGCTGTCCCCGATTTTGCTCCCTGTAGAGCAGCTTTTTGTCCCAGAGATTGCTGCTCCAACACTCCCCCTCCTCTGAGACAAACCCGTGGAATGGGCAGAGTCACGCTGAACTGTGTAGCAGCACTTGCTACTTCTATCACTCCCAAACCATCCTGTTATTAGAAGGGGTAAGTGGAAGTCACTGTAGCCATAATTATAGCCTGCATGCAAATTGTTATCTGCATGAATGCTCACTCTAACAGTAAGCTAACAACAAATTGATGAAACTTGAGAAAGCTTTACATGTGTGTGACAGAGAATAAAGAAGTTCAGGTACAGGGCTCCACATTAATTCAGTAGAAAACCACCCCGCATTTAACATCCTGACCCTATCAACACTGAGTAAGCACAGCCTTACCAATGTCCTCACACAGCAGGAGTCAGGATGGAATTTGCTTTTATTCCTAATGGACCTTTGAACAGCGGATCTCACTGATAAGAAGCAGAAGATTTCACTGGTTCAGCCAAGTGACTGTCAAGTGAACTCAAAAGCATATTACTTTCCTGAGCCTGGAGCAATTAGACACTCATTCATTCATAGAAGAGTCCTTAAAGAAACAGAAGAGGTGTGCTGTGTTCTCTGGTTTATGCTATAAATAGTAAAAATTTTGGAGCAAGTTACCTTGATCAAGTAAAAGCTAATTCATATTCCCAGACATTAGAAATGTCCCCATGTTAACACAGAGACCATCAGCTGACCCTGTATTACTGTAACTGAGGGATAAAATAATTTCAGAGAAGTACTTTTCACCAAAATGAAATTTAAAAGCTGTCAAAATATAAATAAGGTTTATTCCTGAAGAGTATCAAAACAGATTATGATAAGAAAATCAAAGAGGCATATTTTTGCTCTTCAGTTATGTTAGAAAATAGGTATACCATTATGATTAAACTATCCTCATTTCTATAATATCTGATTATCCTTAACTGGCTTTGAAAGTGCAATACAGTACTTTTTTTCTTTCCTACTTTACCTTCTCTGTATCGGTTGAGAAAAACACAGTGCCTAATTTGCAGTCCAAAATCACTAAATCCTTTCACATCTAACCCTACACTTCTCTGTAGCTTAGGCTGCAGTGCTTCATGTTGAGAGCAGTATTAATTCAAGAAGAGATGTGCTAAACCTTGTAGGTCACTGATTCATTTCTATTGAGACTTGGTTACATTTCCTGTGTACCCTTCTAATTTATTCTGGACATTTTGTGACTTTTTAGATTTAACACCCAAAGAAATTTCATAAAAAATAGGGACTTTGTTCCCACTTTCAACTATCAGGATTGAGCTGGATTCCAGTCCACGTGCCCTTCAACTCTGTGCTCCTCTTCAAGCTATGCTGTCTTCACTGCCTTACCCCAAACATCTCCTGATGGATTTTCCCAAGGAAAGCCTGTGCTGTTTCCAGCCTCCAGTTCCAAAGCTGACCCCAGCGAGATTGCCAGACCTGTGACTGTGAACTCACATCTTCATTCTAAGGGGCAGTTAATTCTTCTAGGATAGCTAAAGTTTTTGAGTGAACCAACCAGTTTTGCATAGTGTCAGTTATTTTTTAATAATATTCTTTTTAGTTAGCTCACACAGAAACAAAAATAACAAACCCTACATTCTTTTTCTTGAATCATTTTCCTTGCTTTTGTGATATATACTTCTGATTTAACTCCAGTCATCTTGAATAGCTTAGGATCTTACTGTAGGTCATGTTGTGTCACTTGAATAGGGGAGTCTTTCCAGCTCATTTTTCAGAGCGTTTTCGTATTCACTAGTGCAATCATCAGAAAGCAATGACTGAGTCTATGATAAACTGTCAAACTAAGTTTGTCTCTACCATCTACTGTTAAGGTTTTTTTGACACCTATACAACAATTCATTTCATTCATAGTTTCTCCTTGATAACTTTCCATTCCTTCAAACCTTTTCCTCACAACTGGGAAAGAACTCTAGTTCCCCTGGGGCTATTTGTCATAAACTCTCTACCAAGCAAGAGCTGACTAGAAAACATACTTAAGAGTCTGAATCAGAGCCTGGAGTGAAACTTCCTCATTCAGTAGCACCTTCAAAGGCTCACAAGAACATTCCTCTGTTAGCATATACATCAGCCAATAGAGTCAACTGATTCTCATAAAGTGTGTGTCTTGTATCTTTTGTCTACCTTTCCTGCATGCATTTTTTATGGTTCTTTCGGAGTGTTCATTCAACATGTAAGCAGGCGAACATCCTTAATTATTTCATATTTCATATGAATAGCTTACCAACTGGAGAACATGCAGCTCTTCAGGGGGAGTTGAATGCTTTTCTCCACATTCTTGTAGTGTCTATATTTCATTTTTCATATCTTGGTGTTACTGCAATCAGCTGTAGTATGTTCGGTCACCTCCAGGAAGTCTATCTACCTGAAACGTTGACATTGGCATGTGAATCCTTAAAAATTGTACTAATTGCTTAGCTACATATCTCAATGTGGATTTGTGTTCAAATGCATGCTGTCAGTTTTTAAATGGAATTTATAGTCTGGCTTACAGTTTAAGCAATAATTCCTGGGTTTCATTATGCATGAATCTGCTATGTTTGCAAAATATATATATCCCTCTTCATGTTTTCAGTGGGCCAGACTGTGATTCACCGTAGCACAAATAGATTGAAAGTTGTAACTGCCTGAAAGAGAGCTTTGTTTTGGAGGTGAGCCACGGTGTTGCATCCCCAATGTTATTTCACTGCCTTCTAAGTTCAGGAATTCAACCATTTGCTGTAAACTGGATCACTGAAATGATTCATATTAGGTTTATTTTTTACCCTATGTTGTTTTAATGAGCTGACTTTCAGTGGGCTGTGCAAACAGATGAGCCAGTACCATATGAGAGGACACTTTGGTGCAATAAGGGACACAAGCAAAAAGACTTTGGAAAATGAAATATTTCTTGTGGCCACCTTCTGCTGCTATTATCTTGGGAAATAAGTGCCTTACAGAGGCTGCACAAGACTTAGAGAGACATAGAGAACTTGGTATAGAAAATGTATTTAAATACTAAAATATGCAATTCTAACTGACGAAGAATTAGGACTATGTGGCTACACAGCCATTCAGATGATACTAGAACAGCCTCTGTTATTTAATAGAAACTATGGAGTTCCTTCAGAAATTTGAGACTGTTACAGACTGTCTTGCAGACTAAACATCTCCCCTTCTACCCTCGTGTTTGCTGTGCTGGCATAATGAGCTGCGCAGACATCCTCATCTGGACTTTTGGTACATGTGACTTAGCTCTGTTCCACTGCCTTTTGTGACTCTCCAACCTGTACATTGGTCTCCTAATCTGTTCCAGCTGAACTGATTTTTCTGTCAATCCTTTAGTATTTCCAAAATTATGTCACACATTCACAATCAAACAATGTCTTTACATAGACTGTTGGTTAATTACCATGCTCTAGTCCTTCCCCTTCTTGCTAAGGGCTACTATTCCTAACAGAGGTCCCCACCATTAACTTCTTTTATTTCTTTTCCGGCATATAAAGATCATGTAACCTTGGTGCAGAGAGTGCTCTGCTGGGAACTGTAAAAGCAGTGTGTATTTTCAGTAATACTAGACACTGTTTCAGAATAAGTCGGCATTTTTTGCCCAATAAGAATCCAACACATTGGCTCTCAGGCAAGGAGGAGCAGAGTGGACCTAAGGTCAGCATGTGCTTGCTGTTAATGCACAGTTCAGTTCTTTGTTTCAAGCTTCAGCCCCACACTTACCCAGCCTTTTTTGAGCTTCCTTTCTTGGCAGATATTAGGAGTTAACAGCTGGTCTCCCCTTATTTTTCTGAGAGCTCCTTTCATGGGGTTGTCTTTGATAAAATAAATATAGTAATTGCAAAGGTTTACATGACCTTTTCTGAGTTCCATGGATTCATTCATGTCTTTACAAACCACGCACAACAATGTGATGAAGTCCATTTTTTTCTGTAAAAGGACATGGAAACATCTAATCTTCAACAGATTATGAAGTTTTGTAACTAGCATGGAGTTAGATCTGGCAGGTGAGTAAGGCATTTATAGAAGAAATCATAATGTTTTAAAAAATTGATACAATCTAGACTTTCCTAGTCAAAGAGAAAAGATTTCTTTTGGATATATTTACATTTACTTCATATTGCCTCTTAGAGAGAATAACCATATCTACTGAGGATCAAATATGCAGTGGATTTTGGTGAGCTATACATGTTTCATGCATCATAGGTAGCTATGACACCTATATACTGACCTTGTTTTCATTGATGGTCAGCAGTACTTGTCTGAAAACATTGTAGAAAGTGCATGGGGCACACATGGGCAATGTACATATGAAGGTCTTCAGTTGAAATTAAAGTGAAAACAGTTTTTCTGCAGTCTTCTCATCTCCAAGGCATGGTAAGCTTTAAAAATGGCATCATTCCTCTAGATGAAGACTAATAAAAGGTGTTTAAACTTTGAAGGCTAGAACCTAAAATCTAATTTATCTTTGATTTCAAACAATTTTCAGTATCTGTTGAGGATGTATTTAAGAACTCTTTTGAAATGTATTTTAAATTATGCATTTTTATTAACCCCTGGTGCTAGAATTTATTTTTTAGTAATTTGGTTATCCAGATGCTGAAATCTTAAGGTTCTTACATAGAGGAGGAGGTTTTCAGCATCAAATAACTAAGTTAATTAGGTTGAAATGAGGTTAATTAGTAACTGAATCTAATCCTATTAACTGAAATTCAGAGCTGTCATGACTTGATAGTGACAGAGGTTTTCAAAGTTTGGTATTGAAGGACTTATATTAAAACCTGGGGTTTAGTTGCCCCTTTGTTTTTTCTTATGCATTTTGATATACAATTTAGATTTAAGCCTTGACCTTTTGAAATATATTTGGTTTACTCCTCACTTTTATAGGCAGTTATCCAAGCTCAATTTTCTTTATCAGTACACTGACAGCTGCTCACTTCAAATTTCAAATAGTCTATAATCAGTCTTTTAAGAAAAGTATATGAAGAGTAGAAGGGTATACTTTCTTGCTGTACAAGAGTACATTTTCTCTTATAACTTATTGTGGTAGTTTTCATTGAATGTAAAGAAGTATTTAATACCTCCTTACGCAATTTTTCTAGTACTTGACTGAAGGGTAGTAAGTTTGAAAAACCTTAGCAACATCTAAGTTTTGACATCTAAACATACCATCATTTTATTGCATCTTTTGAAGAGTTTTAATGTTTCTCCTTATTTTGGTTCCTTATGCACAAAGTATTATAGAGTACCAATGACAGACATACAAAAAAGTCTCCTGGATATCTTTCAAATTCCTCCTAAAGACACACTTATTTTACATGCCTTCAGAAAGTTGTCAGTATCGGAAAACAGGGCTGAGCTAATTTAAACCATGAAAAAAATGTCCAGTGGTGTCTTAATTAAACTTTCAGTTATGAGTGAAGTTTTGATACGACAAATCTTATGTTGGAACAGCAGGTTCTTTTTCACAGGGAAGGAGTAGCAGGTTATCAAGGAACTACAGATTTCTGGACAAAGCAAACCTACTTTCAGGAGAGGATCTTTCTAAAAAAGTTCTGTACTGTGGTACTGATATAGGCTTCCTCTAATATTATATTCTGCTCATTTGTCATATGAAATCTTTTATTTTCAATTTTGATCTTTCTAATGCCTATGTTTAAATATATACTACATTGAGGACTTGCACTACAGCTGATAGATGCGTCATTCTGTTTTACATTTGCACAGGGTTTTTTCCTTTGTACACATGGATTTTTTGTCCTTATAAGCTCCACAGATTAGTTAGCCTTACTTTGGAGGAAAAACATACACAAACACAATACTGTCCCCCATACCAAGTCAGTGTTTTGAAACCTTGTACCACCTTAAAACCTGTCCACACTTTTCTTGATGTGCTTATGCTTTAAATACTTGTTGGCTCTTATCATTACTCTTCCCTTCCATTATTAGCTGTCATGTGGCTGAGCAGAAGAGGTTTTCGTCTTTTCTGGTAAATCAAACTCTCTAACCTCTTAATCAGTTTTGCTGCTGTTATCTGAAATCCTTCAAATCTTGTTGATGTCTTTGTGGTACTGGAGAGACTAAAACTATATGCTGCATTTGAGAAGCAATTAATTTGTGCCAAACAGAGTATACCTGGTTGTTCTTTATGGAAATACTGAGAAAGTAAATAATAGTTATTCTTTTGAATATAGATACACAAAAAAAAATGATGAAAACTACAGAAATATTAAAGAAAGAATTACATATTTTACCACACTTTTCAGTCAAACATTTGACATTTATCTTTTCATCATTACTGCAATACCTTATTTTTAATAAATATACCTTTAAAATATTAGTTTAACTTAACAATCTCAGGTGTAAGCCTTGTTTTCTTGTCGATTTTCTACCTCAACTTCTTTAGAAATGTTTTATTCCCTTCTTCCAAACACCCATTTTCCCAAGGAATTTCTACATCATCTACTCATAAATATGAAGTAACTTCTCCTATATTTCACCACGTCTTTCACTGCTTCCCTCCCCCCTTCTGCTATGAAGCACTTAAGGAAACACTTGTACTTACTTGATTCTAGTGCACATTAAGATTTGTAAGTAGTTTTTCCATGTATGTGTTGCAGCTGCTATTTTAAATACATTTTCAAGGCCTTATTTGGATTTTCAGAGTCATTATTATCTTTCATTGAACCTGAGTAAAAGACTCATTTTATTTAAGGACTGCATAAATTCACCATTGTAATGATGTCTCTAAAAACTTTACAGAAGGTAAATAGAATTTTAGGTTCTGCTATGTAATCTACCTCATCATCTAGATACCTTTTTAACATGAAATGATAAAAGTATGTTCAGACTGAAGAAGAACAGAGCAGATAATTTTCATCATATAAGGATGACACCATATATCTACCACTATTTTCAAAATCACTTGAAAATTGAAAAATATTAGGTCAGATATGGCAAAATACAGATCAGGCTTCCAGCCCGACAAACACAAGGTTCACATTTTCACCTTTCTTTTGAGACTGAGAAGTGTACAGTTTGTTAAACATATACTAATTAAATCACCTATTAAAATAATTTAGGGAAACTAAACTTGCCAGCCAGTATCTAGTCTCAGGACATAAAAGTTAGGCTAAATACTGCTGTATCCTGTCAACCTCCTTTTCCCCAAACTATCAAGTCCAAGGTCACTATTTTTCCACAATCAGCCTTCAAATACAAGTGTCATAACCTGAACTCTAAGTGAAGATTTTCCACACACTGCTGTGGGACTCCAGAGGGCAGATATGTCACGGCTGAAAACAGATGCCAGCAGGAACAGCAAATTTCATGCAGAAGCAATTTTGGATGATTAGCTGTGAAATAAATTAAGTCAAGATATGGAGAAATCCAGTTCCTAGAATAGGAAACCAAAGTGTCTTATTAAAACCTCATTTAGTGGTGTTGCTAACTTCATGGAGTAACTATGAAATATTAACATCTAATAATAACTTAAGCTACAGTTTTAGATTTCTTTTGTAAGTTTTTACAGTATGCTGTGCACATTCAATATTCACAGACTTTATTATGGAAAATAGAATGTATGTTTCAGTCAAGATGATGATTACTTTAATCTTTCGGATAATTATATTTGACACAGCCCCCATAAAGCTTCAACTTGCATTGTGATACATTAAACTGACAAAAGGTAAAGCAAAAATTAGATTCTTTATCTTTTAAAGATTAGGCATTAGAACTTGTAGTCAGCAAGATTTCCATTCAAATAACAAAGCCCAGAAGAAAGACATCCTACAAAATTGCATGCAACACTTGGAAAAGTCATGGGTTTGATTTTTGATTTTTTTGTTTGTTTGGTTGGTTGGTTGGTTTTTTCAGAAAAAGTAATCTAATTGTAGCCAATGTTCTGGGGGAAAAAAATCTGTTCTGGGCAGAGAAGTCAATTGTTTGAAATTATGTTTATTTAGTTCTATCTGAGCACAACTCAAGGAAAGGTTTCACTAGTTATGTAGGCTGAATTTTAATTCCCAAATGGAAGCAAACAATTAAAACTACAGTAGATAACAGATAAACTTGCACTCTCTTCCCCTTGCCTCTTTCCCTGGGTTCTTGTTTCTCCAGAAAGCAGTGTGTATCCCTCTCCCTCTCTACCCTAGCACAACTTTCTCATTCTGCATGAACATTTTGTGAGGGACCAACACTTTTCCACCCTTCTGTGAAATGTAGGTGGGGCAAGTAAAAGCCTGGAAGAGACAGGTTCTGTCATTCATCTTGCAGGACTGGCAGCAGCATCTTGCAGGACTGGAGCTGTGTTTGCAAATACTTCCCAGGCTGTACATAACCCCGGGGAGAAAATGTCTCCTGAGATGTTTGTCACTAACCTCCAAGGTTGCAGAACTGCTGTGAAATAGATCTTCTCAGAGGCTTGCCAATGGCCACAACAAATGAACTTCCAGAAAGATAAAAATTGAGTATGTCTACAAAAGAACAAATTGCCTTACCAAACCACTACCTAGTATTTAGGGATAACGTGCCAGAATTTCTCAGTATCAGGAAAATAACATATCCTCTCATTCATTTCCCCTTCCAAAAAAAAAAAAAGGTGTCAATATGAATACACGAATAAAGCACCTCAAAGAAATCATGTCACAGACAACTCCAGGACAAAGAGTTAAAGCATGGCAGATACCTCAAACAGAAACCCAGAGCGTGGGGAAGTTAAGCAGCTCTAAAAATAAATTCCCAATTTAACTATGTAAATGAACATTTGCTCAAAAATGGTGCAAGGAGACGTTACCATTAACAAACTGTCCAGCAGTGCCTTAATTAGTGAAATCTTGAAATCTATTGAAGGTTTGGTCCAATACCTATTCAAAAGTTCAGATTCAGTATGGATCCTACTATTTATGTCATTGCTCCCTATGAAAATTCTGGGGTTTCTGCTGTTTTCTCTGCCAATGAGGCCACAAATCAGCAATTCAGGAATGGTTATTACATCCTGTTTGTCTTCACAGTAACAAGCCTTCAGCAGAGCCTGTGTTTCACAGTGCTGCAGTGGCAGCAGCAGGGATGAACGAGCAGGAAGACAGCTCTGCCTCTTTGCATCACTTAAAAAAAAACGCACATTACACAGGGCAGTGATAATTGAAGATGACTTACATGAGACCCCCTAAATCTCACTAAATCGCCTCAGGAATAAGCATTTTCCATCTTTCCCTGCAAGCACTGGGAATTTCTCTTTGATTTAAAATTTCTTGCCGCTCTTTGATCTCTCTGTTCAGAATGATCTCTGTACTCTGAATCATCTCCCTACTCACCCTCTGACTTCGATGAGTCCAGCTCACATAACACTCCTCACCCTCCCATTCTGCTCCCTACTCTGTACACAGACATCAGCCTGCCACCATTACACTATATAGAACTCATTGAATCAAATCTGCTCTATTCACAATCACTGTTCATGTTGATTACTGCAGACAAGCTCAAAGGCTTTGTTTCTTTGATAGCTTATTGTGCCATTTTGTATGAGAGATATCTGAAGAGGTAGATCTGTACTTGGAGGAACTTACCATCTTTGTATGATGGGACCAGGAGGGACAGAAAGGGTGGAAAAGAGGAAAACAGAAGGGAGGGAAGAAAAATTTCCAATTCTGAAAGAAGATTGTAGAGAAGATTTTGAATGGGGAGTGACAATAGTGAGTTGGGGGATTTTTTGGAAGTGTTGGGGTGTTTTTTCTTGCTTTGGGGTTTGGGGATTTTTTTGTGGGTTCTGCACTTTCCTATTACTGCATTTTCACATACAGCCTAATTTGCATTTCCACTGGAATGAAAGGAGAACCTTCTGCCATGCCTTTTATTCTATGAAATTTTATTCATCCTGCCCTAATTCCAGTGAGGGGACCAGTGAAGTTGCAGTGTATTACTCAGGTAACAAAAAACTACGTATGGGCAATTTGCCTGTCAGGTCACTGAAGGAAGGAGAAACAAAGCTGTTTAATACTCATTTGCTGTGGTGAAGCATAACACATGGCTAATGCTAAAAACTAATCTCAGTTCACAGCTTATTGCCATCAACTTTTTTATAACCGAGAAAGATCTGTTGGTCAAGTTTAGATATTTGGAAGTGTTTGGACACTCCCATAGATTAATACTCCCATAAACTTCCCTAAGCAGGTGCCTCACATATGGCTAAACAGAATGACATTTTAACGCTTCCTTTCTCATTTGAATTTTAAACTGTGGCACCAGCAGTAATGTCTCATTTTTTTTTTCTTCAATATCCAGTATTTCAGAAAACTTGGCTGCAGGGGCAGAACTTGTGGGTTTATTTATTTATTTTTTTAATAACATACGAATAGTTTATAACCAGTTGCATTAAAAACAGGTTAAAATGGAACAATGTGCAAATGAAACTGGAAGCACATCTTCTTTCATGTTATTCAGTTAATTATTATTTTGCATTTATGGCTGTGATTAGGAATGCTTTCTGTGTTCCTGCGTTGGTTTATTTATTATTCTTGGAGCCTACAGTGATAGTCAGAGCAGTTCAGAAGCAGCCAGATAAGCTTACACTTTGAAGTGCACAGAGCTCTAACTAAGCTGTGGGGCTGTTTACAAAGCAGGGCCATAATCACTCCATGAAGATTGTTAATATTTATTTGAGACAATGTTTAATTTGAGACTCATGGATATATATTAGAAGACTACGCTACTCAGTTTATATAAACCCGTTAGTATGTATTTAACTCACAAGAAAGCTAATGAATGTGGATATTTTTACTAGAGCTCTCAGTGTTCTGCCAGAAGAAGGTTTAGATATTGAAAAGCTCATGAAAGCAACATGAAAATTTCATGAAACAACAGCAGCATCTGATACTGCTGCTGGGGTGGCTGGATTTTGAGCATTTTCTTTCTTCAAATTATACACGCTTGTTATTAAAAAATACAGGTGTGGACCATGGCATGAGGGTAAAAAGCACGTACATCTAGCAAAAGCAGTATGTACAGAGGCAAGTACAGTCACCTGGAGAGAAAGTGATTGTCCTTGCAGCTTCTCTACACCTCTCCCACCATGGGGAATGAGAAGGCAGAGATGCCTGGCAGTGCACTCTTGACATCATGGAGGAGACACAGGAGACTCTCTCTGTTGGTCTGCTCTCTCATGGCCTACTATCTCTTCTCCAGACTGCATCCATTTAGCCCCTAGGCTGTTCAAAGGTTAACACCAGGGTGTTGACACGAGTCAAATGGGCACTTTTCTGAATGCAAAATATGGTGGGACACATAGGTTTGAGTCCATGGACTGATAAATTGCCCAGATATTTGCACAGTTACAAAAGGACACCTATGTGCTAAGTGAAACTTCTGGATACTTTTACTTTACCTAATTGAAAAACAGAGATTTAAAAAAAAAAAAAATCCAAATGAATCAAAATGTGGCTTTGTCATATCAAGAATTTTGTTGAGATTTGTCAAACTTCTGTTGAAACTTGTTTCAACAGAATGCATTTTATTTCCTGTCTTTCCATAGGAATTTCTCTAAATCTTTCCAGCCTGCTGTGATTGGTGGCTGCTTCTTAACCTGATATATATGAGATTTCTCAGATGCTGCAGATATTGCAGAACCAGATTTTCTTTTGGAAAGTAACACATGTACAATTCAAAATTCAAAGTGCTTCTTTCCCAGCCTGGTCTCTTAGATAGCATTTGGAGACAGCTCATGAGATGTGAAACAATGACACATATCATGTGCCCAGCAGTCTTTTATAATTAGATATGAAATTCTGATTCTGAATCATTCTTTTGTTTTGTGATACTTTTGGAGAATTATAGCATTGCTTTTTCCGCTTCTCTAACAAGGGGAAAGATGTTTGCATGCATCAGATCAGGCAGGCTGCATAAACCACTCAGCAAAGATGCTCTGGATTTGCCACACCATTTGCATTTGTTGCAGCCTGTAGAGAAGTCACAGCAGAGCTCAAACTGTCATCATGTTTAAAAAAATTATGTGTCTCTGACTGCCTGTGCATATTTTGGATACATATATCCTTCCAGACCCAAGGGGCAAGAATCACACAGAAAAGCCAGAGACATACATAAGAATTTGCACATTCATGAAGAGTCAGAGGGGAATTCAATGTATTTTAGAGCACACTTGAAGAGCATGAGGCTTGCACAACTCTTAGTTTATTTCCTGAGAGCTGGACTTAGTTGCCAGCACAAAAAACAATATCACCATTCCTGTCCATCCTAGTACCCAATGCATTCTGTCTGGTCTTTGTCTTAAAGAGCAGAAAGGCTCTTTGGTATTATCTTTGCAGATCAGAGTACGGATGGAACCACTAAAGGACAGAAAACAGATAGGTTTGGCAAGTGTAGCTCCTTCAGCTGGAAGTGCAGAGCAAAGGTAAAGTTATAGGGAATTAGCCTCTGCCTCCTGCCCTTGGCTGGTTTGAGAATTATGTGTTTAAGAGCGACGAGCAGCACTTTACAAGTAGATTCAGCCTTGAAAGGAAGATTGGAAAGGCACAGCTTTGCTTATGCTAACAAGAGGTTTCTAAAAATATTTCCAAAACAGGAAGTGGAGAAGTCAGTGGTTGCAGTCCCAAGGCAGGCCAGGCCTGGGGGACAGGAAGGACACTGCCCCGTGACAGTGAGGGGTGGAACTGGTCTGTACTGGTGGGAGGGCTGGCAGAACAGGGAAGGTAGGGTCTGGTGCCTCTAAATATTTGCTTCTGGAGTTACACAAAGACTTCCTGGGCATGCATGCTGCTCCTCACGCATGGAGTGGGCAGCTGTCTCTCTCTAGCTGTACTATCACCTCACTGTGCTAACACCAGCTGCTGCAATCCTCTCTTGTCAGCAACAGAGCCCTCTCCTTCAGATTCCCCTCATATTATTTTTGATTCAGCACACATCTTTGTTGACCCACACTGTTTTTAAGAATTTACTTTTTTGAGGTTTTCATCTCAGCCATAAAACAGAAAACACTGAGTAAAATGAATTTTTTTCTGGAAGATAGCTGCAGTTCTGATTGCACTATGACTGTGGTCAACAACAATATTATTTAAATACAAAATTATTAAAATACAAAAACCTGTGTCTGAGGGTGATCATTCTTAAGCTTCCAGACACAGCGCAGCCAAAAGATAGAGCTGCATCATAAATTTTACCTAGACCCTCATTGGTAGTTTAGGACTTTGCTTATTTTTGCATGCATTTTTCTGTAACATCTGTATACAGCTAATTGAAATGTAGATTAAGACAAGGAAGGGTATGTATTTCCAGTTACAGAGAGGGTATTTGTTTTCACGAGATTTTCCAGTACATTGTCAAATAGAGCAGCAAAACATTTTGCCATTTTCTTTAAAAATATATTCTTTGCCAACCCAAAAGTCTCAGGATTAAAACCTTTCGCCCTTAATGTCATTCACAGTGCTCCAGTTTAGCTGTTTGGTTTAATAATAGATTAACCTAGTACACTCATTATGATCAACATCAAAGATTCACCTAGTGAGGTCTGTACCATGTACTTGGTACCAATGGCCCCCACTCCCAGTTCAGACTGTAATCGTGAGTTTTCCAGAACAATGGAGGGAGTTCTTCCACACAATCTGCAAGTAACTGCAGACCTGTGATTCAGGCAGACGTCCCTGTGAAAACAACCACACCTTCAAGGAGAAAAGGGAACAAGCCCAAGCTGCAAAGGAAAATATCTCCGCATAGGCAGACGTCATTTGGGCAGTAGCAACTGGGAATGTGGAAGGATCTTGCCTGAGATTCAGAGTAGGGCTCTTGACAAGAGTTTGAATAATGGCACAGCGGTGTTGGCAGCTCAGTGGCTTTCCCCTGAACACATGGGGGTTTTCCAGCACAGAATTCCCTGTCACTGTCACCCTGGCCCTGCTGCCACCAGCTGCCTGTACACTGGGTTTATGGATGCCTTTTCTGCATCATGTGGGTATTGAGAGGTGCAGACCAAAATTGAATGTATCGTTCCACAAGGGACGTTTTATAAATAATGCAAGAATGGAGGTTGCAGCACAGCTCTGCCCCAATACTTTTAACATGATTAAAAAATCCTCTAAAAATAATGTGTTTTTATATTGCATGGCAAATTCTTATCTCATTTTGTGACTGTATTGGATGTCCTGGATCTCAGATTTCCTTTGCTGATCATATGTATTTTCTTTTAACTGTATTCCCCATTATATCTCTGTCTACACTTTTCTAAAATTAATATCCTTTATTTTCTATCCGTATTTCTTGCCTGTCTATATCTAATTATTTATCTGCCCATGGCCCATTAAAAATTTTCTGACATTTAATTCTTTACACAATCTTACTTAGATTACCTATTTATTTGTGTTGTAGCATCACACAAACATATGCTTTTAGCAGTATTTCTCTGCTTCATTATAGTTTATTCCTCCTTTGCCCTTTGCCATTTTCCAGACCATTTTTAACAGGTTGTAAGAACTGTTTTAAATATTTTAAATATATTTATGTCAACACATGCAATATAACTCTCAAAGAATCGAACCCTAATTAGAAATATATGTATGTTGCTTATTTTATTTTTAAATTCTTAGAAGTTGTTTTAGCTTCTAAAATGAATAATGATGTGTATGTTTTTATTGACGTTGTAGCCTGGACTAGGCACATGATTTTGAAAAGCTTCCCCCAACACCACTCTTCGGTTCATATCTCCAAGCAGTCTTGGAGCATGGGAATTGAATGGCTTTCAAAAGAAACTAAGCCAAAAGATGCACCCTGGAAGTGTGCCAGTGATCTCCAACCCAACCATGAAACCCCAATGATTCATTCAGTTCACAAGATGCAGGTAGACATAGTTCAAAGTAACTCTACCTTGAGATGTGTCAAAACTTTGGTGCCATTTATTTTGCTGTATAAATTCATTCTTTCTGGACTATGTTGTTGGTGATGTAGACATGGCCAGTGGTAGTCAAAACCCTGTTGAGAATGTCTTCATCTTTGTTGCCTTCTAAAATAGAGAAATTCAGCTCCTAAGTTATCACTTATTGCATATTCATTTAAAAATGAAAAATGCTCTTCTGAGGGGTTCACTAATAGCAACAAAGCAACAACAGCAGATCTCATCTCAACAGAGTGTATGTGTTTCGAAACAGACACATGGTGCTCTGGTCATCATGTCAGCATTTGCCTATGTAAGCCTATGTCAGTATTTGCCTGTGGAAGCATTGCACTTCCTCTACCAGGAATTTTTGCAAGAGTAATAATTAAGGAAAAAAAACAAAACACACACACATAAAAAAAAAAACAAAAAACCAAAAACAAAACAAAAACAAAACAAAAAAAAAACAACATAACCACTCAATAGTGTGTTATCATATTGAATTTCTCTAGAGAGTTGGCTGCTTCTTTCTCCATCCGGCCTCAGAAGGAAGGAGGGGCGTAATGAGGAAAACAAATGCAAACTATAGAGATCACTCACTGCTGTTTTGTTCAAAGACATAGACAGGACATTAGTGTTTGCAGATGCTCTATAAAGATAAAAGGCTAAGGCCTAGATGGGAAGAACTCACAATCTGCATTAAATAGATGGTGAGCCAGTTATTCCCCCAGTTATATTATTGTAAATCCCATAAATTTATTTTCATTGTCAGAATGAGATAATGATTTTTCTTAAAGGAAATGAGTACTAGTGAAAATTAAGGGAACTGAGAAGACACCAGAAAAAAAATTACATCAAATAAGAAGGCGTGAAATAAATTATCTAATGTTATGGAAAAAACCCTATTTTGTTCTAGGAAAAAATTCAAAGGGAGTGAAAATCCTTTTGTTAAGGGTTAAAACTCACAATTCTGTAATTTGGTCTTTGTATGCCAAGCTTGTGAGAAGTTAATCAACCAATTTTAATGACAATACTTCTAAAGAAAATAATGGTATATAATATTAATAGCTGTAGCCATGGTAAAAAAAAAAATAAGGACTACCTGTAGAATGAACATGAAGACAACTTTATTTGACAGTTTTTGCTTTCCCATATAATAGAGGGTGTTAAGTTTTTTTACTGGCTTCTCTAATCTCTTCATATATTGCCACATAATATTAGGAAGGGAAAGAGGGTCTCAGGCATTCTTTAATTCTTCTCTTTCTCCCTCAGGGAAATCACAGGACACAGTAATCAGTTAAAAAGGTCAAAATAAGCAAGGTCAAATGGCTTCATTTACTGTGACTATTAATCTCAGTTACATTCATAAATATTTTTCATATGGGAACTTATCTTCCCACTCAGCAACGATGTGCAGGCTTAGTTCCCTCTCCTTTTTTATTATCTTCCCTTTTCCTCTCATTTTTAAATTTCCATCCTTTCATTAGTGCATTGTCATGAAGTACTAAATATAGGGAACTCAGAACCGGGCCCTATTCTCTGCCATAGCTAGGGTAAAATGCAAAAAAAATTAGTAATAAAACAAAATACCTGATCTCTAGATATTTAAAATTACTTTATCTCTCTTCTATTTCTTACCTTTTTTATGTCCAAACATGAAAGATTACCTGAAATATCAGCTAAGCAGGGAAATATTATCCTAATAAATGAGCATGCAAGTATGTGCCTGGTAAGTTATTTGATTAAACAGGAAGCTAGAATCCTATAGATATCCACAAATAAAGCCCCAAATCTAAATGGCTGTATCGTTAGCTCATTTGTAAACTGTTCCAGATGTAAGATTCTGGCAGCTTTCCAGTAGGCTGGCTGCAGTCTGAGCTTTCCTGCATCCGCAGTGAGAACTGCAATGCCTGACTCTTCAAGGAAAAGCTCCACAAGGCTGATGACAAATTATATAAAGTAACAACCTGCCTGCCTGGCAAAGAGAAATCCAAACAGATACCCGGGCAGAGAATGCCCTTTTTCCTGGGGCTAAGCTACAGCCGTTTGACCTGGATGAGTGATCGATCTGCATTATGCATCACCCGGTGAAAGCCCCTCTGAGAAGATCATTTAGTGATCATATCAGGGACTCCACTGCTAGAGCCTTGGATGTTATCTGGAAAAACACAAGAGACAGACGACTGGCAGGTGAGAAGGACATTACATAAATATATTATAAAATTCATAAGGGATCACAACCTATAACAGTAACTGCTGGTATCATTTGCATATGTATCGATGTAGCCTCTGAGTATTTCTTTTTTTATAGCCTTTTGTTTGTGTGTCACATTACATCTGTGCTGTGCCTAGGGTGGAACTGTATGTGCTCCTCTAACTAGATGAGACAAACTTTGGTTAAAAGAAAAACAGCAGTGAATTTTGGTACAGTATTATGGCACAAACTCCTCAGACTAAAGTGTGCTGAAGCATTTTATTTTGCTGTTAGGTCAGACCTTGTGCTTTACTGCTGTGATGTGCTTCAGCGACTTGCATTACGGAGTGTTTTGTAGCCAAGGAGTGTGTCAGTTGGAATATCTGGGCTGTGCACTGAGCAATTACTGGTATTTCCTCTGGCAAGGATTTCGGGGCTGTGAGCTCAAAGAGAGTGTCAGGTATGCCAGAGCTAGGCTTCTGGGATATAAATTGCCAGCCATCTATATCGTTTCAGTCCAAATTTTTATTTTTACTTGCAAATATTCAGAAACTCAGAGTAGACCATAATAGAGGGCTGGAGGAGAAGATAATTTAACTCATTTTATTTTATTCTTCTATTGTCTGTTGGACAAATTCTTCTTATTCACCCTGCTGGGGTTTTTACTTTTATTTTGCAGCATTTAAAGGTTTCAAAAAAGGCAGCAGAAATGCACAATGGGTGTGACTGCCAGGGGGATCATTTTGGTTTGTTGTATACTTACAGTGGGGGTGGTTTATTCCAGGGGGAGGGAAGGAGGGAGGAGAAATGTGAATAATGATAAGATCAAGGATGAGATGACCAAGAGGCAGACTTTATGGCTTACTAATGTAAACGGAACTTTTACATCACTCTCCTGCGTTTATGTTTTGGAGGAATAAGAGTAGCTAAGTGCATAACAGACATTTGGTTGAGTACTGATTCCAAAACTGATTACATTGGGTAGTCAGGCAGTGATTGGCCCTTGCCCATAAAGAAACACATGGGCAAAAATCTGCTCTGAATTAGACCTACACATAAAAACCTTGTTCTGCCCACTTGTATAAGTGACTGGATTAATTCTGTGCCTGTTCCCATCAGTGGCAAAAGAAAGTGTTTCCTAGGCAGAGGAACTCCACTTTACACTATTTTATAGTAAAAGCTCATGGTCACAGGAGATAGGGGCATCATATTTACTTTAGTGCTCTGTAAGGGGTCACAAATATGGCAGTGTCATAAAAGCACTAGACATTAACCTCTCTTCACAGCAAACAGAACTGGGCAGACAGTCCACTTCATCTCTCAAAAGTGTGTTATAAAACTGGGATCCTTTGGTAGCCTAAACCACTGCAGGACATGGAGCAGCCGTCATAACACAGATCCTGATATTCAGGACATTGCTGAAACTCCACTGGAAGAAGCACTGGGAGGAAAGAAATTCTGAGTGAAAAGGCATGGATGTTATACAAATCTATAAAAAGAAGCCAGTGGGGCCAAGTCAGCCATTGTTTAATCTGTGTGTTGCCTGGTCAGCTGGACACTTGTTTACCCTGACATTCATTGCCATTCTACCTGTTGGACATGTTTATGTGAATGCTTTGAAGTAAGCTTTTTAATTTATCATTAAGTTCAGAATGTCATTTGCATCAACAGACTCCAAGTACCTCTGGCCTATGTCCACGTACAACAACTGCTACCAACTGTCTTCTAAAATTGTCTCCCTCTCATCAGCTGACATAGGAAAGCATATAATGATATGTAATTTATACCCTCAAAATGAGACCATACATATGAAAGTATGCAGATCTTATTAAGATACAAAGAGAACTTGATAAATGTATATATTTAACCTTGCATATGATTATCAAATATTTGGAGGCTAAACAACTGCTAATTATATTTCTGGAGACTCTGTCACATTCCTAGAAACAGGGAGTGAACGTGAACCCTTTAGCCCCCTTAGCTGCACTGATAAGGGTCGGCATGTTTTTATTCTACTTGGCAGCTGGTTATGAGCCATCACAGTTTTTATCAATACAAGGCTTAGATTTTAGAGGACCCTTGAAAACAGTGACAGTTCCATTTTCCAGGCTGTGCTGGTGATGTAGACTTGTCAGCCCACTAGTATATTAGGGCTACTGTCAGTCAGAAAATCTAAAAATCATCAGGCTAAACCCCCAGTAAGAAGTACAGTATGTAGCTGGAGTAGGTATCAGGATGTATTCCAGAAAATACTTCATGATTAACAGAGATCCAGGAAGAAAAACAAAACAGTATGTTGTGTTGCTGTTCTGTTTGTTCTCTGAGATATCAGCAGTTTAAACTGCTGACTACCTGAAAATGTCGAGAAGGGTCATGACACTGAAAGAAGAAATCCTCTTAGATCAGCAATTTGTGTCATCAGGACACGCCTTTACAAAAGCACATTATTTGCAAAAGAAACAAGAAAATCTGAAATATGCATTCTTTATAGCATATTCAAGACAAAGTAAATGTTTTGCCTTCAAAAAATCCTTCTAGCCTGCACACAGAAATGGCACTTCATGAAATGTAATTTGGTATAATCATCAAACAGGGAGTACCATCTACTTCCTAAGTAGGAAATATATAATGGAAAACATTTTTTCCATTAGATGAGAATGACTGGAGAAGAGAAGACTTTGGGAAGACTTTGTAACAGCTTTCCAGTATCTAAAAGGGGTTTACAAGAAAGCTAGAGGAACTTTTCACAAGGGCATGTACGGAAAGGACAAGGAGTAATGGACTTTAGCTGAAAGACTCTAAGTTTGCACTAGATGTTAGGAAGAAATTCTGTACTATCAGGGTAGCGAGGCACTGACACAGGCTGTCCAGAGAGGCTGTGGACTCCCTGTCCCTGGAGGTGCTTGAGACAGGGCTGGATGGGTCTTTGAGCAGCCTGGTCTAATGGAAGGTTTCTCTGCCCCTGGTAGGGGGTTGGAACTAGATGAACTTTAAAGTCCTTTCCAACCTAATCCACTCTTATCATTGTAGGATTCTGTGATCATGTGGTCTTACTGACACAAAAAAAGGGAGCAACAGTCCTGTACAAAAGATATCAAAAATACTTGAGATGCTGTTAAAATCGTATGGAATTAAATGACTGTAGCAGAAGAACACTTTGATTTTGAGTGGGTGCAGTAAGGCAATGCAAATGAATGCGGACTGCCCTCTCAGGTCACCTCTGTGTGCTCTCCTATACTGGGCACTGTAGAGCAGCATCCTCATGTTGTTTTCAAACCCTAACACCAGGCCTGAGTTGCTGGCTGTGCCATCTTATCACATGTCAGAACAGCCTGTGCTTCAGCCAGCTGGGGTGTCACTCATATAAATATGGTATATTATCATACCATATTATGGTATATTGTTAGTTTTGTATAAATTTGGTATAGTATATCAGTATGGTATATATTTATAAAATACCTATCCTGAGGACCAGTGAGCTGCAGCTCATCATGGCAACACAGATTATAGTTTTCCACTCTGTCTATTTTCCTCCTTGATTTACCTAGAAAAAGAACATCTTGACAAATGTATGTAGTCATACCTGGTGATCTTAAAATGTGGAAAATTATTCACTAGGTAAATCATTAAATATTTTCAATTTCTGAGACATCTAAAATGCCCACTAGAGGTGAGGAAAAAACTGGGGTAACAGGTAATGGAGTGAACAGCAAAAAATAAGGAGAGAAGAAGACTTAAATTGTCAGAGCCTCTAAATAGACAATAAGAAAGCTGTAACTTTTCCTGTTACTGCAGTCACAAGAAATAGATGTATTTCCTTTAGAGTTCCCAGTTAATTCTGCTAACTAATGTCAGACCACATCCTCACCTGGGAAGGGAAGAACATTCTGGCTTCTTCAGTGGACAGACCTCCCAAAGAGACCGGGATTCCATGCACAGGAAGGGCAGCAGCCCAGAATGAGCTTTCATAGAACAGGAAGCATCATTCTCAGCTCTCAAATGTACACACCTCAAAACATTTTAGACAGATTTCTCCTAGTGCCCTCGTTGTGTGAATTTACATCACCCAATAAAGCATTTATTTGCATTGTACTAAGAGCCAATATGTGCACCATGCTACGTGACTAAAGATCCTGGCTTTTTCATTTTCACCAGCATTTTTTGATCATTCAAATACTAGCAAAGCATTTTTTTGAATGCATGATCAGATACTGAGTACAACTGACTACTACTGTGCCTCTCTTTTAAATTAAGGGGGCTTTTTATGGTGCAAAGTTACATTGTCTTCTGAAATTCTGGTATTATTAACAAAAAAAAAAAAAGAATGCTTAGGTAGTCTGAGGTTGGTGAATTACTGACAGTTTTGCTGCAGGAGCTTAGTCATTGAACGTCTGAGATAAAAAAATTTCTTATTGAGCATTTTGAAAATAAACTTTCAGCTATTCGAGTTGAAATTATTTTGTTTATTTACCTACCTACCCTTTCTCATATTCAATTGTCTTTTCTTCTAATTTAAAGTTCATGAAAATTTCTCAATATTATATTTTCCCCAGGAATAAATTTAATTTGTACCTTTTAGTCTACTTAAGTGGGCTTTTGCCACCATTGTTTTTCTTGGTTTTGTTTTCGGTTCATTGCCAAAGAAATGCAAAACTACTCAATTTCCAAGATCTCTTACAGACCAATTCTCATTATGCCTATTTCACTAGTACTTGAATCATCCAGAAAGATTCTATGTGTCCTTGTAAGTTATTGCTAAAGATATAGCCAGAGAGGGAGCTCTGAGGTTGGTGGAAAAGTAATCCCATCAAACAATTCATTTCCATATAGATTACTTTTAGAAGACGATCAGTCAGCTTTCATCTAGTTTTCATGGTTTTCCTGAAAAGTTTTTCTGCAGGACTCTTTGGATAGACCTTTTATTCTTTAATTTATGATGATTAGCTAGAATTATACCATTATTTAAGTTTTTCTTTCTACTGGCCATTATCATTTTTTAGGACTTTTCAAGGAACACTGTGTGCATCTGCTACATACTCTGTTCTTCCTGATGCCTTTACTCTCCATTATCAACATCCCTCTATTTCCAGTGGATTTATAATTGCGGTTTTTTCTTATACTTTCCTCTTACCTCTGATGCCTTAAAGCATATCCATGTTGAGATTGTGAAGTCTGTGAGTATACATATCTAATAATCCTTAAATATTTCCCAGATATTGCTTATACTTCAAAGCATGTCTGTAGCTGTCTATAGCAAGTAAAGGAAGGAAAAAAAGGAATTTTTATCCTTTGAAATTTTTTTAAGCCTCAAGTTAAGGTGAAGAATTTTGCACTACATTTCAACTGTCCCCAAAATTTATGTTCATGCAGAAGAGAAATTACTTCTTGAAGTGTTTGCTTTGTTCTGAGACTGGAGAAAGATTTACAGTGTGTGTAGGTGAAATAAGATCTTAGAAAATGGATGTGTTGCAGAACCCAAGACCACTTGATATATAGCTTCAGATATATCACTGTTTGTCTCTATCAGCATTTTTAGGAAATTACTGACCCCCAGTCTGGAGACAATCTCGTACAGGTTTGGTGCTTTACTCAGGCTATTATATTAATACTAAACATAGCCACCTACCATGATAAGGAGCATGATCAGCTATCGATTTGATGCATAATTGTAAATAGACAATAGTTTATGGCAAAGAAACAGGAAAAAAGTAAATAACAATTGTCTGGTAACTAAAGGAGCTGTATCTATAATAAAGCAAGTGTAGCATATCCAGTGCAAAACATATGAATAATTTATTTTGGTTGAATGGTTAAATATCATTATCATATATAGTTTCCTCCCTTTGAGAGTGCTCATAAGCTTTGCTGTTATCTATATAATTACTAAACAAGCTTGTAGTGTAAGCATGTTCTTTGAGAAAAGATCAGTTTCATTCTTGTGGTTTATTATCCTGCACATCTTTCAAATTCAGATATCAAATGCAACCAGAAATAATACATTTCATAAGTAACACATGCTTGTCTAAATTTTGAAAATATTGCCACACCGAATTCCAATAAGATATCTAGAGCATTGTATGCCTTTTTTAGCATTGGTGTTTTTATCATGGAATGACTGTAATTCATTTAAGAAAAAGTCCTTCAGTCAAAATACTCAAAATGGCATTGAGAATTAAATGCATCATTGAGTTCTTATTCCATATTCTGTTTCTTAATTTGTAACTCTCAATATGAAAATGTAGAGAAGGGCCAGAAAGGTTGTAGGTGCCTGTAGTGTGACACTGGTGTTTATTTTCAGCTACTGGAATGTGTTGTTTCCAACCCTCTCCTGCTTCTAATTTGAAGTTTAATACCAAAAGGGAGCACTCAAAGGGAAGAGAACACATGCATACACTGTCACCTTGTGTATTTGTAATAGATATTTTCATACAACAGAGCTAAATTGCACTGTTGGGAGACTGGACTATCGGAAAGTTTTATATATGACTTTCCTATTCTCCTCCATTAGTGAAATTTTAAACATTTATCTCATGGAACTCCATCATCATTTCTGTAATCAGGCAACAACAATGGTACTGTTTAGTCCAAGTCTGCAATAAGAACACAGTATACTAAGTATATTGTAAAAGTGGTTGCTACAAAATCCTCATGCATTCAAATTACAACAGCTGGAGAAGATTATGGAAATAAACCCCTTTTTCAGTGTTCTGTTTTTTTCTGCAATCATTGTAACCAATTCTAGGACTGCAGCAATCAGCCATCAAGCCCATGTCCTAAGCTGCCTGAGATTTTAGGGATGTGCAGAAGAATCCAGTCCTCAGACACTTAAACAATTAGGAATTTTTAGAAATAACTTCACTTTTTTCTTGGGGACTCCAAACTGATTCTTTATTAGCATGAGTCAAGGAGGAAGAGAGCACACCCAGTGCTGTCCACAAATCATGTCCAAGAGGAACTGAGCAATCATGTCATTCTGCAAATGGAGAATGAGCACTCGAACGAGAAAAATATCACTGTTCCATTGGGCAGCTTGGACAGTAGTGGAAGGAAAAATGCAATACACCTGGCAACCACCTGTTAGGAAACCAGCCTCATCATTTATACTTTTCAGCAAGCAAAGCTTGTATGCAGTACATGTTGTCATATGGGGATTAAAAATGAGTGAGAAAGATGAAAATTATGGTCTGCTCTCTCCAGGCCCAGTTTTGTAATTTGTCATTGTGGATATTGTTAAACTCTAGTCTTAAACACTGGATACCACAAGATAAGCAGTACTGTGTCTCTGCTAGAAGTCTATGCTAATGACAGACGACCAGGAGGTCTCCTCTTGTTCTTTGAACATTCATGTGCACTTACCAAAAGCAGAAGCTCGCAACCCCCAGACCTGGCTCCCCAGACTGTATATTCTTTCGGCACTGAGCAGGCCTTTTGCACATCTAAAAGACCACTATATATTTGAAACATTCCTAAAAAATGCTGAAAGTGCTGAACTGCTTTCCATCTGATTGTTTGGAAGGAGTGTTGTTCACAAAATATTTCAACTGCTACAGTTCTGCTAACATCTGGACATCTTCCTTACGTCAGAAGCGGATGATGAGATCCAGATGCTATGACTTACTGATGTTTTCATTAACTTCTTAGCAGTTTTGTCTCTGTTTTGTTTACCAACTGCAACTTCTTAACTTCAGCTCACATATGTGAATGTTACTGGGGAGAGAAAGAGAAGATCTGGAAAGGAGCAGGGGGGCAGCCAGAGAAATTAAATTAATCTTTGGTCCAGATCCAAAAGAACTGATTTCTCCTATTACAATACTCTCTTCCAGGATATGCAGTCTGTGGGAAGGTCAGCCTCGGATAGTAAGAAGCATTTCACCAAGCTGTTATTTTTACTAGAAATGAGCTATATGATTTGCTAGTTATGTTCTAATTTAAGAGTAAACATGTTAAGCTATGAAGACAACGGGAAATGAGGATGTAAGATAATATTAATGGCAACCTTTTGAACTTAGCATTTACAATCATGCCTAAACCTAATTGCCACACAGAGAATATTTTTGTGTTGTAGGCTACACATTAGGAACTCACTGAAAAGTTCTTTGGCAACAAACAACGGAAAAAAAAACACCAAAAAACCCNGCATATCCAAAAAGCTGTATAGTACCTTTGTGGAAAAAAAATGCCTTATATTAGCTAATTATACAAATTATTATTCTCTACATATTATAGAATTGCTTTTATAAGAATTTAGGCCATTTCCAAAGACTAGCTCCTTCAGCTTTTTATCACTGAAAATAGAACTAGTGCAGACAGAACAGTTTTCCTTGCAATGCACATCCTATTAAGAGGTTGAAGTGAATTTTCAAAAACTGACTAAACTTGCACTTGCATTTTATGTAGCCATGCACTTAAATTTTTTGAGGGGGTGAAAGAAAGAGAAACATCACAGCAACTTGATTGTCTGACTGATCATTACCCTTATTCACTAAATGTTGCAGCACCATGAAAGAAATTGAGATCAAGAAAATCCTGTTTTGAAGAGATTATAATCTGTTGAACAATCACTGTTAGTGCTCAGTAGAAGGTAAATTCAGAATCCATATATGTATTATGTACCCAAAAAAAATGCAGCAGCCACTAAGACCAGCACAGACAGAGAACTTATCAATCCACTGAACTTCCTCCCGCACTGCCATGTTCACCAGCTTGCAGGAATGTGGGAAAACAAAATGGGACAAATTATCCCAGTGCAGGAAGCATCTCCCTGTACTGGATTTTGGTCACTGATACCAGTTTTTCCAGACTGTTAGAAGGTCAATCAACAATATAGTTAATTTTTGCAGGTATGGATGTGTTTGTCTGAGGGTGCACATATCTCTCTTAATCTTATACAGAGACAGCTAATAAAAATAATAGGAGAGAAATGTTTAGGCCGATTCTGTTTCCAAGCGGTATATTAAACATTAAAAAAAAAATGGACAAAAGAAATTGATAATAGCCAGCCGGACAGACAGTTAGTTGGGCAGCAGACAAAAATACAATAGCACAAGTAGGTAATAGGATCTGAGAAGCTATTTTCAAAGCAATATATTAAAAAGATGTGACCAGATGTGCAAAGATGTTACAGGATAATATTATTTTTTACTTCATCTTACTTCACACCCATGTCTCTTGTGATTTGACTTCAGATCTATCCTAAACTTCTCATGTTCTCTTATGTGAAAATAGAATAGAGCCCATTCATGACTGTAACTTTTGGATTATACTGTATTAGAAATAAGAGTGATTTATGTTTTGCAAATAAAGATGAGAGTTTGGCACATTTTTCTGGGACCTGAATTAATAGAAATTGGTTGCTGAAAAGGCATAAGAAAAAAGGAAATCTTCATTCTGCTTTTCTCTTCTTTCACATTTTGAGGTCTCTGTTGTATACCAATACAATTTCATTTGGCAGAGAGATACGACAGAACCAATAAAAGGCTGTTCAGCTTTAGATGATCTTTTTGTTGATGCTTCAAAAGGCTCTCAGTCTCTCAGTATTCTGTTCAAATTTTGCAGCATTCTTCCAGAGTTTCTGCAAGGGCTACTTCATGATGAAGTTCTGTTTTGGCAACCATCCTGCAGTAGCAAAGTATCTGCCATGAGAGCTGAAGAAACAACTGGCCTGCCCTGATGAGCCATGGGCAAGAAGGGTTTGGTGGGTTTCAAGCCCTCAACCACTTGGGCCTGTCACTGCCAGTCACTGCTAGTAGAAAATCTCAAGGCTTTAAGCTAATGCTGGTCCATAAGACTGAGAAAAATAGAAATTTGTGTTGTCTCATGGATACTTTATATATCATTGAATGTACAAGATAGTAATTTTTTCTTTTACTTTGTTCATTAATCAGATAGCCTTTCACGTAGCTATCTGTGAAACACATAAAAGAAAGCATGATTTTGAAAGGCTAAGTAAGTAGTTCACTTCCATCCAAGATTCTTGTATAATATCTTCTGGTGCTTTCCAATATCATTTCTCCATCCTTGCAGTCAGCATTCAGAGCTGAGGGACAGAGACATGACTGTGAAGTGTTCCCAGAAGGCTGGTGCAAAAGAAGCCTGACCCCAATCTTATATTTTCTCTCCATATCTTCTACTTGTCAAGACATCTCTATTTTTCCTTCAGTGAGGTACACAGCTTCTTTTTGTGTTGTGCTTACCTTGATACACAAGCTCTTACCACACCTACTTCTCTTCATCCTGAACACATTCATTTAAGAATGGTAAATTAAATCTTCAAAAATGTGAGATTGATCTGCCCCAATGTTTCCTCTGATCAGTAGTTCATCGAATATTCCTGGCTTTTGTTTAACCCCACACAGAGACAAAAGGCATAAATTTTTTCAATGCAAATGAAAGTGACTTTACTGAGCAACCTGATTAAGAGAGGGTTTACTTTACTATCAATTTGTTGAGAGTGTTTAATAATTTCGGGCAGATACAAATTTGAGTGATCTTGCTATAAAACAGTTCAGATTAAACTGAAAGCCTGGTAGGTTTCAAAATGCTGGGAAACCTTGGATAATAATTTTGAGGACAATTGCTGAAGTCAAGCAGAACACTGATTTTGTTTCCTTCTGCTTTTAATTGATGACACAGTGAAAGAATTTCATGTAATGGATCTGAAGAAGAAAAATTCTTGTCTTTTTCCTAACACAAGAAGGTGCTGCCTAAAAATCTCTCATTGTGCAGAACCAAGACAAACAGGATTGCAATCAGACATTTATGTTGATGAATTTGTTTGTTTTTCTGCTGCAAGAATTTGCTGAAGGGACATATTCACGACTCCAACTTCTAATACAGAAGTGCTGACCATATTCTTCTGTGCACCACACATTTTAGAAGCCTGAGAACCTTATGAGACTTAACAGTATTGATAAAATCCTGACATTCGATCTTTTAGCCAGAATAAGAGTGGGTGGTTTTTTCACAGTTGTATTAACAAAGAAGAGGAAGATGATGTTGCCAAATAAATTTTTCAATCTAGTAGATATTATTACATACAGTGCATACATACACACACACACGTGTATACACACATTTGTATACATATGTATATATATGTATATGTATATCTATATATATATATATATAGATATATGCTTCTTGCTATGTTGATTAATCTTCTGGATTTCTACAATAAAGTGAATGAGATAGGAAGAATCCTTAAGTAATCTCATAGTCAGAATTTTTAAGGTTCTCTAATAAGACTGTTCCTTGGCTTTAAATCTAATGTTGAGGTCAATCCAGAATTCCCTGAGAGCTCTTTTCTAGTTGACTGAGAGTTCATCTTTTTGTGTCTCAGATTATATGGAATAGCCACAGTTCATTTTCTGAGGCCAAAAAGAATACCACCACCAGTAGCACTAACCTTCTACATTATAAACCCCATAAAATCTCACATAGTAACTTGCACAATTGAGAATTCTATTTTGCATTTTAATTTATGAGTTCAGATATCTTTTTTTCTGAATTTTCACACTCTAGTAGTAATCTCTATAATTTGAATTTGAGTCTTTTGTTCACTGGGAGATGAAATTATCTGTGATCTGTTAGGACCCTCAAGCAAGAACTCAGATACTTCAAGCAAGAGGGAAAATGCACAAATATTTATCACTGGCATCAGCACAAGTATTATAGAAACACAGATTCCTTGGCTTATTTCCAAGCCATGGCAGCTTTTAAGATAACTTGAAGCCACTTTTTAGTTTGAGTCTGTCCTTTGAAAGTACTTGATAAAATCTGTTCCATTTCTTATGGCATTTCTTATGGGCATATGTTGTCATCTATAGGCTTTAAGGGTTTGGCCTGCAACCTGACACAATAGAATATATGTTCACTTTGCATAATTTTGAAAGAAACCTCCTTCTTAGAAGTACCCCTTAGAAATGTCATAGTGCAGTGAAGGAAATTCACGTTATGATCCATGGTATGTTAACCTTACTGAAGTTGATCAGTGTACATATACGTTATAATCCTCTGGAGATTTTTTTCCTTCAACTGAATATGCAAAACAATTAAAACAATGGACACTCAGTGAAAGTGGAAAACCTGAGGTACGGGGTTAGAAATTAAACACCTCAATTTCTTGATCAAATAGTAGATAATTTTAATGAATTTAACTTGAGAAATTTCATAAAGATCTTGTAATAGGCTATTGGATGTGAAGCAATAAAATTAGATGATCTCAAATGGAAATACTTTCTAATTTCAGAAAATTTAGATAGTTTCTGACATACTAGGAGTAAGGCATTTTGCTGATGTGAAAGCAACAATAACTTCACTGAGGAAAGAATGTAGTACAACAGAATATCAGTGTTTTGAAGATAGGTATTTTGATGAGATTTCAAAGACCTATAAAAAGATAATTCACATTTCTCAATCTTTCCTATTGCCATCAGAAGTAGAAATGATCTAGCAAACCTAAGTAGAAATGCTTGTAACATGTACCCTTGCACTTTACTACCATTGCAACATTTACAGGTGACCATAAAACCTAATTCCCACCATCCCGCTGTCTGAATTCCTATATTGTTCTATTATACATCAGATCTATGTGTTTAAGAACAGAAATAATTACAATCTCCTTTCTTTATTTTTTTCCCACGGACTGCAGAAAGCAGAAATGATTGCTAAGAAATTTTTCTTACTTATTTCACAAGTTCATCTTCTTCTTCCATGTTTTAATTAGTATTATTTATAACTCTTCTTTTGCTCATAAGACATCTTCTATTGTAATGTCATTGGGGTTAGCATCCTCACTCAGCCTGTTTGAAAGCTGAAACCAGTAGTCTCTGATTCCCTGAGCCCACCACTGCTTTTAATAAGATCTACTAAAGCTGTTAGGAATTAAAGGTCATTACAGCTTTGTGTATATTTGGGCTATTTGGCAAAATTAGCTTGCCATGGTGGCCTGATGGGTAATGATGAGCACATCTGGTTCCATTTCTTCAGAGCTACCACAGCAAGATGTAATTTCATCGAACATGAGCTTTCAGTATTTACTACCTGGGGAAATCCTCACAGGGATTTAACTCTTCTCTGCCCACTTTAAGGTCATTTACTCTGGTTCTTCCTTTGTCTTCAGTGCATCAAACCATTTAATTCCCACCATTTCTATTTTCTGCCAGGGACCAGTCCACAATATGAACTAGAAGATTGTTTGTGACAAGGATAGACAACACCACATGTTTATGCAATGCCTGGAACAGGTGCTGGGCACACTCTAACTTATACATCTCTCCATAAACTGACAGTGCTGTAGACAAAATTTTGCTTTAGGACAGAGGGCTCACAGCAATGATCAAGCCTGACTTTTTTTCTGAATGGCAAAAAGCTTACATACTGTATAACGTGTTGCAAGAAAGAGATCAGAATTAGATCACCAGGAAAATTTATCTTTAATAAGGAAGAGTATAAAGAAATTATTTTATTAAAAACATGAGAAACTATGATTTTTTTTTCTTTTTATATTGCAAAGGCAGTTCAGTTAAAATGTAAAGTCCGATACCACAAAAGGCATAGCAAAAAACATCCCCCACAGATGACTATAGTACGGTTTCTTAGTGCTAGAAGTATATGCAATTACCTTTATTATAAAAATGGTATCAAATCTAAAATATTACTAAAATCTACTGTCTGTACATCTCATATTATTATTGTTATTTATTTATTTATTTATTTATTTATTTTGCTGTCCATAACACATTAAATTAAAAGGATGTGAGTGGAAATGAAGAGCAGCACAGATGTTTAGCTGCACATGGGAGTACACCAGAACTCCCACTGATATTTTCCTGTATTCTCAAAATAGATAAGGTTAGATTACACACCTGCCTGTTTTACTGTTAATACTTAATAGAAAACAAGAGAAATAATAAAATATTATTCAGATGAATTTATTAAAAACAGGAACAATTCCATGGGACCAAAATTAATTTATGGTTATTCTTGATAAGCAGACTGCATTTTATACCCAGCAAGTGTGGGGGTTTTATCTTTTGTTTCAATTATTTGCATATTTCTGAATTGTCATGAACGCTGGGGAGTGGAAACCCCTCCTCCCGTACATTTAGCAACACAACTGAAGCCTCCACATGGATTTGTTCTCTGTTTCTTCCTATTTGTGTGAATGCTGGCATATAATGAAATGAAAGGCAAGACCAAAACAGGCACTTGTTCTTGAAGCAGTAAACAAGTAGGGTCATCATCACTCCTATGGGTAATCCCATAAAACTGGATTTGACTTCAGGTTCTTAATTGTGATCAGACATCTGACAGCTCCTGGAATGTGGCAAAACCATGATACTTTTAGCAGAAAGGTGCCCCAACTTAGCTTTTTGAAGAAAGCTGGAACAACAGAAGATTGGTAAGTCATTTAAAAAAAGAGGAAATTGAAATAAAATTCCTGTACGGAGACTGAATCTTATCAGCCTGAGACTTGCTCTGCCATTTGCTTAACAGTTCAAAAAAATTCTTGTGAAACATCTGCAACCTGTCCGAAAAAATAGTCTCAGAGGAATTTGTGTCATCATCCTGAAAACACTTATTGTACTTATGACTAACACAAATCCAGATACCAGATATACCACAGTACCAGAACTAATTTATAATGAGAAAAAAACTACACTCTCCCCCCTCCCTAGATGCTTAATTTGTTTATTAGATGAAATTGTTCTACTAAAAAGCCCAATACATTACATAAAAGTACTTATTTTATGGGTGCAGAATAATTAGTACTTGGAACTGGTCAGCTGGGGTAAGCAGAAAATAAACTTCACCTTTTCATCAGCAAGACACCAATTGCAATCATATTTGAATTTTCTTCACCATTAAGGGATTTTTAATATAATTTACAGCTTAACTGAGGTTAGGAACATCATATGATCCATTATGTTGTCTTGAATATTGCAGGGAAGTCCAATCCAAAATATTTTTCCTTTTCCCACAGACTCAATCAGAAGCATGCTATGCACCATACTGTGGCTGAACTGGTTTTCTTGTCAAAGAGAGCATTGTAATTAAAATGGAGTTACAAAAAAATATTCAGTAGCGAAGTGATAGTAACACTAGAAGAGCCCCAAAATACATGAGCAAGTCTTCTTTTTCTTTTGTCCAGAATCAACACAGAAAGTCCCTTCGTGTTGGAAGCCCCATGTGTAGTTCTTCTGCCATTCCAGTACTCCCCATATGTACACAGAAATAATACTTCCAACTCTGAAACGCAATTGTCCTAGGAAAGACAGAAAGAAAGATGGAAAAATCTGCACATCAGAAGTTTTGACCTTTCAAAGCTAACATAAGCTCACCCTTTCCAGAAGAGTGTTCCTTGCAAATTCCATGCTGTTCAACAGGACCGTCTTTCTTAACTCTTTCCCTGCATGCATATGTAGTGACATCATCCCATAAAAATTCTCCTGGCTCAGTCTGCTCCCAGTGTAGGTGTGCAGGATATGAGTATGGCCACTGCTCCAGAGAGCTCATCTTCTCACATGAGGGTAGAGGAAATTTTGTAATGCTTATCTATAGCTCTATCCTTTAGTTACTGACTGTCACACAAATTAATTAAGAAGCATTTTTGTGTGCATAATGGTAAAAGGACTCAAACTTCTCACTCACTCTTGAGCCCTTTTTAAGGGCTGCTTCTTTGAAGTCCCTTTAAACTCAACATGTTGATAGAAACAGCAGTGAAACTCCATGCAGATATAGAAACCATTCTTCTCTTTGCTCAAGGTGGGGAGTAGCAGTGGTAGCAGTGGCTGGAACTGCAGATTTTTAGGCAGAGTAACTCCTTTTAAGAAGAGAATAAAACTGTTGAATCTTTATAGCCAGTCACAGACATGCTCAGCTGCTACTGTCTGTGCCTCAGTCTTACCTTATTCCTCCCTCTGTGGGGACAGACTAATGAAATTCTGATCTCTTGGCCTACAAGCAGGCAAGCATGAAGGTGGGTTTTCTGCTTTTTTCCCCACAAACTCAGGGTGAACTGATGGGTTTACCACTGAATTTCTTGTCTGCAAATGAATGCATTCACGCTTCACTGGGTATGAGAACTTGAAGATGGGAATAGCCTTGCATAAAAAATATACAGTGGGGTTCAAAATCAAATTTTATAATCAAAATATAATTCCACTGTGTGGCAACAAAATCGACTTCCAGGAGAATCAGAGTCTGTTTTCTAAATTGTAATTTTCTCTGTTTGTCACTTGTACCTTAATTTTAACTCAAAGCACATTTTAAATATTACTATAGTGTTAAATAATTTGTAGTAACTTGGAATGTCACTATAGGTTAAAAAAAAAACAAACAAAAAGCTCTGCTGAGACATACCTATTAGCCATTTTTGTTAATTAAGGATGAAAGCAGAAATTCAAGAAAAAAGCTCAAAATTATGTGCGCAACACAAGACAAAAACCAAAATCATCCAGCTTTGACGTTCAGTGGAGGAAAATGAAAGGAGTTCACTATTTAACTTACTGCTTTCTGTAAAACCTTGTGAAACAGTAATAACACCAAGAATCCAAATAACCCATCTATTTCAGCAACAGCTAGTTAACTAAACAAACAGCAACCTGGATGAATCTTATTTTATCTGTCTTTGGCATGGCTGTTCACAGTTTCTTAGCAGCTGCTACATTAAAAAAGCACTCCAGAGAGAATGAGCTTTGAGGCTCTGCAAGCATCTTTAAAATTCTGAAGTTCAAAACTGGCAGACTATCTTCAAAAAGTATTTTGCATGTATGTCAGGACTGTCATGAATTTGAGACACTGCATGTGGTCTTACAGGTCTAATTAAATCCTCTAACTAGATGAGATTACTGCATGCAATATACTATACTGATAAGTGTAATTAATGGGAGTAAATGGGACACCCCTGACTTATGCAAATAAGGCATTATTAGTTTATTCAGCCATCTGTTCTGATTTGAGTAGGCATTTCCCACTATGCCAGAAATTATATTCACTTTAGTTTTCTGAAGAAATTATTATGAATAATTCTGACTCATTCTGAAGAATGATTACTTTCTTCTCGCACCTGAGTTCCTCCCTTACAGATAGCAAAGATCAACTCATCTAACAGGGCATTACCTCTGTCCTCACCATTCACACTCTTTAAATAGCATCAAGAAATCATGGTAGCTGTTTACAATGGTATCACATTTAAGTCTGTAAGTGACACGAATGCTTTATAGCTCTGTATTTACAAGATATCAAAGTGGTTTCTTAGAGAGTAGTGCAATTTCCCTTCTGCTCTGGGTGCATAAAATCAGTGAACCCAATAAACTAGAAAAGCCTCATTAATGGAATCAACTGTCCTTTGTAAGTGAGCAGCAGAAGCCAGCAGATCAAAGGTGCCCCACTTCCTTCAGTAGTGCCTGCACATCTGTTTTGGTTAGATCAAATATGTGGTTAAGCTTTCTGGTTGACAACAACAAAGCTTTTTGATATTACTGTTTTTCTAATATATGCTGACTTTCAGCCCATCTTTTTCTATAAATACTTAAGCGTTTTAACATGGTTATGGGTCTGATTGATATAAACTGTGTCTAAGTTCAGCTGTGGTGTTAGAAGAGATGTGATGCCCCTCATCTGGCTTATGTAAATAAAAAGATTAGACAGCACTTTGCTGGAGTTAAGTTTCCTTCAAAATAACACCAAATGCTGGTACTTTTTGCATCTATATCCAGCTACAAACAACCCCAGGACTGGATCTGCTATTCTATCAGTAAATGTGCTCTTGCTTTTGAAAAAGAGATAGAAATCATAAAGAATGGTATAACCTCTCCATAGTTTAAGAAAAACCAAAATAAAATCATCATTTTGTAAGAACATATTTAACTGGGACCAAATTTGAAGAGTTAATTGTAAATTATACAAGAAGCTACTTTGAGAACAAATGTTTTAGTACTGAAAGTGGTCATGTATATATATGTAGCTAGAAACCCATTGAAACTGTAAAACACTAACCTGAATACTGCAAACCCTTGAGTTAATCCAGTGTCCAGCCCAGGACTTCATGATCAGGGTGATTGCATTACCCACAACAGAAAAAAAAAAAAAAAAAAAAAAAAAAAAAAAAAGAAAAAAAAAAGGGGAAAAAAAAAGCCCTGTTTATTTGTTAGAATGCAGGAATAATCTGAACAGGTCTTGTAAAATATGTCAAGAAACCCTTCTTTCTACTCAGGAAGGAAAACAGATAATTTTAATTCTGGTGTTTCTATTTGTAACCTAACATATTTCTTCAGCAAAAGGAGACAAGTAGTGACTTCCTCTTGTTCATATCACTCCCCAAAGTGCCTCCACCCTATCCTTTTTTGAGAGATATCCTTATTCATTCTTATTTATGAAACTTAGGTTATCCAATTCACTTACGAAGTCAACAAGGCAAGTTAACCAGGGCTTTAGATCAATAGCAAATGTTACATTTCATATGCCCTAAGTACAAACTAGAAATAGCATAAACATTTATAAAAGGGCTCATGGAGAATGGATGTATGAAGAACATTTATTTGTTTGCTTATTTAGGTTTCCTTTGTTCTCAGATCATTTGGTATTTGTTTAAAGCTATACAGTGATTTGATTCTTACCAACTCTAGATAGAGCATGCATGTTTATATAGAGCTGAATTATCCTCCCCAAAGATGGAAATTACAGCCAAAGATTATCCTAATGGAAAACTGACCTCTTACAAGATTTATTCTTCACACTATGAACCAAGTATGAAAGGTAACAAGCATGCAATCCTAAATTTTGCAAGTAGTCTTTCTAACTGCATTTAATTTTGCATCTTTGTATCATAGTGGGTCCAGCAGGGTCTGGGTTTTGTGAATCTGCATATAGAATTTCGAGCAGAATCATAGAATACATCGAGTTGGAAGGGATTTATCAGGATCATTGAGTCAACTCCTGGCACTGCACAGGACATCCCAAGAATCACACCATATGCCTGAAAGCATTGTCCAAGCCCTTCTTGAACTCTGCCGGGCTTGGTGTTGTGATCACTTCTCTGGGGAGCCTCTTCTAGTGCCCAACCACCCTTTGGTTAAAGATCCTTTTCCTGGTATCTACCCTAAACCTCCCCAAACTCAGTTTCATGCTGTTTCCTCGAGTCCTGTCACTGATCATGAGTGAAGAGAATGGTACCTGCCCCTCCACTTTTCCTCATGAGGAGGTCACAGACTTCAGTGAGATGTCCCCTCAGTCTTCTCTTTAAGCTGAACAGACCAAGTGCTCTCAGCTGCTCCTCATGCAGCTTCCCCTCAAGGTTCTTCACCATCCTGATGACCCTCCTTTTACACTCTCTGAGAGCTTAATATCTTTTTTATATTGTGGCAACGAAGCGGCCCAGTGCAGAGCAGAACAGGACCATGCCCTCCCTTGCCTGCTGGTGATGCTGTGCCTGATTCACCACAGAGCAGGGCTGGCCCTCCTGACTGCCAGGGCACTGCTGGCTCACATTTAACTTGCCATTGACCAGGACCCCCCCAGGTCCCTTTCCGCAGCTCTGCTCTCCAGCATCTCCTTCTTCAGTCTATGTACACAACCAGGTTTGTCCTGGTTGCAGACTCCAGCACTTGCCCCTGTTAAACTTCATCTGGTTGGTGATTGCCCATCTCTCTGATTTGACAAGATCTCTCTGCAGAGCCATTCTGCCCTCCAGGGAGTCAACAACTGCTCTCAGTTTAGTGTCATCAGCAAAATTACATAATATTCTTAGTATTCCTTCAAGTTTTGTGTCCAAGTCATTTATGAAGATGTTGAAGAGCACAGGGCTGAGGATGGAGCCCTGCAGAGCCCCACTAGTGGCCAGATACCTGGTAACACCCCATCCACTATAACTCTTTCTGCCTGATCCTTGAGCCAGTTGCTCACTCATCACAAGATGTGCTTATTCAGCCGAGTGCTGGATATTTTGTCCAGAAGGATCCTGTGAGAGACAGTATGTAAAACCTTTCTGAGGTCCAAAAAGGTTACATCTCTCTTTCCTACGTCATCTAGGTGGGTTGTAGAAGGAAAGTTCAAAAAGCAGGACTTTCATCTCATAAAGCTGTACTGTCTGTAACCAATGACAATGTTGTTCTCCAGGTGAGTTTCAATACTTCCCAGAATAATCTTTTCCATTACTTTACCAGGCACTGAAGTGAGACTGACAGGTCTGTAGTTTTCAGGGCTCCTTCTTCATGCTTTTATTGAAAACTGGAATGTTTGCCAGTTTCCAGTCAGATGGGACCTCTTTGGTCTCCCAAGACCACTCAAAAATCATGAATAACATCAGTTAGCTCATTGAGGATTCTCAGATGAATCCTATAAGACCCCACAGATTTCTAGGGATCCAGCTGGAGAAGCAGATCCCCCACAAGTTCAGGGTCTGGGATTTGATCACTCTTGCAGCCATGGTCTGACAGCTCAGGGCACTGAGATCCCCTTGGTCTGTCATCTGTGCTGAAGACAGAGGAAAAAATACATTAAACACCTTTGTTTGTGACCATTCTTTGTCCTTCTTTGTGAGGTGACTGTCCTCATCCTGCAACAAACCGATGTTATTTCTACCTGGCTTTTGTCATTAACATATTTGAAAAAAACTCTTCTTATTGTCTTGCACACTTCTGGCTAGCTTCAACTCCAGTTGAACTTTGGCCACATGAACTTTCTCCCTACAGTGGCAAGCAGCACCTCTTATTCTTCCCATGTCACCTGACTTTGTTTCCACTAGGCGTACACCTTTCTTTTTCTTTTTTCCAAGAGAACGTCCCTATTCAGCCAAGCCGGCCTTCTGCCTTGTCTTCTTGACTTGAGACATTTGGGAATTGCCTGTTCCTGTGCCTTATGAGGTGCTTAAAAAGAAAAAAAAGCACTGAAGGCAGCATGCCCTACACATATCAAACTGCTCGCAAACAGTGCATTTAATTCATCAGCAGAATTAGGCCAGAACCTAAAAGTATAAGACAGTAAACTGATTATCGATGTGTTGAAAGTACACATTTATCAATCTGAATTATGCAGTAAAGAGCATTTCTTTTCAGCTATATCATAAGCATTAATTTAAATCCATAAAATTTCTGTAATCTGCTTTTTCACTTCAGAATGGACCATTCTTATTTATATCTCAGTGATGGTGCTAATGGATAGTTATTCTTATAGCGGACTTAGCAAGACATTATTTTCATGAAGCTTTTTATGTAATTGTTTTTTACCCAGTTTAGGCTAATCCCCAGAACAGATTAGCCGTCCATCCTGGATAGCAATGTAGTATGGTGTGAGAAAGAAAACATGAAGATCTTTGATGTAGCATTGGGGTATTGCTAGAAAGAAGCTTGCACTCCAGTAGTGGTACTTAGGACATAACCTGAGTAATTCTCTCTTAGAGATTTTCTTTTTTCTTAGGATCTTCAGAGAAAAGAATCCCAGTCTTCAGTCTCCTCCAGGAAATATTATTCCAAAGTAGTCTAGTTCGGGATTTATTTTGTATTTGTCAGTGTGGTTTAGCTGCAACCCATTCTCAGCAAGGGAATCTCCATATGTCATCTTCTACTTCCACAAATGTGGCAGTCTAGATATTTCCTGACAGCACTGATTTTAGATGCCAAAAATTTCTACTCTTTCTCTAATGAAAATTTCATTTTAAACCCTGTTGCATTGAAGGAAGTAGGGATTTTGCCAGGATTTCATTCTATCTGTTTTCAGAGACTACCCATGAAAATGTGCTACATCACAGGACATTTCCAGCACAGCATTGGGTAGGCTGTATCCTGCAAAACGACGTCTTTTGTAAACAATATTTAGAAATCTTGGAGGGAATTTCCTGCTGCTGGTCTGATTGTTTTGAACACCATTGACCTTGCTGCAGATTTCTATTCTAAGAGCAGCTATTCATCTGTGTCCCATCCAATTGCTTTGATGACAGTAACTGCTGGGGAGGTGGATAAGGAAATCTAGAGACACTCGTTCCAGTTGTGAGGCCTGCTGATAACCAGCCCAGATGGTGCTCTGGCTGGTCTATACCAATTTAAACAGTTTGGAAGGAAATAACTTCACTGAGGAAGGAAGCAAAGGAATGCGGAAAGCAAACCAAAAAAATTCCAAGTACAGTGCTAACCTAGACCACATCATTTGCCATCATACTACCAACATTCCACATCAAAACACAGGGCAACTATGCCTCAGACTGCACAAAAAGTATATTTCTAGAATGCACTGGCACTCAGGGCACTCTCAGATGCTCTTCAGATTGCCAGCCCTTATTAAGCAGATAAATCTGCACCATTTGTTGCTGTTTTGCAAAGAATGTTACACTCCTTAACAAGAAAAAAGTATTTCATACACTTAGAATTGTAATGACTCTTTCTTGGATTTTTTTTCTGAACACAAGGAGGATATCAAGGCACAAAAGCCAAACCACAGGGAGCAAAACTGATTTATTTACTTAACTTCGTATCTTCTAAGTCAAAAACTCTTCTAACTTCTTTATCTCTCCTCTATAAAAACATATATGTGTAAGACTTACATTTTAGTGGACTTAATTTCTGGATAGTATTCTTCTCTTTGGTCTCTTTTGATGGTTATTTTACAGTCATAAAGTAGTTTTCATGTTTCAAATAAATCAGAAGTCTCGCTAACTGAAGCCTCTCCAAAAGCAGTACCTAATCAGATCATAGAAATTTAAACTAAAAAAGGCACAATCAAAAATTGTGTTGTGATCACACCGTGTGAAGAGTATTTACCTAGCGGGGTTGGTTTCTCTATTCTGTCTCAACATTTAATAGGAAGTCTTTCCATTTTCTGTCTGTTTTATTATATAATAAACAGCAGATGTAGTCTGAAACAGCCTGAAATTATTAGAAAAGTTAGACAACTTCCATAGCCTACGTAATGACGATCAAAGATTTAGTAAATATTCAATATCATCATTTGATCTTGAAACCATCAAGTGTATTACATAATTTTCAGTATTTTATATTTTTATGGAAAGAATAAAATTATTTCAATATGATGACTTACTAATAGCTCTAAAAGAAAAGAATGGAGACTCAGGGTATCAGCCTATGTAGGTATCTAGAACTGGAGTTCTGAGTCATATAAGCTAAACTTCTATTCAGTATGTTTTATTATATTATGTTCAGTGTATTACTGAATGTAAATGTTTCATTAGTTCTTCAGGTTCTTGATTTCAACAAAATTGTTTAGCTTCTATCTTCAAACAGTTGTGGTTTTTAGTGGTAAAACTTGCAATGTCTTCAGAAACCCCCCATCAAGAGTTATGTAATGACATCTCAGCTTTAATTTCATAACATGTAAGATCTGGCTCAAAGACTCACTGAAATCACTGATCATATTTCCACTGACCTACAATTTAAGGGAGTGGCAAAATTATCTTCTAAGTTTGCACGCCTATGCAACTTCGGCTGAAACAGTACAATAAGTTCTTACAGAACTGTTTATGATCCCAAATTATGCTCATCTCTGAAATTAAAAGTAAATTATACAAACAAAAACAACTTAGATATAGCTTGAAACTTATAGGGTACAGCATGCAAAAGATAGGTAAAGAGAAATTATATTTGATATTCGTCCTGAAATTAAGTACAGAAGGATAAAGATAAAATATTACCTATAAGTTGGAGGAGAATATTCCTTTATTCAAAAGGAGGTATGCAGAATTTATAATCTGGATCTCTTATTCTCTCACACATAAGAATATTAGAGAAATACAGAACAAATTCAAAATACAAACAAAAACATGATTCAGAGGGCAGCAAGGGTGATGCAGTGATAAAGGACAGCACAAAAGCAAATGGCCTATTCCATTGTCCTCTTAACATTTCAGCTAAGAGTCAAACACTGAGGCTGTATAATGTTTTCCAGTTTTGATTAGGAGAATAAGAACCAAGTTTAAATCTGTATCACAGTTGTCCCAGTTGTTAAACAAACCACAGGTCTGAAGAGTTCCTTGTGAATGCAATACAGACTTTCATCTTTGGTGTGCAGAATAACCAATTTCCAGTGTGACTGAGCTTTCTGTGGTCATGGACCACATGTGTTAAGAGGAGTAATTAACTTCTCTCTAAACAAGTTAGTGGAACCTAGACCTGACAGCATGGTTTTGGGCATGATTTTGGTCTGCATTTTCTAGAAGGTTTAGCTACACAGGTCAGGAGGGTTCTTCTAAGATCCCTGACTAATAACTGGGTTTTGGGTTTCTTTCTCACAGACAACTGCACTGTCCTATGGTAGATATAAGAGATGATTAGTGTATGATTTTTCTGAAATTACTGTTTAGAAAATTTGATTTTCCAGCAGTTTTCATGCATTCTTCGGAATGGAAGCTGAGCCTGATCTAGTCATCCTGGTCATGTGTTTAGTTGTGATTGTATTGGGGTTTGTATCTCAGATTGAGGTTAATTTAATCTGAAATAACAGCACACTTCTTGGATGTAACTGCATGAAGCAGGTCCCCACCACACTCTTAAGCACATCTAATCCTCCCTGCATCATCATGGCATTAACAAGATACGTTTTGTTTTTTGGGTTTTGAGGTTTCTTTCCCACAAACCCTTATACTAAGAACAAATGGCTTTCTAGACATCTTTGTTTTAAGGAACCTTCTTTATGTCCCCCATGGCAAGGCTACTGAAAGTTTAACCTGTTTGGAAATACCTTGTACTATTAGAATGCTGCACAAGCAGGACAGAAAAAAAAAAAAAAAAAAAGACACTTATCCTCTGTGACAGTTCCACCCCAATACAAAGCTCTCTGTTAAGCTTACATAACAATCAGCTATCACCTTGCCTTGTATCTGTGTTTCATCACTCAGTTGCCCTCTGGTCCTGCTGACACTCCTGACACACCTTCCTTGCAGTCACTTGCATGTCAGTCAGCAGCTGCCTTCTCACACATCCAGCCCTGATGATCTGCTTGTGACGTACCAGCAGACAGTGCTGGGGATGAAATTCAGCAATGGAATCTATCAAAGGTTGATCATACATTGCACTGCTGTAAATGTTAGGGTTGTCAGGTGCTGAGCTGAAGTAGGAAACCGAGTTAGCTCAAAATAAGTAGATTTTATTGGACATGGGGTTGATTTTTTTCTTTGTTTGTTCGTTTGCTGTCAGGTTAGTTTTTAGCCATGGTAATTCCTGATCTGAGTCATTGTGTGATTTTGTGAACTTTTGTGGTAGAACAAAGGCAGGAATGGGAGTGCATAGCTGAGGATGGAAAGCAAAGGAAGGAAGCAACATTTTAATTCTAGCTCTCATTTATATCAGCTTTAAATTACTTTGAAACCACAACCACCTTTACAGAGGTAAAAAAAAAAGTCCAGGTCATGAGCACCACTGATGAAATGTTACAACACTTGTCAGAAGTGCAAACTAAATAATCATTCCCATCCCTGGCCTCACCACTACCTAAAGATCAATATCAACATTTGCTACCAGGAGTCAGGATCTCCTGTACCCCGTGTCATCCTTTTTATTCTTCATGTTATCCATATATATGCTTTACTTAAATCAACCATTACACAGGATAAAATCTATGCTACAAGAGGATCCACAGTTACCCTGCCTTGCAGCTACAATATTTAAAGTAGGTGTTGGTAGTCCTGTTGCAAATATCTTTGAAATGGATTTTGTGATGTAATACAATGCAAGTGACCTGCCATGAGTCCCTGCCATATAAGCCTAGGGTTGGGGGTTTTTTGTATGACATCTGTTTATAATCTAAATAAAATAAAAGGCCCAAATAATTCCTTTTCTTTTGAGATTATTCATTAACCATTTTTACGATAATTTGCCTGGCAAAAAGGTTAATATAAGTAGATAGAAAATAAGATATTAATCATTGCAATCCCCACCCCCAAAACTGGTAATTAATCAGTTCTGTGCCACACAGGCACAGTGTCCTTGCATTAGAGAAAATATTGCCAAAGTTCCTCCAATGTGCCCCAAAGAGTACAAGGCTCTTCAATTTTAATAAACATGCACACACAAACATACTTGATATGCCAAGACAGGAGGCCTGGAGTATTTGAGACAAGGCGGCAGCACCACGCAACAATAGTGCAGTTTGTATTGCTGGCAGCACTGGCATACCACTGGCCAGAACTTCAAAAGTGTCCAAAAGACCAAAGAAACTGCTGCAAACAGAGAGCAACTTTAAATGCTGATGGAGTACTTTGAAGTGATTATTAACAATGCATCCCATAGCCCAAGGCATGCACAAAGTATGTCTGTACACCAGGCTGCTGAATGGAACAGGATTTGTTTATCAGCCCCTCCACCGAGACCACAGAGGCTCCCTCTGAAACAATTTATTCTCATCTCCTGCAGCTGAATGTGCTTACAGGCGTTTTCTCTGGGACAGATTCAGCTAATAAATGATTGGGTCACTGGAAGTGGTAGTAAGTCCTATCTGGAGAAAGCTGTAAGCCATATTCCACACCAGAGGGGAAAAAAAAGGCTCAAAGACAATATGGTGTGCTTGTGTTTGTGTTCCATTCCTGACAACACTGATTTAAATTTTTGTGGCCAAATGCAATTTTTGTGCAACTGCTGGCTCCCTGGATTTGTTAGGTGGGAATAGAAGTACCAGTAGAAATCATCTGACCTGTCACAAAGGGAGTAGCAAGAGACTTCCACTAATTACTGTTAAGACTGGTGCAAACCATTTTCCTTCTGCAGACTTCTGTTCTTCTGCTAAACTTTGGTGGTTTTGCTGCTGTCATGCAAGCTCAAATTGCGCCTCCATCATTTGTCTGTATGGGTTTTCTGTCTTTTCCTGGGACCCGGACAAAAAGCTTTCTGGGCATGAATGGCTGCTTTGTTTCCCTGCTCTGAAAAGATCTTAGGCAAATGTAGTCAAACTCCAAGTTTGGTAGGAAAAAAAAAAAAATCTGGCCAGGTTTGTAGCCTTCCAAACCATGGCTGAATACTTTGAAGTTAGGATAGATTTTTTTTCCTGATGTGTTCTCTTCTCTGTGAAGAAATTCCTTCATAGCTACTCTTCACTGTGTGTCTAGAAAGTCATAGTCAGGCATGAAATATGAAAATTACTATAAAGAGGACAACTTAGGATCTCATTCAGAGTGAATATATCCTTTAAAGCTCAATGAAGCAAATAATGAAACGAAGAAACAGGATTTATTGCAGAAGCTGAAGTATAAAAGACTCATTAATGACCATCTCTGGTTTTGTATGCCTGTCAAATATATATTTGTAAGCCAGTTGCCCTATGGATAGATACTGTATCAAGATATTTTTGGCTAAAAGATACAATCAAACCACAGATCTGCACTGCATATTTTAGGAAAAAGGGAATTGGTTGCATTTAGCTTGCAGTGTCCTTTTATTCTTCAAGACTCTTTTAGCTGCCTAAAAACAAAACTTTTTTTTATTAGAAAACTAACTTCAGCTTTTGCACGTTTATTCCAACGTATTTCCAAGAGAAGTCAATAATGAATGTTTAAGCTTTTTCCTTTAATAGGTGAAGTTTAATTAAATAAATATCCTGTTCTAATATGTGCTGCTACACTGAGGTCTGAGCACCTGAAGAGATTAACCAAAATAAAATGTCAACATTTGGGTTTGTTCACTGGTTACTAGCTAACATTCAGGAGTATAAATTGATTTCAGATGGGAATGTCAGCTGCATGCTCTGGCTAGAAATGAAGCTCTGACTCAGAGGGGTAGAAAAGCTATTACAATCCAAATTTCTCAATTTCTTCCAAGTAGGGGAATGACACCAAGGGGAGAATCATCCTGTATCCATTGAAGTATTTCCTTCTACCCCCAAATAACAGCTAACTCTTTATAAACAGTGCCATCGGCCATTGTGAAGCCTTTCTCCCCAGACCACTCTTCTCATGCCTTGCCTAAAATCATCCCCCACCATGTTTTTCAGGGTTTCCTGCAATCTTGCAGACTAGTATGGTTTTTAACCATCAAAGGGAAGCAGCAGGAGGATGGATTTCGAATAAAACAAAATAACAATGTGGGGAGAAATGTCTGGTTTATGCTAAAACAGAAAGGCTTCCTTCACTTTGAATCAGAAAATCGTTTGTTTCTAAACATGCTCATAGAAGTTTCATATGAGGCATCAATCACAAGAAGGAAACAGAAAAGAAGGCAGTGGTGACATCAGTCCCAAGTGCTTTTAATCAGTAGCCCAGCAGTTATGGTATTTATCTAAGATAATTAGGACACATGCATGGCTTCTTGCATTGTACTGTGTGGTTATAGCAGCTCAGGACAGCACAGCTCACACCTCTGCACCACTCCCCAGCTGCCCTTCGCTGAACTGCTAACCTTACAAGGAGAGCTCTGACGGGTGTCAGGTTTTCAGAGCCAACAAACTCTTAGGTGTCTTGTGCAAGTTTCATCCCCACATGAGCTATGCAGTCCCCAGTGGAAAAACCCAAGCTCTCTGGTGTGGTCTGAAAGCTGTGGGTCCCAGTCCTGCCAGGCGACAGAGAGTGAGCCAGGAAACTGACACACAGTCAGGTCACATTCTTTTTAATGCAGAGGGGTGCAGGTGAGCCCTGCTGGGTTGAACTCTTATTATGCATCTCTGTAAAAAATTGATCTAATATCTCCTCAGATGTGGAGGATTGAAACACAGCTAGATACGATTTTTCTTAAATCAGTAACATCAGAGGGCCTATGACTTATGACTTGGGTTTACAGGGAATCTGTAGCAGCTGCAGACATTGTATTTAATTTGGCTGTTAGGGACTATGTGTAAGGAGCATGTACTTCCTCTGGCCTCCAGTGCCCAGAACAGTGTTCTGTAGTATGGATGTAATACCTGGCATGATAATATTAATACCATTCACTAACCAATAAAATTCCATGTGGGACTGACTTGACTTTCCTGTTTTATGTTGAGGCTGACAATTTTTCCTTTGAAAATGGCTATCAAGCAAGAGGCAAGTAACAGACTCTGGGTTCCATTTGCAGGTTAAAAACAGGCAGATGTAATATCTAGTTCTGAGCTAAGTTTGATCATCTACTCACCTTTTTCAAATTCTGTTTAAAGAAAGTCTCATCCCAAATTTAGCTTCCAACAAAGCCCCTCTTCCTTTGAGTGGCATATTTTTATTCATGGCTTAAGTGTGGCTCTAATTCTGCTAAATGATTAACCACCACAGGGGTAAACCATATGAACATAAGTGTGGATCCCTTCAAAGGCCTTTCAAGTTTTCTTCATCCTCCGGACAAACCCTCAAGGGCCAAGTAACCAAGAGATGTTTTTGTCTTTCTTTCCCCACCCTTTGCCTTTTTTTCCAGTTCTAAGCAACCATAAAATATGTTCTACACACTTCTGTGATGCAGGGAGAATAATAAGCTGCCCTGGGCCAAGCCACTTACAGAAGCAATAGAAGATTATTTGAACTGAGCAGGAAGCTATTTATCTCCAAATTGCTTATGTTTAAGCACACTTTAAAAAATCTTCTTCTTTTGACCAAATCAAAACAAACCTCCAAACACAGATGTTCACTAAGTATCCAAACATGAATAAAAAATATTCAGAGAAATTTGTGGGAAAGAACTCAGAACTTAAATCCAAAAGTCCTTACACAGATTTTACTCAGTCAGAAATTGCTCTTAATTAATTGAGGCTAAGCAATGAGTAAACCTTTTGGAATTTAACCATCTCCTTACATAATTGTGTTTTTTTTTTTATTAGGCATTTTAATCTGATACTTTCATACAGCATTGCACCAGCAAAATCACAAACTATAAACTATCTCCTGAAAGCCATGAAATTGAAGCCAAGAGCTTCTGCCTAACTTGAAATTTGTTGCTTCAGGGGATAAACGTGCCAGATCCTAGTATGTGGGTCACTTGTTTTGCCAGACCATTGAGTGTAGGAAGAGATTTGTATTTCTTATCCTGAAGAGGGCAGAGAATAAGTATTTTCACCATTTTTCAACTTATTATGTTTTATAAGTAAATGTGTGGTAATCAAAAACTGGAATATGGAATTAATTATATTTAGATCATACAGTGAATTTTGTCTTTCTTAATATCTGTGCTGTCATTTCCTATCCTAACATTTCAGTATGCACATTGCAACATCTACCTAGTGCTACAACCGGCACTAACTGCCTGAAGACAATGGATCAGCAGATTCAATTACTGCCAAAGCACATCAAAACAGGGTAAAAGACTATATGGAGGGCATTTTGAACAAACTTGCAGGGCATTTTGAGAAAACTTGTATAGCCACTGCCTCTGCTTTTCCTCTCCCGTCAATAAATGCAGAAATTCAAATACCAAAGCTCTCAATACATTTCACAACCAATAAAAAAATCTAATAACCATGGTTTTAGTTACTCTTCTCTCTGTGCATCACAATAACACACAGTCCTATCTTTGCAAAAGGAAATTTTCTTAGGGTCATGAATTAACAATATCATTTCTTACTCATATAATATGAGAGCCTGTCACATAACTACATACTCTGGAAAGTATGAATCTGAATCAAATAATGACTAGGCTAAAATCCTCCAAAGCTCAATTACAATAGCTAATTATGCTTTTTATTTCCCATTTTCCTTAACAATTAACTCTGTTGATCATTAAGAGTGCACTATATAAAAACCTTTCTACAGTCAGACCTTAAGAAAGCAAGATAGGAAAAGTTATGGAAGAATCTGGTTAATGTAATGAAAGATATTTTGTTCAAAAAAATTGAAGAAATTTGGGGTTGTTGAGCATATTTTTTAGAAGATTGTTTTGTTTTGTTCTTTGGTTGGGGTTTGGATGGGGTTTCTTTGTGCTTCGTTTGACTGAATTAGTCTTTTATTGCCTATCATGCACAGGGCAGCTGTTCAGATTAATAGTTTTGAGGCTGGGTAATTCAGATATGCAGGGGTTTTGTTTTCAACTGCAGTGTTTCTGTGCTTCAGTTTTTGAACGTGAAACATGTGATCTTTGTTAAAACCTTGCTGTGGAATGCTGACACACACACAGGATTATTTTCCCTGCCAGGGGTTCATATAGATTTATATGAAACCTGAAAAAAATGCAGACTCAACTTCTATTTTCCATTCAGAAAGAAACACAGCTGTCATGTTGGTGACAAATAGCTTTTAATTTTAAACTTCTGGATGAAAGGAACAGGCATCTTTACTGACCACATTGTGACAGGATAAAAGTCACTACACCCTATGAGTTACAAACCATGTATGCTATCTGTAGGTAACTGCATATAACATTTTACCAAAAGCTTCAGATAAGAGCTATTATTAAGGTCAGCTTTCCTAAAACCAGGCCATGAACGCTGCTTCCTCCTAGACTGGGCATCAACTGCTTTTCCAAACCTGACATTTCAATCTATGAGTATTAAGCAAAAAGGAATAAAAAGGAAGATTTACACAAAGATTGGGACTAAAGCATGGCTGTCTTAGTCAGAAGCTAGTAAAAGCAAGTGTTTTCTTCACAAGAAAACTCCAGGTTAAGATATTGTCAGTGGGAACATTTCAAACAATAAATGTTCAAGGGAAGGAATTGCTTTCTCAAACCTTGGACTGATTGCAGGGCTAGTCAACAAGCCTTACAGGAAATGGTCTCAGTGGCACTGTATAATCTGAACTGACATGATTTCTGTAGTAATCCCCTAAAATCTTACCCTTGCTGGAGCATTTGCACCTGTAGAGTGCCAGGTTTCCTTCTTTGTTTCTTCTTTTAAACACCCCCACCCATTCAGTTTGCTGAGACAATGCAGTGGCGAGACAGCCACAATACAGCACTGGAGTGTGGAAGAGAAAACCATGTGTGAGCCATCTGTAGGGCACTGGGCTCCCCAGCATCTGCTACCCACATTCCAAAGTTATAGGGCCAGATCATCTCCTGAGGTCCATGAACGAGAGGTGCCTTGCAAAAGGGAGGGTGTGCTGCTGCTGCTGCTGGGCTTCCTCTAGCTGGGAGCCTGGATGAAATAATTCCACCCTTCCCACCACAGGGAAATATGGTCTCTGTAGCTTTTGTTGTTTTCCATTTTGTGGTGTAAAGCCCACTTTGATGTGGTTTTAGGGGTAACCACACTGGCAGTGTCCCTGGCTGGGTGGCTTGCAGGGGCCCACAGCAAGAGGAGGCATCTGGGCATCAGCCCCGTGACTGTACACGGGAGAACCCCTTGCTGGGGTCTTCTTACCCCCAGCAAATCTCTCAGTACTGCTATAAGGAATATTTTTCTATCTGCCCCTCTGTCTACCCTCACCTGTTCTTAAGACTCTCTTGCCACTGAAGGAAATCAAAGAGATTTTCTGGCTCAGAAAGTCAGTCATTATAAATAAATGTGTTTTCTTTTATGATGTTGGCACTTTGCCATTTCACAGCAACTAAAATCTCTTTCTACTACTCAAGACAGATAGAAATGCATACATTATCTATTCCCAAGCTAAAATTTTAAAATATAAATAAAGATAAGCAAAATATAAAATTATTCTGAATATATTAATATGTTATTGAGCCTGAGCCTGTGAAACAATTTGCAGGCTATTTGTCCTGTTGTGAGAAATCTGGAGAGATTTCTCTATAACAGTTGTAAATACTATTTTTGCTATGTGGAGATAGGGAATTTTCCTGCAAAATAGATCACTGTAATGCAATTAATGAAAATGAAAACCCACATCAGGGGGACCATCCAAGCACAAGACACAGTGAAGTGAAAACAGTTTCTTTGGTCTTTTTAGAAGTGCATTTGCCCCATTCAATCCAATTTCATGTTCAAAATCAAAGCTTAATTTCTACAATACAATGCAAATTAATTAATTTATATAAATCATCATAGTGGTTTCCTTACCTCAGAAAAAAACTACAGTGGGCAAATTATCTACCAAAAACTATTCCAGCCTTCTGTGAGATGTATAAGTTAATAATCTGAATGACTGAATGCGGTAAACAAAGCATATCCAATAGCCCTTTAAAAGCTTGCAAATTGTCTAAAATGGCATTTGCCTGAAATTTTATTTTACTCATAAGTATTCTATCTGTAATGTAATAGGAGCTTCAAATCATCATACTTTTCACATAATACATTTTTTTAATTTGTTCTAGAAACTGAGTAGAGTGTCTGTCATGAGAGGAAAATATTGCTCTGAACTTACTCCATCTCTGGCTATATATTTCTAGGTAAAAAGTCAAAGGAAAGGAGTTTGAGCTTCAACCTATCTAAACTTATCTGCAAAATATACTCAGATGTAGTTTGAAAGACAGGGACAAATAGTGTGTTTAACCTTAGGAGGTGCTTGGGTTTTCCCTAATCTCAACCTGACACATAGCTCAAAGTAGAAGCCTTTGAAATGTTTTTACGAAAATATTTACTTTTTTAAAAAATTAGGGATGGAGAAGATTAACAAGGCTTCTCCTCTCCCTTTCTTTTTAAGCTTGCAAACAGTTTAGTCATGAACCTCTGTAGGCTGGCATGTTCTGTTGTGTTTATCTGATAGTGACAAAACAAACTTCAAATATCTCAAGGGTTCAGTTTAATCCATTGAGTATAGAACAGCCTTTTATCTAAAGATGTCTAATTAATAGGCCAGTCATTCAGCAATGAGCCCTGCATCATGTTGGTCTCTGTAGGAACTTCTTCATTATAATTATTCATTAAAAAAGAGAAGGGAAGTGTACAAAATTAGTCAAAACTGCAGAATTTTGACATCCTGGAATAATGTACTGCCTGAAGTCTGAATGCTAAACACCCTTTGCATCTGTTTCTCTTGCTGATGTATTGACTGACCCCATGAGCTACTGATGTTGAATATTCGGGTTCATATACTGGGAGAAGGAGCCAGCACCCAACCCAGTAGTTTTAACCATACAAAACTCCCCTTGATCCCAGTGTTGCTGTTCAAGACAGTCTAGGTTTGCTGCCAAGTCAAGTAAGGACAGGAAGAATGAAATCCTCAGGACTGAAAAGGGCAGTTACCTTGGTAAAGTATAAACTGGGGGGAGTATGCAGGCATTGTGCAACGGGGTGAAGGAGTAAGAGTTCCAGTACTGGGGCACAACTTAGTAAGAACTGTAGGACTGCTTCTTTATACAAGAAATATCTACAGCTTACTGATTCTTTGTTGCGAGCATGTTTCTAGCAAAAGGTCAGTTCCTATTTAGTATGTTCAATTATTAGTAAAATCTAAAGGTGGCAGAACTAAAAAAGAAAATGCAGGCTGAGAAAAGGATGAAAATATCTTTTTTCTTTAAAAGAAGAAAAAATCTATTGATAGCAAAATAAAACTGAAATTTGGCACCACACTCAGTGCACCTTCATAGGCAATAACCATGCCACGAATTAATGACACATTGAAGATATTGAGGTATTTCAGTTCTTTTTCATAGCCCCATTGACATTTTCATAAGCCTCTTGGCAGCAGTCACTTATTCTGCAATCCAGTTTGCGCCAGTCTGAGAGTGCATTTTCCTGTTTCTAATCATCCATAATGTCCCATAACCCTCGCTCAGTACATCAATCTCGCAGCTAGCATGAGAAGCTGATGACAGTGCACAATGCCTGACATCTCCATGCTGTTCCTAGATGCAAAAGTCATCTTGTGTCCCAGCCAAAACAAAAAATACTGAAATGGCTGATTGACAAACAATTAAGAAAATAGAGGATTTGATAGCTGAGTAGACGGTAGAACTTTGAAGGTATCTGAAGTCTGCCTTCAACGGAGGAAAGCTTGAAATTTCTAAACAACCTGTTTATTTTATTTAACATCCTTTTCATTCAGTTTCACTTCTATTGAACCATAATGATACAGCTCATTGTGAATCAAAGAAAGTACCCTCTTTGAGACTTTCTTTCTCACAGAAAAACTCAATTTTCTGTTCAGTGATGAACACACAGGTGGCTTGTAGAACAATTCACTTGGAATCACCATTAAGCTGGCCACATTTCTCATAGAATCCCTGACCTGAGGACTCCCTGCTCCAGGAACTTGATTGGAATGCATTTTCTAGTTCTGTTTCCTAGCATTTGTTTTGTTGATGTGGCTGTTGAGCTATGTGGAACACAACTTGAACTGCAAGTCAGCCATGGAAATACTTGTCTTAAATGGGTTAACTCATTTCCACAGTCATGACAAAAGCCCAAGCCAGCTGCTAATACATATTAAATAAAAACAGGTGGTTGAGTTTTATGTTCAATTTATTTACAAGTTTATTATGTGGCCTAAAAATCTGAGAAGAAATTTTTAAAGGTTTTGTCTCAATTACATGGATTTAAATACCAAAAAATGTCCCTTTCCACCAATAATAGCAATCATGAAATATTTTCAAGCTTTTTCTACGTGCTACTTTTACAAAATATACTTAAATGTAACTAGTTAGTCTGGACAAATACAGAAATGAACATGAATTGTTCAATAGGTCATAGCAATAACGGTAGCAATAAGCTTTAATCAGCATCATCATTTGGGCACAAGACTTTGGTTGCCAATGGAAGTATTAAGGGTATACTTTTTCAACACAATTTTCAGAAGAAATGTGGCTTGTAGGAGAACATTGGTCCTTCAGCCATCCATCCACTGGTACCCATTTCTCCCACTTGATATTAATCTCAGAGCTTACATCCAACTTTTATATCTATTATTTTCTGTATTTAAGACTATAATATTTGAGTCATACTCTCAGACACAGCTCCTCTCTTTACATAATCCTTTTGCTCCATTTTGTGTCCCCAAAGAAAATGACAGCCAATCTTGGTAGGCTATTTACAAACATTAGGAAATGATTTCTAAATGATTCCTGTACCAAAGAGAACTGAACCTCTTGGTTCTCTGCACACTTTCTTTCTCTCTCTCTCTCTCTCTCTCTCTCTTTCCCTCTTTCTCTCTTTCTCTCTTTCTCTCTTTCTCTTTCTCTCTTTCTCTCTTTCCCTCGCTCCTTCCATTTTTTTAGTTTGACAAGACCTGGTTTCAGGCTCCTATCTAGATTTTTCTTCCTTCTTCATTTTCCCTTATCCTTATGTGGTGTCCACCAAGCAAAGAAGGAAAATACATTTGGCCTCCTTCTGAACAGGACTTCTCTTCAGAGATGGTACAACTCTCCTTGGTTGCTACAATATTACACAGCTCCTAGGCTGCTCATGCTTGATTTTGCTGGATTAAATATCTCTGAAGACTGTCTGTATGAATCACAGTTAACAGTGTTAACAGCCATCTATGCTGACATGTTATATATTTAAATATTATGCTAGCTGGAATCACTCCTAGAGTACCAGGGACTCCATATTCTTCTTCGTATATTGAACTCAAGTCTTCCTCACTATGAGAGTGGTGAGGCTCTGGAACAGGTTGCCCAGAGAAGAGTTTAAGGCGAGACTGGGTTAGGCTTTGAGCAGCCTGGTTTTATGAAAGGTGTCACTGCCCATGGCAGAGGATTTAGAACTAGATGATCTTTAAGGTCCCTTCCAACACAAACCATTCCATGATTCTAAATTATAATATATTTCAGGTCTTTCACACTGCAAATTTCTGCATTTTGTACACTAGCATGTCAGATGGGCAGTAATCAAAGAGAATTAGGTGTTCTCTACCACTTTGGTTGAAATATTTCTTAGGAAGTAGCATGGCCAATATTGCACCTAAGGAAACCCTGTAGAAGCTGTCATTTGTTTTTCTAAAAAGTATAAACTAAAGCTTCATTTTTTTTTTCAAAGCAGTAGTATTGAATTATTTTGAATACATAGGGGATTCTTCTCTGTGCTTGTGATATTAATTGCTCCGCTTTTTAATTAATTCTCTTTTGCAACATTAGATAACAGGTAACATTCATGAAGAGCTCAAGATCCTCCACTGGGTTTGAAACATGGAGAGCTCCATCAGCGTATGGGTCTCATCCCCATTGTGACCAATTAAATGGGAGGATACAACAGTGGGAAGATATAGAGGTTACTTGAGTGGTTTCCTCCATACGTTCTGCAGAGCTCCTTTGGCAACACCTCCTCCTGCACCAGGAGAAAGTTGCAGAATTTTATTGTCAACCACATGCCAATAAACAAAGAAAATTTTAGTGGCTGTTTCTATTCATGGCTGGCTGTGGAGGAACAGGTAGCTCAGCATTTTCAAACCACCCTGAAAATGAAACTATCTGCTTGTAATAGCTACATCTGAACTATGGAATGGGCTGTGTTTATTTGTATCACACACATAATGCTACCCACTGCTCCACACCCTAACCAACAGAGTTTTCAGTGGCTATGTTAATTAGGCTTGTGTTATTGTACCACAATTTTCACCATTGTCCTTCTGTAGAGACTGGCATACAATATTTTAAGGTCAGAGAACCAAAATTACTTGAATCTTCTTTGTTGTGGAGTTAAAATAAATTCCTCAGTTAAAATTCTCTTTCTGCTATCTATATATTCAAGAATTATCAAAAAACATGGGTCTATCCCTGCAAGCCATTATTCATGGGTTAATTCCTTAACTTTATGGAATTACTCATAGGAATGCTTCTTTTGCAGAATCCAGTCCTACTATCACTAAGAAAATAGAGCTAATTTTAAAAATATTAAAAGACTGGTTTTTGCAAAAAAAAACAAACAAATATTTTATTTGTATTTGTAAAAGTAACATTTATTATAGTTTTCACAAGAAACAAAAATTTTAGGTAAAGCAAGCAGCAGTTTTACTTTCTTACTGAACATCTTTTGGGAAAAAAAAAATCTTGAGGTCTTGAAAAATTCCAATAGTGTCTTGTATTAAAAGCATCAAAACCTGAATTAAAGAACATAATTCAATGGAGTTCTGGTGACTGTGCCAAAGATTACATCGTTGGCTGCTGACTGCATCCAGATTTTTAGAGCAGGTGTGTTGACTCATTCTCTGAGAAGCTGAGGAGAAATGCTGGCCTCACTCCAACCCCTGAATGCAGGGCTAGCCCAGCTCCATCGCTGCTTTGGGACAAAACATTGCTGTCAGCGCAATCTTCATGGAAATGCAAAATATGGCTTTAACATGATATTCCAGAGAGATTAGCAATGCTCTGTATGAAAGCTGGAGAATGATTTACATCCCGAGTTTAGTCACTTCACTGCTAACAGCTCTCGCGTATTGGGAGGTTTATTGTGATTGCAAAAACAGCAGCCCCTCAGATGGCCATTTTTCCTGAGAAAGTTGCTGAATGCTTGGCCTGTGACTCTTAACTGGTTTTGAAAAACACACGCCTTTTCCAACACATTTTGAGCATTGTTGCCATTTCTATTGGGGTTATCCACACTCACTTTGGTATTTAATATGGCCTTTGTTACCCAGTGTATTGTCAAAATCACGGTATTTGTTAACTTGCTGGTAGTTCCCTGCTTACCTTTTCTTACTCAAATGATGTGTCTTAAAGGACACACAATTAGTAAGGATTTTACCTTACAAGGTATTTTTGTTTTATAAAAAGATGCCTTTTTAGCAACCTGAGGAGCATATTTGTATGCTGGAAAAAAAAGAGACAATACCTGCCTCCTGTCCCCTTCCCTCTTTCTTTGCAATGTTTAGAAGAACTCATAGCCCTTATAGAAATACCTCAAAGCAAACAGTAATCAAGGAAAAGGTGCCTTTACAGAAAGCTTTCCTACAGCTAGCTCCCACATGATTAAATACAACTATTAGTGTCACTGGCTTAATTATTTCTAAAAGTAGCAGCTGTATCTATCCGAAGTGCTAATGTTTAGGATAGCCAGTGTCATTACAAATAAAGACTCAGGAGTTCAACAAGTACATCCAGTTGCACAGAGAAGTATGGTGGAAAAGCAGAGAGCTATTCCCTGGACTAGCTGAAGTTCATGGCATGTCTTCCTACCCATTTGGAAAGAAAACAGGTAACGAAGTAACAAAACCCTATATTACAATGTTGTTTATATTTGTGTATAGGCAACAAGCATGCATTTGCTGAGTCTGCTAGGGCATGGCAGAATAAAACTGGGAAATTAATCTCTCACCTTCACTGACAGCCATAGCTGACATTTTTGTTGCCAGTATCACAACATTCAAGGGAGGCTGGGTCTGCTCTATAGCTTCAGTGCAAACATAGAGCACTTCTATAAAAGTCAGGAGAATGATGGCAGTCAGAAAACTAAATTTACTTCAAATAGAAGAAGCTATTCTAGCGGCCTCATGATAGCAACTGATTAGGACTAGGTTTTCTGGGGAGAGTTACACAGTCTTCACAGATCTGTCAGGTGAAGAAACAAGACCATGCAGATTTTGCAAGCATTTTCCTTTCACCCTTAATCTGATTATAAAAAATAAAAGCACCTGAAAATACATCACTGTTATCCCCTGTCATTCATTTTGAGAGTTTTGAATTTCATAGTGGAAACTGCCCTTTGAAACATAATTTTAACTGCTGAATACACATGATTCTTTTATTCAAGGCATCTACTAGCTCAAGTAATGCTTTCAACAATGTTTTGTATTTTTTGTGAAGACTAGTAAATTTTAAAAAACAAACAAAAAATGTTTAGTAGGCCAATTCTACATTAGGCTCACCTTACATGCTTGTTCTGAGTCTCCTCTCTGTTGGTCTCTTTTGGTTCCACAATTGATTTTCCTAACTCAACAGGGATATCTGAAATGGGAAATCAGGACATGAGAGAAGATGCTTGGTGTGGTTACTGCATGGCAACCCACATTCCAACTCACAGCTAATTACAGGCAATGCTGACATCTGAGAGCTGGGAAAAACTAGGATGTTAAATCTGTTTATTTGTACAGTAAAATCTTTTCCACAAAGTATTATTTTACTCCATGGATCCAAGGGCAGTCTGCAACATCAATGCTAACAGAAAGTTAATGTTGTGTTAATAGGGAATGGTAAAAGACAACGTGGCTTTAATAACTTAGCATAGAGATAGCCCATGGACCAAAACATTAATCATAAGCATTCCTCTATTGACCTCCTGAAGGGCCAGACTCCTCCAGCTAGGCTTATTAATCCTCATGAGAATAATAATATCCCATTTCAACAGTGAGAACAGAACACTTGTCTTGGTTTCAGTTGATGGATGGCTTAACTATTTTTACTTTTTTTTTTTTTTTTAAGACAAATAACATCCCTCTCCTTTTTTGAGATCAGACAGCATGGTTACAGGCAGAGTCTGAGAATATCTGGTGGATGGGATCATTGGTGATGTACTGAGTACTCCCTCTCACTGATACCAAGTTCTTTTTTCCACTGGGCAGTTTCTTTTCTTGATGCTATTTCCAACATATGGAAAGCTCATTGTCTAGTAAAACAGGGCCAATACTTCCCTTTCCTTATGTTGTATCCAAAAGTGATCTAAACATGGTGAAATAATGACCCCACATTTAATAATATTGTAAGACTATCAGCCAACTGCAGCAGATTTTCCAGAGGGTATATTGGCACCTTGTTTATGTGGTTGCAAATATACCGTTTTCAGCTTTTCTAAATTATATGCATTCATGACTAAAACTTGTTCAGAGAAAATATTCATAGACTACTTATTTTTACCAATGTTTAAAAGTGAGTTACTGGGTTTTCTGGAAATGTAGGGGAATCAGGTTCTGCTTCCTCTAAAACACTTAACTGATACATCAGCAAGGAATGGACTGGCACAACTCTTCAACAAGTCATTTTTCTGTTCACTTTTTCCAGCTGTCTCTTTCATAAGATAAGAGAGCTGAGGAAAAAGGATACATGCTGAAGCGTTTCCCATCTCATATTATATTTAAACAGTTTCCTTGTCGCTTTTCATGGATCATTATTCGAGAGAAATTTTTTTTCATTCATCTGTTCTTCTTAAACATTTCTGTTTGCCCTAAAAAAAACACAAAAACTGAGCACAAGCTACAGAACAATGTTAAGATCAAGCTTTCTTACTAGCAAGTGTATTCAGTTCATAGTTTTTGAGATATGACATAGCTCCTCTCCCAGTCCAGTGGGACATAACAAGGAGTTTAAATTATTCTTTACTTCTCGACACTATTAGGATTATTACAGTTATTAGTAATCCCATGTGCACTTTGCTGTAGCTCTCAGAAGCTCACATCCCTGTGATTCAAGAACAAAAAAAGAGATTTCTTCTCTTTCCCTGACCTATTATCATTCAGTTTCTAACCTGTGGCCATCTCTTGGCCTGTGGCAAAGGTTTAAAGAATGTGTCATTTACCTAAAAATCTCACCTTTAATCTAAATTGTTTCGGGTGTGTAATAGACAATTCAGCATGTTGCCCTGAACAGCAGAATAATACTTGCATGTATTTTATTTACTCTGCTTTTTCCCACTCATTTCTCTATATGGCCTATCCTGTTGCGTCTAGTTAGAGAACAGACATATTTGCATCAATTTTCGTGCATCAAGTGTACACCAGCCCCAACAGAGACCTAATTTTCTTCTCTCCTCATGCAGAAGGCAGTCTTCTAAAAAACATTTAGCTAGGTGCCATGAGATGACTTCATGGAAATCGTGTGGCTTCACTATAACCCTGAGCACATACACAGTAAGAGAGAAAGGCATTCTTCTTGCAATCCAAGTTTTGGGAGGGTGGAGAAGGAAGGCTGGAGGTACAAATCCAGGGTCCAAGATCAGTAAATCAGTCTGCTGTGCAATATCCCTCCCTCCTTTCTACGCAAGCCTTCTGGCTGAGGTAGCACCCAGAGCTCTTGGCCAGTTCTATGGGTGAGAGGACCCTGGGCAAAAATTCAGGCTCCCACAAGGGCTCTGGGGGAATTGCAGGCTGTCAACAAAGTTTGCTTGGAAAAAAAAGCAGAGTATGAATAAGCCACTTCCCTTCTGAGAACAGAGAAGTCCAGAAACAGAGATTTTTCCAGCAATTAGACTGTGAGAAGACTCTATGCAAGCATGACAGCAAACATGGCTGGGAGGCAGTGTCTGGAGGAGGGCCGCTTCCGTTTAGAGTAAATCAAAACCCAGGTTCTTAAGTCCATGGTAGATCATGAGGGCAAAAGATGCAGAGCCTGTGGTTCCCTGCATAACTCAAAGTAATTATTAATTCCTATGTCTACTCAGTCCATGTGTCCATCCCCAGAAAATGTGCATGCAATGTGTGTGCCTGCTGCTATGGAAGACCCTCATACAGAGTCTCTACAGGCAATGAAATGTGAAATGAATTGTGAAAGCCTTTTCCTCTGTTTGTGCTACAGGAAATGCTTTCAGTGTGCTTCCTTATGTCCCTTAAGCTGTCATCTAAAATTCTCTCTGTTGTTTCCATCATTTTGTTACCCCTTCTTGCACCCTACAGAGCTTCTGCAGTACTATTTTTTACTCTGTTTTACTACTGTATCAAACAGCTAATTTAATCTGCTACTGCAGGGAGCTTGATGCTTTTGTTTTGATGCATAAGTTCAACTCTGAGAAAAACCAATTAGTTGCACTTTCATGAAAAATTTGCAAAACCTTTTGCAAGTCTTCACTCACTTATTCACATAAGAACAGCCCTACCAAATACTGTAACATTAAAGGAAGTAAAAGTAGCTCTACTTGGAAGTCTTACGGAAAAGTCAAGCAATACGCTAACTCCTTGAACAAAATAACAGCTGCAAAAAGGGAATGACACAGACTTTAAATGTTATCATTGCAAAACCATGAAGAAATTGTAATTTAATTATGTTTAATTATCTTCCATTAGAATAAAAATATATGTACTACACAGCATTTCAAACATAATTGCTTCAGTAAGACTTCTATTTTTTGTGGAAGTGTCAAAATGTCAATTACACATTCATAGGCCTAGGATGAAGAACTGATCTATCTATGCTTAATCACTCAAGATAATATACTATACTGTGTGTACAAAGGAGATATAATCAGTCAAAACATATGAAATCGTTTTGCTGTTCTACTCTTGCAAAATGGAGCAATTCACCTGAAGTTGTTACTAAAAAAATCTTTTGCAGCTTGTGCTTTTCCCAGCTGACATGGATGACTAGTGTGTAACAGGAAGGTTTCCAGCACTTTAAAGGCTACTTCAGCCATGCCCCAAATGGCATTCTTTCTGTTCAGTTTTCTTCCTGAGAAATATTATAATCAAGGTAAATTTGAACACCTCAGACAATCCTTATTTTATTTCGAAACCACTCCTTGGCACTAGAGTCTGCATATAGGTATTAAAAAGAGATGCAGCTCTTTATGTAACTGGTCTGGTTCTGAGTTTGAGAAAACTTAGCTCTAGGAATCTGAGTTCTGGTTATTAAGTTTAAACTAAATGGATGTACAAACCTTTTGGAGATTTAGCCATCACTGAATGCCAGAAAATATGAAAGTATTCTGTCTTACAGTACTTTGTGTTCCTGACAGGGAGTTCTGGGGACTCATTGTCTTATTGCATAATACTGGACACTAGTAACCAAACATCTGTTAGCAGAGAATGGAAGATGCAGATAACTGTGGTATTAAAATGACCAAGAAATAGATATCCTTGGATACTTAGTTACTTTGGTAAACTGGTGCAGAATAGCTACACTGGCAAGATTCTGTCTTGCATCAAGGATTCCAAATAACATGGCTTAAACACTAAGCTTAACCCTAAACAAGAAAACTATAAATGTTATTGATAAGGTAAAAGAAAACCAGGTGAGATGCATACTTGAATACATACCTTGCTCCAGATACTAGTCCATAAATCAAATTCATTCTGTATTTTCTCCTTCTCTACAACAACAGAGAACTTGAATTTTTCATGACATCCTATATAAAACCATTATATTTAATTGTACCTTCATGACACTGACTTGCATTAGAAACAATGTGCAGTCAATCACGTGAGCTTTCCTCTCAGAGGTAAAGAAGGTGCTCCCTTTCCTGAACTCTGGTAGCCCTGGAAGCGTCAGAAGCAGACTGAGCAGAAAAACTTCACGCAATTTTGGGTCTAGTACTGGAACCAGTAGAATATTCCTTCTTGCTACAATGGTGCAAAAGTAAGGCACAAGCCAGTCTTGCCCTGGAGTGTATGGGATGCTGTGAGTGGTGCCTAAGGGAAAAGTCCAGAAAAGGGGAAAAGACTGGCAGATTTTGTTCACAATTTTCTCAGCCAGTCCAGAAGGTAGATGTGGAAAATGCCCATATCTTCTAGAGTGCTTCAGTCTCTCTATCTGTAGAGTGCGAGCTTATGCATTAAAATTACTTTGAGACTAAAACATTGTTTGCAGCATGCTTTGCAAACCTCAGTTGAAAAGTGTCACATTAGTGCAAATGTGTGTTTTTTCATTTAGTATTGTAGGCACCATCATCTAGGAATAGCACAGACAGACATGGATGATTTCATCATCTTTTGCCCTTAAGTTCCTAATGTACAAACACAGAGAGAACAACTCCATTTTCAGAACTCAAATTTTTTTGTAAACAAAAAAAATTGGTTTTGTATTTTTCTTTTCCCTAGGGAAGCTGTAAAATACTTAGGCAATAGAATTTAGGCTGTTAATGATCTCTAAGAAATTACTGTCAGTAATTATGAATTAATGTTTTTCCATAGCATATAATCAGTAATCAGAAACTGCTAGGAAAACCGTGGTGATATGAAATCAGTCACCATAATGTGTTTTGACAAGTCTCCTAATTAAGAAAATAATTACCCAAACCATTAAATATGTAGGGGAAAATATATCTTGCAAGTCTGGCAAAACATGAGCATGTTCCTTCTAATTTTCATTATTTCTTTCTATGAAGTGGAAGAATCTTCTGTAATATTTGTAACTGGAACTAAACCTCCAAAGGGAGGTTATCCAAGATTGCTATTTCTAGTGCCAAAAGAAAACAGATAGTTGGCAGTCAAAACACACCCATCTATAAAGTACATTTTGGTCAAAAGTAGGCAATTCCATTTTGACTCCAAGGCTCCCATCCCATCCTTAGCTCATCACAGATGGGCGCCTCATCAGTCACAGCTGTCTGAAACACCCAGATATCTCAGGCCTAACAGGGAGTGAGAAGATTGCATTGTTTTTTTGGTCAGTACGAACTTGCCTTTTTTTTGATATCTGCTTTCTACCTTCATATAACACTGACCTGATTTCCAGCATTTTTCAGGATTTTCCCATTTTAAATCTCTACTTGGGAGATAATCCCTAACTTTCACTGCGGAGTCAATCATTAAGCAAGGGAGTGGTTTAGGATTTTTGTGTCACTCTTTTACCTCTTCCTTCTTCCTCTTCCCATGTGATTTTTTGTAGAGGTAATTTCTCACATTCTTCACATCTTGGCATTAAAAAAAAACAAAAATCAAAGTTATATCAGACTTGGTTAATCCTTGAATTGTCTGAGGGATTTTGAGGGATCAGGAAAGAGTAAAATAGACATCCATGTCCTCTAATAAAATAGAATTCAGTATTAACTTGGAGCTGCACCTCTTCCAACTGCAGCTGCTGTCAGTCATCCATGTCTACCCTTAGCATGTTTCTGAAGGTCTTTCACATGCATCTTTCGGATGTGATGTTTCACCAGGTCTGGCTCCTCTTGTTTTCTTCTGGCATCACTTAGCTACAAATGCACACAGCAGCCCTCTCACACGAAGTGTCTCTCTGATACCCCATTCTGGGCAACTTCATATGTTAGTAAGCAAAAAACATACTACCACAAAAACAAAATAGAAGAAAGAAACAAATTGGAAGGCACTAAAAACTGGTAACAACAAACAAAAAAACCCCAACCTGGGATCAAATCCTGATCAGGAAAAAAAAAGAAAAAAAAAAGCCAGCTGTGGCAAGGTTCTGCCTAAGAGCAGAAAAATATCCCCATCCATCAGCTTGCCATTAAGCAGAACTCGATCCTGTAAGAGTTTAGAAACTGAAAATTATTGGGCAAAAAAGCTGTTTCTAAGAAGATGAAATTTTCACACCCAAATGTTAAGTAAAAACTTTCCACCTAAGGCAAGGATTGATCATGGGTTGAACACATGCAAGACTCAGGAAATGGGATGCACGTTCCTCTGATATGGATGGCCTCTGGCAGTCCTGTGGATATCCTGCTTGTTGTTGTTGAGAGGGTTATAGCAGTACACACATATTTTTCACACATTTTCCTGCTGTTTTTGCAGAGGGCAAGAAGACAGTTGTAATCACAGCTTGTCACTTGCCTGACTTACATTTTAGATATTTTTATGTTGGCTACATATAAAGGTGTTGACAGGTTACAAATTTGCACAATTTAGAATTGAGAGGGCCTACTATGTTGTCATTTCCATTCCACTAGAAATGCAGGACCATATCTTTAGTTCATTTCCTAGCAACTTATCTCGTGTCTTGTTCCCAGCAACCTACCTGGTATCTTGCTCAAAAAGCTGTTCATTCCACTTTCTCTGTGAGGTTATTCCACACTTGAGTGATTGTCACTGTCAAGAAGTCAGAATTAACACAAACTGGACATAAGAAAACCTCTTCTTAAGGCTCAAAAGAGTTCTTTTGTTTTTCTTCAATATTCACGCATCTCTGAATTGCTGATTATCTCCCAGAAGCAGAAGTTCCAAATTTACTTCTGAGAAGACTTTTCCTGACCCACCAAAAGCAGAAGATACAGGAAATTGTATAAGAAATGTCCATGCAGCTCTCACCATGTTTTCCATGCTGGAAAATAAGAAGAAATTTTGAGAAAATTGAGTTGTTTCTTTGAAGAGATTTTTCTCAGTCTCATGCATGAAAATGATACTCTAAATAGTTTTACATGTGACTTTATCTGTTAAAGTTACAGAGGAGTACTTTGACATTTTTATGATCTGTTTTAATTAAATGAAGCCAAATCTGCTCTTCTGAGTGATTCATTTATCCTATCAACCTTTCTATTTTTGTAAGATTAAATCAGGAAGTTCGCATTAAGCTTCCTTTCCTGGAATTCCAGTTGAACATTATTACCCTTTGTTTAGACTGTATCACTTATTCAGCTGATAAGAGTAGACTATATCACTGGAGAGAAAGAGATTCAGCAATTTAGATCCCTAAAAGAGCATTCTGTATTTTCCAGTAAATGACTATACTACATGTTTCAGGAAGCTACTGAAACTTTTTTAAATCTTCAGACATGAAACTGTATACTAATGCAATGATGTGTCTCAGCAAATCACACATAATTTTTTGTCCTCGACATTAGAAAGGATGTTATAGCTTTGCATCATTTAGTTCTCATTGCAATCCCACAGCTTGATTGTGATCTCCAGGACAATAAAAAAGAACATTGGTGAAATACTAGAGACTGATTCTAAGAGGATAAAAAATTTATACTAAGACACACATCTTAAATTCTGAAGTAACTTGTCATGTTTTAAACTTTGAAGTTATCATTTGAAATCTTAAAATCAAGGTGCGTTCCTAAGGGAGGCATTTTAAAATGCCAGAGATCCAACTTGAAACAGGAAACCTGAGAAAGACTTGTGGTTCTGGTTATTACAACGATCTTTAAAATCTATGATCAGTGATGTAAAAATATATACACACTTTAATTCTGGTCTGTTTTCTGAAATCATGCTGCCTACATTCTTTGACTACATTCTTTGTTTTACTCTGTAGTATCCTGAATCCTGGTATATGTGTGAAAACTTGCTAGATTTGCAATACATTTAAGTACTCACATTGATTTGTCTTACTTTTTTGTGGGGATGGTTTTTGGATCAGTGGGTTTGGAATTTGTTGGTTTTGTTTGTTTGCTTGTGTTGTTTTGGGTTTGGATTGTTGGGGGGTTTTTGCCTAGGACGAAGTCTAGCTTTGCAAACAAAGAAAAACATATTTGTTCTTAAGCTAGCACCTGAATTTCTTGTTATGTTTGCACCACAAGCAGGTAACACTCTATGCTTCTAACTTAGTCTAGCTGAATCCCAAATTCTTATTTCCCAGTATTTCCTTTGGTGCCTAGATCCAATTTGTCTTTCAGCATGAATTAAAGGCTGCTTCTCTCCACAGCCTGACGTATTTACCAATACTCATAAATGAGAGCATTAATCTATATCATCTGTAGCCTTACACAGAGTACAGATTTTCCAAAACATCTAAACTAGTGTGATAAGCATTCCTAAATTGTTAGAAATTATATCTATAACTATATTTATTAACTATTTTTATAATAGACACAGACAGAAAACAGATCTTTATAAGTTTTTATATATTTTATGGTCTAACATTTATAAAATATGAAGTAAAATTAAATCTGCAGAAAAAAATACTTTTCATCTTCCCCAAATCTATCATTATCTAGTTCCCTTGCATATTAGGCAAAATCTCCATAAATTAAAAAAAAAAATAATAAAAACTCAATAAATGTGGTTGTTTGCTGAGGTCAAATAACTCATATTTATATTAAATAAAAGGGGGCTAAACCTGAAAGGGTTCATAAAATAACTTAGTGTCTAACCCTAATTATTGCAAACAAAGATCAAAAGAAAATCTTATCAAAAGTGGAGACAGTTTTTTTCCATCTTGGAACAAAGGACAAAAGACACAGTGTCTTGTCCTTCCTTTGAGGTTTCTCTGTCAGCTCCTTTCCACTCCCTTTCCTGATAGATTGAAATATCTTGGTGGCTGTTGTGTTGACTAAAACACAATAATCAATTCTGGGGAACATGTCAGCTACTTATTTTTATAACAGGAACAATGGAAATAGCATCACATTGTTAATAGAGGTAAAAGTGATTAAAAATACCCTTTTGAGTTTTCCTTTCTAGTTCCTATGATCACAATGCACTGGAATTGATCCAGAACAAACTATGAGTGTAGATACACACATTTTTACAGGAATCAGAGAACTTCAATTCATCTTTAGTCTATGAAGGAATGCTTGTTTTTTAAAGCCGCCGCTGTATGAACCAAGAATAACTAGTTTGTCTTTTTATGTATATATGAATTTTTTTCAGATTACTATTTCAAATCTAAAGCAAATAAGAGGCGCTTGTCTCTAAATTAGTCTTAGAGAGCATATTTATTTCTTTATGGCATATGTATATACAGTTGTAGGTTGACCGCTGACCCTTTTTCCTCCTCACCAAAAATTCAATTAAGGCAAACCCAGGACAACAGTCTGTGTCAAACTGGTACAAAGAAAACTGACTAAGAGCCTTTGTTTGCCAACACTGCAAATTGCAGAGCCACATTCTGTGGCATCACATACAGTTTGCATAGTACCATGTACTCAAAATGATACTTAGTAATTAAGGACAGAATGAAAAGGACATCACGTTCATTGATACATCTATAAAAGATATATTAAACTTGTGCATAAACTTCATAATATTTGCCTGGCTTTAAAAGGTAGCATAAATTTCTCCAAAATTTTAAACAGGCACAGAAAATTTTGTTCCCTGTCCAATAGAAAAAGGCTATTGAGCACATCAGTGTAAATATCCCTACTGTGTTTTTATTTCCTTATTAAAAAAATAAATCCCTGTGTTGAAATTGAGGATATCATATCCTGAATAGACTTATTGATATAAAGATGGCTAAGAAAAAGATCATTCAAATTGGTGAAACCCATTTCAGAGTTACAAAGATCAGATAAGCAGTGCTTGATGCCCTCTGTTGAGACAAACCACTCATTTAGCGCCAAGTGTTATTAAAAATTCATTTTCTTAGCTGACACATGGACTTTTCATGCAGACAGACCATTATGAAAAGCCTTGCTGTTCTGATAATCTGTACTTCGATTTCTGGCACTATCAGTCAGATCAGAAATAGTGGGTACAAGGGGGCAGAGGATAAAGCATCATTTTTTCATTCTTGAGGAGATATGCTTAATGGAATGAGTTTAAGAGTTTCAGATGAAGTGTGGCTGAGAACACAGAAATGGTGTGTTAAAGATCCTGGAAATCCATCACCAAAAAAATAAGCATGTGATCCTGCAAGCATTTATGCATTCCAATTTCAATATACCCTTCAAACCAAATAGAATTGCATACATTAATTTGTATGAATGAGGTTTAAATTCCTTTCCATTGTGAAATAAACAAAGTCCTTTCTAACCAAGGAAGGAGATCTTGTGAGCTGACAAACACTATTTTATGTCAAACAGAGCAACCCATCACAATTATCTAGGCTTTCCATAATGCTCTGCAATACATTATGGAGTAGCTATAGAGTGCTAGGGAGCCTTCATATTGGTTTAGATTATACCCAGTGTACTCTGATTATGTTTGTCCTAACAAAACTAATTTCTGTATAAAGCAATTCTAGCAGAAATTCATCAGGATACTTGAAGACCATTCTCTTTTCTCCTTCATTTAGTATGTTTGTTCATATCCAGGGATTCTGAGTACTGAATATCAACTGGCTCCACAGAAGCATTAAATTAATTACTAGACTTGTGCTACTACAATTGCAGATACAGTTTACTTGGTCACAGTTCACTCAGTCTGGCAGTGATCTCGTCTCTCAGTCTCCCAATATTTATATTTTGAATTCTATATTCTCAGTCTCCTCTAGAGAATCTAGAAACTCACCTCTCAGTTCCTCCTTTTGATCTGTATGATTTTCCCTCATTGGGCATCGCTATTCAACAGCTCTGGATCTTACGTTCTGCCTTCTTATTACCTGCGTTGGCCAAAAGAAGTGAAGATAAGGAAAAGATCTAAGGAAGGCACTTCTGCCTCTAGCAACTGCTATTAGTAAAAGGTATCTATAAAAGGGAAAAGACAAAGACAGAAATGGAAGGCAAGGAAATGGAAAAAAAGAGGTGGAGAAGCCGGTAGCAGGTGAACTTAATACCCAGAATAGCTGCTACAGACAAGAAGATAAGAAATTCTTATTCAAGGTACAAAGTTTTTGTATGGCTTAGTGGGTGAGAGGGTGTTATCATAAGGCAATGCAGAAAGTTACTTTGCCCTTTATAAACAGATGGAGCACCCAAGAACCCTAGGTTAGCTAAAAGGTAACCTTGGTGGGCAGTAACTCATTAGCTCAGAAGCAAATCTAAGGATGAACTGCCCCTGTTCGCATTCCGTATGCTAGCCAGGAAGTTTCCCTCATGGCTGAAACCTCATCATGAAATCAGCTAGCTTTGTGAAGGGCAACAGAAATAGAAAAGGAGATAAGCTAATGAGTGTTTCTGTCCAACATAAAGGTTGGGGATTTAGTTCATTTTTTACATATTTGCAATCACATAATCTTCTCATTTTTGATATAAAACCATATTCAAAACAGTATATGATTTTGGGATATCTGGCTTATAATTTTTTTGACAAGTGGGATTCTTGCACCCTAGGCCAGGTGACATCTGGCTTTTATTTCCAAATCTTTCCCAAATACTTCAGTTCACTTCATCAGCTCAGATATTCCATATTCTAACCTGTTACAATTGTCTTGTCTTGTCTTGTATTGTATTGTATCTACAATTTCAGAATATTTTTTAGAGATTTTTTTCTTAGTGCTAACACTAAAGAAATGTAATTTGCATGAAGGAGCTAGGAGGCAATCTTAGTTTCTTAGATCCTAGGTTATTAAGTTTGTAAGGTCAATATGACATGCACAACAGAATATAAAAATCTACTGGTAAATCACTGGAAAGTTCTGCCTATAAACCTTTCAAGTCATTGTTTATACTTCCTGACTAAAAGTCATAGGCCAGAATCAGTGGTAGTCTTGAGATCTGTAGTTGGAAAAATAAAGATTCCTCAGCAAAGAAAATTGAGAATATTTATATACTCTAGTGCTGCTTATGAGAAATACAATTCTACTGAGTGATGTAAAGGCTCTTGTTTCAAACGAGGGAAAGTTCTGGTTTGAGCATGAAAGGCTCAGGATATCCTATCACTGTTAATCACTTGCCCCATTGATCCTAGCACAGGTATGTCCCTGGCTGCCTTGAACTCTCTGAAGCTGTGATCAAATAAAAACCAGGAAAGCTCAATGAAATTTTTTCCCCATATTACTTTTCTCATAATGGATCCTTGTCATTTTAAAGTAAAAGACCAGAAATTATCCAAACTCTTGTTAGCACTGCATCCTATAAATAGTGTTGTTATAGTTTTAACTTCATTTTCCATGAAGAAATAATCAGGTTCTATATCGACTTAAGGTTTATTATTTTCTACCACCCATCATATGTATTATGGATCTTCAGTAAAATCAACAGAAACAAAAGATCCAGAAAATCCAATGGCAAAAACATTTCTGAAAAATCAGATTATTTGTTCCACATAAGTAGCTTTTCAGATACCCACAGAGGTCATCATATAACTAGTGCAGCTAGCCACTTGGTGATCATGGAAAACGAAAGGGGTTCTTCAGAATACATTTGCTGCTATACTAAAGGAGTCATACAGAGACGTAAAACATTTGCTATAGAATGAAATAAGATAAACTTTGCCTGTTATTAATTTCTTTTGTCTAACAGTAACCCCAGTAGATGCATAGCTCTTGCAGATTACTGTGCAACCACAGGCATTAAAAAAGACCAACTACAACAGGAAAGAAAGTTTGTTTCAAAGCAAGTTTGATATAAAATAATAGCAAGTATAGGGATTACTTTGTTGCTCTAGTGAAGAACTGTTGTAAAATTTAATATAACAGCCTGGTAACCTCAGTTTATTAGGTATACTGGGAAAAGAGATTTAGGTTAAAGCACTCTCCAATCATTTCTATCTGCATTTACATTTTGAAGTTGAATGGAAAAAAAAAAAGGCATTTCAAAATATGGCAGAACCCTGATTTTTTTTTTCTTTAACAAAAATATTGATTTTTCAGATATTCCCAGTCATAAGAAATAGGAGCTTGTGGTTTTTTAATTGAAAATGTAGGTATTCAAAAACTGCTCTGGGCTAAGATTAGATATAAGAGATTTACCTGTCTCAAGAATTAACTAATTTACCACATCTCTTTGTAAAATGATATGAAGACAAAAGTAAAACCTCAGAAACAAGGAGAGTAAAAAAGGTAGCACTTCATAATGTGACAGTGTTGAAATAAGAAAGCACACTAACCACTTTCCCTGTTTCTTTTTCTTGTGGTCATGTAAGAGAATATGAGACTTTGTTTTTAAAACAAGAAATCTCCTATTAAGGTGTCAGTCACTTCTATGTGTTGTATCATGTTCACAAATAGCATCAGGCAATACTTTCACTCTCTAACGTACTGGCATAAAAAGAGAAATATAGCAAGAAGGCATAGGAAGCATTTTTCAGCTAAACTGACCATCCATTTAGAATTCATAATCCTAAATTTTTAGGTGATGAATGAGCACCCCAACAATTCTGTTACTCCTCCTAATCCTCATCAGGTCTTGAATCTGTTGATGGAGTCCTAACAGCCACTTCTTTCTGCCTGATCCCCTCCCCTTGCTATTGCTGGCTCTCATTCAAGTCAGGATCACATTTATCTGAGCAATATACACCTAATAAATCTTCTCCATCTCAGTTTCTTCTTGCTGGCACGACAGCTAGCTTCCCCCTCCACTTCTCTTGTCTTTCCTCAGACATCATTATGGGTGTTGACACTCTAGCAAGTTACTGAAGGTGCTCTTAAATAACTGTCTGCATGTACACATCTCCCAGTAAAAGGCGAGGTAATTGCTGCCATAAGCTGGGTTTCAGTTACAATAAGCAAGACCATGGGCATGGACAATGAAAGAAACATCCAAACTAGCAATCTGCAAGAGGATTTTTATTAGACATAAATAAAAAAAAAATCATGCAGTACTTTCCACGGTACTTCTCAAATACTTTGTAAAAAAATCCATATACAATTTTTCCTAATTTATCTAAGGAAAAATGAAATATGAGAAGGGGAATAGATAGACCAAGGCTGCCTGATAAGTTAAAACAAGCCTGCAGATAGGTATTTTGGGTCTCAGTCTACTGTGCTGTCAAGAACAGGACTAAGGATTATGGATCTATTATGACTTACACCAGACCTCACTTTGCTCACTGGGCTTATTAACCTGTGTTTTCCTTCTTCCCTGTCCCTGTAGCTTCACATGAGGTTAACAATACCTACTCTCCATGCTATAGTACCAAGCTAGTACTTCCCCTGATGAATGCTGATGCGAAATTAGCCACCATGATGTATGTGTTCTAGTTGCCATAGTTACCATGCTTTACTGAGTCATGGGTTTAAAATTATTTCCTGAGTCCTGCAGATTTCCCCAAGGCTAGAACAGCAACAGTCTCTCTCATAATGGGTCAACTGGTCCAGGTGGGTGCATGTGCTTATTTCCTCCAAAGGAAATAAGTTTAATGAATATAGAGTTCATTTAGGTAAAAAGCCTTGGATCTCGTCAGATGGAAGATGGAAGTAAGAAAAAAGTTGCTTTTGAAAAGAAATTTTTCATTGTTCATTATTTTTTTTACTCAATATAATTAAAAATACTCCCAATCAAGAAAAGAAAACAAACAAAAAACACCACTGAAAAAACCACCCCTTATTTCCTTTCCCTTTACTCCTTTTAACTTCAGCTGGGCACTGCATGGCAGACACAGTCCCAGGGTCTCTTGCTGAAAAGTCTAGCATTTCATGTGTAATATAACAACACAGCTGCTTCATAAACCAATTTTTAACCACTGTTTTGACATGTTTAAGGCATCAGTCTTTCCGTTTTCATCTACTTTAGTGGGCAACTTACATCCTACATCTTGTTTAATGAAAGGTTACTGTTGTCTCTCTGTAAAAGCTGACCTTTTTTCTTCATCAGACTGGAGGTCATGCGTGAACAGAGAATGAGGTTTAAAGAAATGCATCTTAACAATGGAATTCCTTGGAAAGTGGTGGTTTTAAAGGTGGAAGGTAAAATCTACTTGCTTTAAAAATGAAGACTGAAGAGCAGGTTGATTCAGTAATGATACAGCTGCTGTCACAGGAACACAGAGTGAAAACGAGATCATTGTTCTGAAAAAAAATAATTTCCCAGGCAACAAAAAATTGAGCTTTTCCTGCCACCATTTTACACCATCATCAAGTTGCTCATCTTTTGATCATTTTATAATATATATTTTGAGTAAAGGCATCTTTTGTGCTGTCTTCCTCTCACACTTGATTGCACATTGTGATTTGTGGGCAGAGAGGAAGAGAATTGAGGTGAGACTTGAGCACCAATGTCACCTTTTAAATGACCCACAAAGAAAGGAGAGGGCTCAGAGATGACTCCTGGTGCCATGGAGCTCTGCTGCCACATAGCCACCAAGACAATTGCCACCACTTCACCTAGGGATGGTGTCTTGGCCTAGACAAACCTTCATTACATCTTTCTCTAATGCAGTGTAACAGCCAGTCCCCCTTAACTTGCATATTCATTAGGTCTCACTCACACAACCATTTTTACCATTTTTACCATTTTACACACATGCAGAGGTTTGAATCCTGACAATTTTAGGTTCAGATTCCTTTTTGTGAAGCAGTGATCAATTATGAATGCTGTCTTTATCAGGAATAATACAGTTATTCTGAATTTATCTAAATATAAGGAAGAAGGACTTTTATGTGTCACAAGCCATACACTAACTCTGGATTATCTCTGAGCTCTCATCACAGGTTGGAAATTCTAACTATGCTTCTCTAAGCACTTCTTCTAGATAAGGTTTAGTTTACCTACTTTCCCTACTTTCTTGAACATTAAATTCAATTGGTTATTTTTGCAAAGGTGAATCAACTTTTTAAGGTAAAAATATAGCTTTTAATTGAAGGGAAGTCTGACAGCAGAAGATTCTGCAGTCTTTAAAAATAAACCTTCACCTGTGACAGCATCTTAACCACAATATGGGAAAGTTACCCATTTCCATAAATCAGTGGTATTTCATGTAACTGAAAGAGCTTATCCTCTCTGTTTAAAGTGGAATGAAAATACTGATTTTTCTCTTCTATTTTATTTTTCCATATTTATATTTTATCAAATTGTATCTTTGTCAATTTAATTATATTTTTGTTTCTTATTCTGTTGTGCCTTTATAGAATAGAGTCTTTCTTAAATAGTGTGAACTCGGTTATTTCATTTCCAGCCTGAACCGTTGAACTCACAGTGTTTGACAGCATTCAAAAACAGGCACAAGCACAGAGCTCTTACCTCTTGTTTTTAAAAAGCTGCTTATATGGACCACAAAAAATAAGGCAAGGGTAATTTTCTTTATTGTTTTTACTGTTTAAAAAGGGGGGAGAAACATCCAACTGAATATTGCCTGGGATCAGCTACAAGAGTCTAATATACATGACAAGCTGGTAACATTTCTAGTAGTGTTCACTTTTATAGGAAGATTTCGAGAGCAGAGAGCCCATAAATTACATGCTGTAGAGCAGCACCTCTGTTTGTGCAACACAGTGAATTTACTATATATTTTGTTGAAAAGTATATGCTTTTTTTCATTTTGTGATTCTAGAGTAGGTGAAACCATGTCTTTGGAAGCAAGGCACTGTTAGTATCACTTATCTCTGCAAAGTGATAGTGCAAACACTCTTTGTCAAGAGGCCTGAACAATTACAGACTTCTTTAAGTAATTACTTTCAGTAAAGTCAAGTGCTAGAAAATTCAGGCTTAGTTATTTCACTGACAATGGTTGGAACATGAAAGCCCTTTGGACTGTGGAAATACTACATACAAATATACCCCAGCTGAGAAGGAATCCAAGCCCAGAACCAGAGGCCTGGAAACTCAGTTTGAAACTGCTCCATAATCTATCATGCTGTTGCTAAGAGGATATTAATATGAGCATTTAGAATTGCAGTCATGTGTCTGACAATCCTGTATTTGTACCAGCAGGTCAGTTGACTAATTGTGAATTGGAACTTCTTTGTGTACTGCACTGTTTAGAAGAAAAAGGATGACAGGGGTACAGTTAACCATTAAGGCATTTGGGCCTGGGAGGAAAAGCAGAGGACAATCAAGTCCTTATTATTAGATGCCTTCCTGCAAATCACTCCCTTATGCAGTTACAACAGAAGGAGAATTCACCTTTTAAACTGAGTAATTGTGCCTGTCGGGCAACCCTTTACAATTACTTTACCATCCAGCAAGAGCTCATTGATTGCATTAAGGATAACAGTACTCCACAGAAACAATCCTCTTAGGCAGGCTACTTCCAGAATCCTGTGTCTCTGTCAGGCAGCTGCCTGCTCTTTGAATAGCCAGAGAGATAAAGAAATAAAAATATTAAAGGCCAAAGCTCTCCTGATTTCACAACACTCTTTAAAGCTGGATCAGTGATTAGGGTGGTTGTAGCCTGTTAAACACCCATGCCTCAGGTGGAATGCTCCTCTGAGCACGTTTTACAGCAAATGTGAGACCGGTGCCTTGCTTCAGCTACAAAATTACGTCTGATTAAGCAGCCCTATGGAATTCCAAGTTAAAATGCAAGCAGAAGTGACTGTGTGTCTTTGGCAGTTGATAACAAACTCCAATCAAAGTCTTTCTCTTTTAGATTACCAGCAAGAATCTAATCCAGCTCAGTGATAATCCTCTAGCATCTATTTAGCAATGTTCCCAACAGACAGACTGCTCCATCACAAAAGTCACTGTTTCTGACACGGCTGCAGAGGCTTAACGAGGATGGAGACTCCTCCTTTACAGCGGCAGCTAATTAGATTTGCAAGTGGAACAGGAGTGCTGAACTACAGCACATAGTGTTTCATTGTCAGCATCATCATTAAATAGCATTCATTTGCTATTTAACAAAGTGGTGGAGGGGAGAATGATAACCCTTGATTCAATTACTGAGAGTTTCCCCTCTTCTGTGTCTGGGACACATTTGTCAAGTATTCACCAATCTTATCACTCACCCCTCTTAGAATCCTCAAATGAAACTGACTTCAAATTCTTGATTTGCAACTCACACAACCCTCTCAATTTGGATTTTATTTCACTATTGTGAAGTCTCAATATTGTCTCCTCTCATATTTAGATTTTTTGAGTTCCCTTTCACAATGCCAAGTTCTCCCAACCTTTCCCATTTTCTCTGTGAAGTCCATTCTCTCCTCTTTCAAAAGCTTCCTGTGGGTCCTATACAAAAGCTTCCTATACAAAACGAAGGCTTGGTCCAGGAAGCAGCCTAGGCAGTCTGTATTTACGGGAACAAACCCTGATTTTTACATACAGAGGGTATTAACTTGGCACTTGGTGGTCTTCTGATTCCAGCATTTTTATTGTGATAGAAATGCCTTTGGGCCAGCATGTTTCCCTTCATGTTCCTGGTAATTTTTTTCCTTTTTTTTCCTCCCCTTCCTTTTGAGGATACTTATTGGAGATTTTTTTTTTTCCTCCTGGAATTCAGACTGAAAATCATACACAATATGCAACCAGTATATTTCATCTCATCAGGACTAGTCTGACAGTTACTAGTCTTCCAACTGCATAGAATGAAAGACGATACACACAGAAAGCCAATTAGATTGGGATTACTTTGACTGTTAGCGGCTGGGGTATAGCATATATCTGTCTTCCCCATGCTAGAGTTAGGAATTAACATTTTACATGCCTGACCTATCTAATAAACATATATCCTGACCTTACAAGAAACATTCAAAAATGAAGGTAAATGTAGCTATGCCAAAAAGTGCATGAGCCAGGTTAGATATGAAGAGGTAATTGATTAAGCAGGTAATTTATGTAAAGTTAAGATTGAAGATATAATGCATTTCCATCCTCTTCTAGGCTATTAAAGTAAATTAATGACCTAGAGCTGTGTGGGGGTTTCCAGAAACAACACTATAATGGCCAACTGGCCACAGTTTGCAGCCTCTAGAAGGGAGAGATGTTTATTCTTCAGGAAATTGCCAGCTCAAGCATCTCATTACGTTTACTTCATATCTGTATTCACAGTGCAGAAATGACAACTGAACATTAGAATAACACCAGTGGGTACAAAATATGATGCTGGCTTGGAAGAAAATGAACCAATCATAATCTCTGACAGGGTCCAGATATTTTCGAATGTTCACAATACTTTTTTTCCATGCTCATAGTTTGGCAGCTGCTCAAAAGTACCTGTTTTGTGCCGTTTTACAGTCCAGAATGTGTCAACCGAGCAACAAGCTTTCAAAAAAACTTTGTAAAATATAAAGAGGAATAAGTGGCGTAGGGAGTAACTCCCAGACACAGAGCTATGAAGCCAGGCTTTGCTTCACTGTCTCCAGGACTTGCCTATCACTGTGCTGTGGTCCCCATAGGAAAAACGCTTGTTTTTCATCCAGGTTCAGACTGAGACTTTGATGGTGCTCAAGAATTCGAAAATTTCACAGCACTCTTCAGCACGATGTCTGAAGAGGGAGGGGCTGGCATACCCTGGCCACCCTGCATGGCTTGCTTCTGGCTGAAGGATCAGCATCCCCCATGCCTTGGGCTGCTCAGGCCATTTCAAACCTCTCCAATTTATAACACCGTGGAGCAATGATAGATTTTCAGTCTAGTCTCCTCTCTGTGTTCCCTGGAAAACGTACTGAGAGCTTTGCTGACTGCTTTTTATGAACCTGGCCACCGCAAGAGCTGACAGCCATTAAAACCCAAAGGAACAAAAGGCACGGAAGCCTTTATGTCGTCTTTGACCGCATTACCTTTGGTTTGTGTAATTCCCCTGGACTCCCCGGAGGTGCAGTGGAGGGACAGGGGAGAGGGGTGCGTGTGTGTGTGTGCATGTTGATACGCGTGTGAATGCGTGTGTGCTCGGGCGTCTGCAGGGCTGCGTGCGCGGTGTGCCCGCGCGTGTCCCACGCAGCGACACGCAGCGCGGCACCGCTCCCGCGGCCAAGGGCCGTGGCCGGGCAGGGCNGCGGGTGAGGAGCGCCGTCGGGGCCGCAGCGGCCCCGGGTGGGACGGCAGCGCTGCCGGAGCTCGGCGTTACTTCTGTGTCTGGGGAGCGCCCGCCGCGGCTGCGCTCGGCTGCTCGGAGGCGCGGCCGAAAGGGGTAACGCCGCAGGAGCTGAGGCGCGGGGGAACCTCGGGCGCGGAGCGCCGCTCGGGATGCGGCCGCTTCCTGAAGATCACCGTGGCGCATCTTTCTTTTTCGGTGGTTTGGTGGGGTTTTTTTTGGTTTGTGTTGGTGGTTTTTTTTGGTTTTTTTTTTCCGTTTCCTTTTTTTACCCCCTGATTTTCGTCTCTCTCTGTTTTGCATGGTGGTTTTTTTTGTTTGTTTGGTTGGGTTTTTTTTCTTTCTTTCTTTTCTGGGAGTCCTTGTGAGACGGGAACCATCGAGTTCCTTTTGAAGTTTTCCGTAATTAGCCCGATGGCCTCCAGGAGCCCGGTGGCTCCCCCCGTGCGGCGGTGGCCAGCCCTGATGTCACCCCCGGCGGCTTTGATCCCGCTGGAGGAGCAGCACCTCCTGCCAGACGGGCTCACCCCTACCGCCCTCTTCCTTTTTCCCTTCTCGAGGAAAACAGAAAGGCGATGCCGTTTTCCAGTCGGTCAGTTTTACGTTCCGTGTCACCCTCCCTTTTCTTTGCAAACCACAGCAACGACTTAGTTCCACCGAAACTGTGAAGTTGTCAAGCGACGTGTTGCCATTAACCTAATGAGTTCTGTTGCCAGTCAAAGCACTTACTATTGGTACAGCAGGTTTCTTCTGAACTTTTTTGCCCCCTCATATTCCCTTTGGGAAAATTTGAAAAAATAACTACGTTTAAACAATGTATTTAACTGAGTCAGAAGGTTCTGCCTGATGTGTCATAGTACTTAAAACACCTGATTTGAAAGACTGAGGAATGCAATTTTATCTTAGCCATCAATTATAGATGTTTTTATTGGTTTTGGGTTTTTTTTTTTTTACAGGAGTAAGGGTGATCTGTCTGAATTGCCCTGCCCTGATCAAGAAATTCCTAACAGCAGTTCATTAACAATTCTCTGAGTCAGGCTCTGTTTTAAGGCTGTTTGTAGTGAATTTAAGGATGATAATAAGCAGATTTCTTATGAGCCTCTGAGTATGGATCTGTCAACAGCTCAGTGCCAGACTGATTCAGCATCTGTCTGGCAAGCAGGCCACTGCTGGCTGACAACACATGGAGTTGGTATTAGGTGTGTCTGTTGATTCCACAGCTGTAGCCTGCTATCTTGTCTTCCCAGGTATTATTACTGCTGTCCTCTAGGCATCCTGCTCTGCATCTCCAGAAGAAGCAACAAAAACAAAAAGGCTGAGATGTCCAGGAAGGGGGATGGATGTCTTTCAAATTAATGGGTTTGGGTTACTGCTTCAGTTTGCTGATGGGATCATAATTAGGACTGAGATTCTTTGATTGGAGAATACAGTATATGCAAGAGAAGATGTAGATATTGTTTTGACAAGATTCCTTTCACCTACAAGTTCATAGAAATCAGAGCATTTGCAGCTACCTTTTGTGGCCTCTAGGACTTCTTGATCCCATCTTCTTTTAAAATAACTTGGGTGGTAAATTGATACTTTTTTTTAAATCAAAAGGAAGTGCTGATACATTGTTTTAAACACCATAAGGCTTAAGCTTGCTACATATCATAAAATAGAATTTCTAAGTGGTAGTTAACAACAAGAACATATCTGGTGGTTTTATTTGGTTTTATTTCTCAATACTCTAGTAGTCTGAATCACTTAGATCCAGTCTAGGATTTTTAATTCTTGAGTCAGGGTCTTCCCAGCAGCATCTGCAGCTGCCCTTGCTGGGCCAGAGAGGAAGACTGATGCTGCTCATGGAAATTTACAAGTGCCCAGTGTATTTTACCTCTGGTAGAAAAAAGGTACTGTAGTTGTACTCATGCACTAATCTCAAATGTTTATATTAAGATTCCTAGAAAAAGGAGACGAGGCGGCTTGGTTTTGCTTTTCTGGTTCTTCTGATTCGTTACATTCTAGGCAGTAGTTTGTTTGAGGCATGGGAATTTATGAGTTTTGCAAATATTTAGAGATGCAGTTTGCACTATAAAGTGGTTTTTTTTTCTAGGCAGAATGCCACAGTATGTTATGCTTGGGCTTCTTGAGAGACTCAGATTTCTTTTCCAGTTCTCCTCTGATGGGAGTTGTGCTACTGGATTGAGCATAAACACAATGCACCCTCGGCTGGTTAAAAGGAGACAGAGGAAGAGAACTCATGTGCTTAACAGGATGGTCCTGTACTGTAAACAAGTACTTTTCAAGCTTAACTATCCTTCCTAGCGACAGGAAGAAGGAAATGAGGCTATGCAAAAGGACCCTGACACATTTCAGACAATGCTAGACCCACCCTAGCATTCATACAGTATAACCAGAAGACTTGGGGAAATAAAAATAACTTCAGATGTTTCCCCTTCCTTCTTGTTCATGTTATAGAACTACAGCAATGAAATGATATGCAGTTGACAGAAAATTTGCTGGTTTGATCTCCACTAAATAAAGAGATGATGCCCTGTATAATATTTATATCTATTCTTTGGGTATCATTGTTCTGCTTTGAACAGTTTGAATCTCAGTGTTTCAAGGTGAATTAATTACAAAATTCTATATTCTCCACAGTAGTGTAGTGAGTGTAGATATACAGTAATATTGGTAATTTCAGCATTTCCAGGCATATTTCTTGCTTGTACATTACCAATGAGTAATTCTGCATGATACAGGGTATCAGGATTTTCTTGCATGTTCTTTGATTTCCAAAGTTTTTTGCCAAGTTTTGTTTTTCTTGGTTTTTTGGGGTGTTTTTTGTTGGGTTTTTTTGTTGGGTTTTTAAATTTATTTTCTCATCTACTTTCCCTCCTTCTTCTGTTCAAGGGAAAAAACTAATTCTGTCTTCAATGATGAGCAATTCTTATGAAAGAGGCATAGGATTGGGCTGTGATTGGAACTTTCTGGTTCTCTTTGCTGGACACTTTACCACTCTTGCTGACAGTGCTACCCTATCCTATTCAGTATCTTTGAAATCAATAGATCTGCTAGTACAGTATACCATTGGCAAAACTGGCAGAACCAAAGGAGAGTTGAGAATGGCTAAACCAGATAGCTGTGATTCACTGAGTTTCATTATCTGAAAGTTACAGGTAATACAGACAATTCTGAACTACTTTGGTGGCTTTGGAAGAGCATGACAAGCATTTTTATTTCTTAGGATGAATATTCTTTCAAATATTGGCTCTCATATTTGTTTCCCTTTGGAAGGACTATGGTAGGTGAGACAGGATCAGGAAAAAATTTTATCTGGTCTCTCTCCTAATAAAGACACAATAGAATGGCTCACTCATTTCTTATGGGGCATTTTTTAAAGTCTAAAAGGGTGCAGAGTTCCACTGATTTGGGTTTAAATATATTTATTTTACCATTGTCTAAATCTTTCTATTCAAACACAATAGTCTGTACTAAGAATGATTCCTGCGGAGATGCATGAAAGACATTTGCTGAAGCCAGTAGCAGATACAGTTTGACCTTCCTAGACCTGTTCTTGTAATTTACTAAAGTTTCAGGATTAACAAAAATACATGCCCTGCCCCCCAATCACTGTTTTGCATTTGGGGATGTTCTCTCTGTGACTCTGTGGACCCATAGAATTGGATGCTCTGCTGACCACTCTTCCTTCTGTTCTCCATGAGCTCTAGGAAGAGATTTCCTGTGCACATAAGATACAAGAAACTTTCCAGTGTAAAGCTTCATGATGTCTTTTAACTTTCCTTCTTCTTCCATGCACACAAAATGTGACCATTAGATCTTGTACTGAGAGAAGCATTTTCAAGCATGCAGTATCACAGACAACACTGTAACTGTCTCTAATGTCTGAAAACAGGACATTCATAGTAATATTTGCTTTGGAAAAATCCATGTTTACATCTTTAATTCTGCATCAGAGGAGAAGGCATTTGTCTATGGTACAATTTACTTCATACTGGGCAGTTCACTGCCACGGGTCTTTGAGTATCTAGTGTTGTATCATCCACACAGGATGAAGTTTGGGATTGGATCATCAATGCGGTTGGCCATAAATGGTTATGATGTAAAGGAAGACATTCTTCCATACAGTTCTTCCTACATGCGTGGATAGCTTTGAGGTTGAGGCTTAACAAGCTCAAAGAAGTAACTGTCTGGAAAATCTATTTTTTTTTGTATGAACTGTGGAGCCAGCTCAGATCAGTTCTAACAGCGTTGTTATTTCCTAGATCTGAACAGGTAGCCCACATTTTGTGCCTTTTTTAGATGAAGTATCCATCATGCTGGCCTACTCACTTTTGCCTCCCTCTGGAGCTGAATGAGCCTTTGAGCTGAGCTTTGCACACCGCGAGCTTGCAGACAGGGGGCAATTGGAGGATATTACTACTGGCCTTGGGAGTCGCAACAGTTAATGTTTGCCCTTCAGTATGTTCTCTAAGGTCGTGCTAACCAAGTAATTTCTGAGAGAAGAGAAGGTTAAAGTCATCTTCTATTTCCCACTCTTTGGAGGAGTATTTGTTTCTCACTCTGGAATCTGTCAACATGACCTCCATCAAAGGATTTGACTAACTGCTTTCTATGCCCCAAATAATCCTCCTCCAAGACCACCCTGTGTTAAGCAGGCCAGATAAATAACCCACGTGCCCAATTATTTCTTGAGGGTTTTTTAAGTCACTTGACATCTTGTTCCTCTTCATCTGTGAAGATCCTTAAAAACAAGAAGACCATCTTTAACTTATAAAAAGAGTTGTTATTTGACAGGAAAACTGCCACATCAAGCTACAGTTTTCCTATTAAGCAAAGCTAATTTTTATCTTCAGCTCACATTGGTTTTTAAATTTCTCTCCTAATTCTCCTGTATTTGCTCAAAATGCAAATAAAAAGACCTAAAACTTCATCAAAATGAAACAAAACCTATTTAGGAATAAATTATTAACTTGCAGTGTAAACCAGGAGTTGTGAGGATTCTTTTGTGTCCTAGAATATGCTTTCCTAAAGTCTTCAACAAGTTAGGAAGTAAAGCAGCTAATGTTTGGGCAGCTAGAAGCGTATTTAATGGTGTGAAAATAAGCAGTAATTTCAATCTGTTACGGAGTGTATAGGGAAAGCGCTTGGCAGACACATGGGGAATATCCTTTATTTCAGTAGCTCTTTATTAGATCCTGAAATTATGTTGATTTGGTGCTTTTCAGAGCTAATCAGTTGTGCTTGGTCCTCTTGACAGAGGGAAGGATCCAGCAGCCAGGGCAAGCTCTAGAGGTGGTGGTTGTACCCTCTCTGACCTCCTGCCATTGGGCACTGTTCTTCCTTATGCTCTGATGAAAACTTGGGTTTCTCCCTGTGCTAAAAATAGTGAAACTGACCCCATTTATTCCTGCAAAAGTTTTGTTGGGTTTTAGAGACCCACAGATCTACACTGGGAAAGTCCTAGTTAAGTCCTCTGATATTTATGGATGCTCCCATTGATTTTAATACATTTTGGCTCAATCTCTAAATGTTTGAAATATTTTCAACAAATTTTGTTTCTCTTTTTATGTTTTGAGCTAAAAAAGTTTTGAAGTGATTTTGATATGCTGAAGACTGCCAAAAAGAGGTCCAAGTTTAATAATTAGATTTTGATCCTCAGAAGTAGTATTGTGCTTGCTGTGCTAGCAAAAGTATCAGTGAGCAATTAAAAGTACTATATTCTGTAATTTGGTACAGTTGGGAAGGAGGGAAAGTACATACAGCCAACATACACCTCTGTACATATTTTGGAAACCATGCACTTTTTTTTTTTTTTAGCTTTCATTAATAAGGAAATAAACAAACTTAAATCCTATCAGTGGAAGTAAGCCATTTGCTTTTTTCAAAAGTTCTGCTGACCAAAAAAAAAAAAGGGTGTTCAAGCTTCCTGCTTTTTTTTTTCAGAGAAAACATCAATATATGATCTTAAACATCTGTTTCCTTGCTTCTTCATCTGTTCCCACACAAATTCCAAACATACTCTGTTTTTTCTCCCAGTGTCCTGTGGTTTATACATAACATCAACTGCATAGTTACTGTCTTGCTTCAAGGCTCTGTGACTTGAAAAAGCCAGTCAGTCCCTTGTTTAACCCAAAGCCAGCAGGAGACAACACAAAGAGTATTTTTTTAAGTCATCATCATGTAGTTGTGGAATATCTGAGTCAGTTTCATCAGTTTCTAGGGGGTTTATGCCTACAAAGCAGTGTATGTATCTGGCATCATATATGGTTTCCCTCAAGAATTTGTGAGTTCCCCTCTCCCCATCACTCTGAAAGTTTTTAATAAGAGGTATTTTATTAGAATTGTACGTGCATCCATACTGGCTTAAATTGATTGCTGTGGTAGGCAGCAGTAAGTGAAGGTCACAGCATGTATCATTTGACTCTAGAAGGTAAATGGAAGCACAGTGAAATACAGGAGCACATCAAAAAAGGCAACTGCGATTGCAAAATGTAACTTGCACTTTGAAGGTGAAAGGAGAGAAGTTATTCTCTTGGGAAGGTTGTTAGCTTTCACTTCAAAACCTGGGAGCTCATAATCAGTTCAAAAGCTGTGCTTTATATTCTATTGATCTCACTGGTTCTTCTAGAAATGCATCCTTCATGGACTGAATGTGTTAGACTGTTATTCTAGAGCAGTTGTATAAGTTTAGATTGCTCTCTTAGAAGCAGAAAAAATTCCAAAGGTGTTAGAAATTTGGCAAGAGCTTTTAATGGGATTTTCAGAATGCTGTAGTTTTTAGTGGTTGAACATTTATTGACAAACCTCCCAAGTTTATGTTTGAGAGCATTATCCTTCTAAAGTGTTGTTCTTCACTAATTATATTTTTTCTTTCTATAGTCCTTGCTATGTGCTGCTTTCTTGAAAAGTGTGGACCATTAAGTTAATGATACTGCCTAAGGAATATTTAGCAATACAAGCTTGAGAAAAAACAGACTTATGAGAAGGAATTTAATTATTTTCAATCAGCAGTCGCATATCTTCAAAGTGAAAACCATCTGAGGCCATGGACACATAACAGGCTTACTCTTAGGAAGTCAGTCATACTGTCCCAGCTTTAAAGGGCTGCAGGCATATGACATTACACAGAACTGATTTATCATTTTCAATGCCTAGACGGCTCATTTGTAGACAGCTGCCACAGTGCTGTTATTTCCCCGGTTTATCTCAGATTTCACATCTGTGTTCATGTATCCATGGACTGAGTGGTTGGATAGTGTGATCCGGAATAATGTTGGGACCACAATTCACATGTCAGGCGTGCAATTCAAGCTCTAGGAAAAATGATTGCGTGTACTTGGGCCTTGGAATTCTATCCAAACAAGAATATTTCTCACATATACCACAGCTGGTCTTAAAAAATATGATCCTGAATGATCTCAAGTTTCTTAATAGCTCAGGTCAGTGTTTTTGAATTGAACAAAAATTTTGCAAAGCAGCAGAAGTTTCAGAGGGATATGACATGTAGGGAGAGGTAATTTCTGATATAGACAGAGAAAGATCGTCCCAGCCATTTGCAGCCATTAAACTGGACCATCAGTCCTGGATGGGGAAGAATCCTTTGTAGTCTTTGTGTTTCATGATTAGCAAACATGCAGATAGTTTATGGAATTTCAGGCATTAAATAAGGAGATAGTGTGTTTATCTCCAGCTTTCATGAAAATCTGGAATCATTCTCTGCACTGTATGAGAGAGCCTCTCCTGCAAGCTAATTCAGGAAGATGATTTTGTATTCAATTTCTACAATTTTTTTTTTCTTCAAGTTTTGCTTCTGAGAGAAAAGTCAAATAGTGAATTTCAACTAAAATAACTTACTTAAAAATTAAGACCAAAATTCAATTAAGAAGCTAAAAAAACCCAGTTATTATGTATGACATTGACGTGAACCTTCAGAAGTTAAGAAATTTTTTTTCTCAAATTTGATTTTGACAGTGCTGATTTTACCAGTCTTGCTACAGATTTTTACAAGCTGCTCTCTTAACAAAGCCGAAAGGTGAGATGAGTAGAATTGATGTGTAGAGGTGCTAATATGATTGTAAAGGTGTCTGAATCAAGGCAAGAGGAAACCATCTGCTTGGAAAAACTGTTCATAAGATGTTTAGCACCTAGGTGAAAATTGAGTCAATGCATGACTCACTGTACAAAGATACATCTGCTTGGCATCTTGTCCTGAAGACCCTGAAAGAGCTCGTGTTTAAATTGCTTGTTATTTCATGGAAGCAAAAAAAGAAGAATGAAAGTAAATGTTGTTGCTGTCTTAACTGGACTGCCATGATGATTTTTTTCTGAAAGAACGTTATTGCAGCATCACTGTGTGTTTTTTCTTTTCTATGGGAGAGAAGGTACCATTAAACAAAAGACTATAGACACCTTACATTCCTGCCTTCTGCAACTGCAGTTTCAAACAAGGTGTTTATTGAGATATTTTTACTCTGAAGGTTTAAACTTTCAAACTTACAAAGCCAGGAACCAAGATTAACCAAAGTTTAACAAAAAAGGAGGTTAGACTTTCCCATTTTCATTTACTACTCTGGGGAGGAATTGTGTTCTCCTAATCCCTCTGGAAGTGGGTAAATAAGGACTAATGGTTCCCAACCATACACAAAAGGAGCTGCTACCCTTGATTTGAGCATGGAGGACTGCTTTGTAAAACAGACTAACAAATAAAGCTGTTTCCAATAAAAATTTCCTGTTTCCTCTTTAACACATTTGCCTGTTGTTTGCTTACAGGACACCAAGAATAAAGACTTCATTGTACTTCTTTTGGGGGTTTTGGGGATTTGGGTGGGGTTTTTAAAATTTGCTTTGTTTTACTTTCTAAGAGGTTTTTCAGTTTTGGGGGGGTTTTTTGTCTCAGGACATTTAAAAATAATAGCACAATTTCTTTCTTGCCAGCAGTTTTTCATACAAGAACCTCCTGCTGCTGGGGGAGGGCACAGGATGCACGTCTGAAAAGCTGCACATACATTTCTTGCTTGGAATTAAACTGAATGGTAGTTTATTGTAAAGGTTTTAACTGGTAAGGATGTTTGATTCAGAAAGGAAGTGGCACTGCAGGGATGGAGTGAGACTAGTCCTTTGCCTGTAGTAGCTTATCAGTTCAGCTGCCAGGTCTTCATCAGAAATGGCTTTGCAAATTGTGGCTGAAGTAGGACTTTCCTAAAATAGGTTGTAAAGCACTGTAGAGTTCCTCTGCAAGTTTCCTCTCCTCCCTGCGACTATCAGCTGGCCCCAACCAGCCAAATGCTGTGCTTGACAGTAGCTCAGATAATTATCTGTAACCTACATCCCCTGGGATACTGGACAAAGGCTATTGAATTCTCTGTCCCTTCTAAATGTGTTTAGAAGTAGTTGGAAAATCTTGATTCTGGAAGAATCAAGAATCTGTTCTTCGTTCTTTTGTCTCTTGTTACGTTGATTGCCAATGATCATGATGACAAGGACTTGCACATAAACATTCTCGTGTCCACTTGGATATGAAACAAGAGTTCCAGGTCTGATGCTGCTGAGCTGGAAGCTGGAGTTCGGAAATTGTGGGAATGAGCTTGTTCCTCTAGTGTAGTTTAAATGATTTGGCCAGAATCTCAGGTTTAATCAATGTGTTTTATTCTCAAACACAGATTCCAGTTAAGCTGCAGTAATGAACTTTTTACCTAGACAAGCTCTCAGCTGTTTTAATTTGTATCTCTTAGTGTGAGGAAGCTTGTTCAGTGTACTCAGCTTTCTGTGAAGCTTATTTAGTGTACCTTGGGCTGGATTCTCCCTCTGACTATATTTTGATCCACCTGAATTTCACACATATACACAATTTTGCTCATACTCTGGCTCATCAGTAGCCAACAAGGTTGAGAGAGGGAAGCCGAGTTAAAAAATTACCTTTCCTTTTGTCTGATCATACCACATAGGAGAACAGTCTAGGAGGAATCCTGAGTTTGGCCAACAGGAGTTGAACAAAAGGAGCTACTCTTTTTGGTCCCACCTCCACTCTGTCACCAGTACCATCATGTCCCTCTCTTACCCATGCTTTCTGTGGGTGGACATTACAGGGAGAGAGCCCTGGCATCAGGGCACTCCCTGGCCCCTGGTTCAAGACAGTACTCCAAACCCTTCACCCTTTCAAGGGCTTGCAACAGGACTTGTAACTTGCCCTATGAAAATGGGGCAAATATGGCTTTTAAACACTTAGCAGTGTCTTGTACCCAGCCCTAGGCATTTACATGGCCTAATCGATGGACAGGTGCGTTTGTGTTCTATTGTTCTCTGCAATTCTTGTGGACAGATAGGAAAAACTTAGGTGTTTCATTGCCTCAACTTCTTGGGGGATTCACAAAGGTATTTTGAAGGCAAATATGCTCTGAAAATCCCAAAGGCACATGACAGCTGGGTGCCCATAAAATGTAACTTCCGCATAACTGGCATATACATTTGCAGAAAAGATACACAAAACCTCTAGAGAATGGTGAAAAAAGTTCAGTGAATGCATATTCATAATTTTCTAGCTCTAGAAATAGTTTACAGGTCATATACCTGGGGTGCTCAGTAAAGGACCTGTAAACAAATATTTGAACACATTGAAGAGTCCCTGTAGTAAGTAAGGAATCTAGCACTTTTTTCAATTGCACTGCAAGCATCTCCTTGCATTTTTTTTGGCAAATGCTTGTTATCTAGGATAATTTTTGTTCCCTGATTTTAAATCAAGTAAAATTCTCATTCAATCCAGACAATTTCACAAAATGTGACCTACAAGATACAGCATTTTATTTTAAGTACTCTTAAAAACTAGTTGCAGATTTTTGCTTTGCTGCTTCAATCACTTCTGAAGTATTAATCTATCATCTTGTTTGTTCTTGCTTTCAAATATATTTTAGATTTCTTTTTCTTCTTTATTAAATTTCCCACATATTTCCTTAGCATTCTGAAATTTAAATACTTCTTAAGCAAAACTTTGTAATTGTTTGCAATTGGAATTAAAGAATACCTTTTCTTAATCAGTAGCTAAGTCAATATGTCTGTACGTGCTTGTTCTCATGTGGTCCCATAACCCAAAGGTGAAGCAAACACAAGTTGCACAAATGCCTGCTTGTCCTGACTTCAACAGGAGTGGGTTTTGTTTATTTATCTGGAATGTTGTGTTTTGGCTCACCTTAACCCCTTGGTTTGGATATGTGTCTTAGCAAAGTAGTCTGGCAAAGCACAAATATTCTAACATTATTGCAGCAATTTGGAAAATGGGGGGGGGTGATTGCCATCATTTTGGAGGCACTAAAATGTGCCTACCATTTTATCCAATTTTGTGTACCTACATCTCACTGGCAATATTTCATAGTGTGACAAAATCTTGTGATAATTTACTTATATCGTGTTTGGCTTTTCAATGCCCTATATGCAGTAACCTGTATTTGGAACAATTCTGAGTGGGCCCTTTTGTGCATGGTTTCTGCAGCAGGTAGCCACAGTATCCTCTCCAAGTAGGTGGCAAAATTGTGTACTGAGTTGTGCATAATGAGGCTTTTGTTTCCTGGTCCATCAAGAACAGTGAATATAATCAAAGCCAGACAAACTTTAATTGTTTCTGATTTCTCTTTGTTTGTTTGATCAGTTCTAAGCAGCTAAATTTCCAGTAGCACTTCACTGAATTTTTTGAAGAACATAATTGGCCCAATCCATATCTTCAACACTTGGAGAATTCCCTAAGTATCTTTTATATTTTCTAGTTTGAGCTAATAGGATAACATATTCTTTACATCTACTTGTGTTAAGTAATAAATGCATTTATATGTGGTTTATTCACAGACTAATATTCCTTTCTTTCAGTGTAACATACATGTGTGTGAAAATTTCATTATGTGGCATGCTGTTTCAGGCAGTGTGAGGGAAACCTTCCTTTAATACACCAAGTAACTCATAAATACCTTGTAGACTTCCAATGGAACTAGGTTCTTGTTGAGTAGAAATACGTGCTTGAGTGAGCTGCAGTACAGTGCGTCAGTTGTTCTTGGGCTTGAGTCTGTCAGTACTATCTACAAGGTGTTAAAGTGCACAGTAATGCAAGCTCTGCAAGGAATTTCTGTCAAGACAAAGCATTGTGCCAAGAGGACCATAAGATCTGCTGAACAAACACTGCTCATGTTGATTGCAGATTGTTTTTTCTAGTGTTAATAAATGCCTGTACAGCATAATCCATAACCACTGTAGTTTTCATTTGTGCCAGTTTCTCATTACTATTAAAATGATGAACTGTTGGTAAATAGCAGCTGAGCATTAGTGACTTTCCAGAATCTAAGATATGTTTGGTAGTGAGAAGAAAAGCAAACTGGGTTAAGCAAATGTGCGTCTCAGTTCAAAGTTTCTGGAACCCTTTGTGCTTATTTTGCAGTGGGAATAGTAGAAGTGGTGGAGAGTAAGTTTTTTCTCTGCAGATCACTAATCAGAGGGTGATTTGTTTCCGTCCTCTTTCAGAAATCGAGGCCAAGGAAGCTTGTGACTGGCTGCGGGCTGCTGGGTTCCCGCAGTATGCACAGCTTTATGAAGGTAGGCACCTGAACTCAATCCTCCCCCAGCAACTTTTGGACAATAACATGTAATATTCACCAATAAATGAGATTCAGGGGCACCACTGAAGTTCTAGTACATAAGATGACTTTTAGGGGCTGGGCTGCTCTCTGCTATGCACCGCAAACATAGATGCACAAACCCAATGAGACTCTGAACATGCAGCAGTTTTGAATTTGTTTCAGGTTTCTGTTTCAGTCTGAATCTTTCAAACATCATCATTGAACAAATGTAAAGGTTAGTACTGTGGTACGTTCCCTCTGGTTAAAACAGAAAGGAACATAGTCAGCCACTGCTGGAAACCCAGTCTTGGAGAAATACAAAAGCTGTGTACAGCTCGACTGACCAACTCTCCTAATGGAACAGTAGTAGGAAATTCTGCATATGCATGGGTACATCTGTATGTCCCATGATTCCCAAGTCCTGTATGTTTTTTCAGGAAGGTTTGGGTTGGAGTGAGACACCGGCTTACTCTGAAGGGAAAAAGAACATACAGAATGTTGTGCTCCTCAGAGGAGCAGTCCTTCTCTGGGATGAATTCATTTGTGTGTCTGCTTTTACAAGGTTTTGCTCAATTAGAACTGTTTTCTTCGTTGCCTCTCCAACCTACTAGAAACCTGCAGGTTTGGCATACAGTTCTTACACTCTGATGCAGCGTAGCATATAGAAGTTTGTTTTAAAGTGGAACATCCTTTTTATATATCTATATTATTGTTCAAAATTTGTCCCTACACCACTTAAAATTACTTTCATTATAGTAAAATTATTATGCACTCTTAACTGCCTCTTCATTTTTACGAAGAAAAATATTCTTACAGCTGCTGCTTGTAAGAACGAGCATAGAAAGTTCATTATTTGCAGTGAATAACTGCTGAAAATTACAGCAAATGCTGAGCTGACCTCCTTGAAAAATGATCTTGTTCAGCTTTGATTTGTAGCTGCATTGGCAATATGAGATGATAGTAGCACTTTCGAAAGCTGCACTTGGCAAAACTTTTCTTTGCCTGTTCAGAAATTAAATTTCCTTTTATTTTTTATCTCTCCTTCTTTTTTTTCTGTGCTAATGGAGATGCCAAGATTTTCTTGGGATATGGAGCTGGAACTGTACTTACAGTCTTTGTTACAACTGAGACAAACTTTCAGCTGAATATGTGGGTTTGTGGGTTTCTTATGATGCTGTCTTAATCCCCTAATAAATTACTTGCATTCAGAGAACATGTCCTACCTGCGTTACCATTGCCCTACCTAGATATTCTAAACTTACATGAAGTTTCTATTAGCACATCCTGTCTAACATCAAAAGGACCACAGAGGTGAGAGAGAAGCAGTGAGAGCAAGGCCAGCCACACCTATTGAAAGGACTGTCCTTACTGAAAAACAATATACCATTGTCCTTTGCAAGCCTCCCTGGCAGCAGCAACAATAAAGCAAGCAGTAGCATAGATTAGGCATTAAAAAAATGGTCTTTTGCAGATTATCAACTTCTTTGAAGTCACCTCTCTCACTTAAGTTCTCACACGTTCTCTTGTGGACATTCTAAGATATGACTTTCCCAGTGGAAAAATTTGCATCAGCACTGCTGAAAAATATGTGTTGAATGTGCTCACCCTCTTTACTTGCACTTTCTACTTAAAATGGTGAAGGGGAGCCCTGTGAATCAACTGGGTATAGTACCAGAGTTCTGAGAAGTTGCCTATGTGGAGCATTCCCACACAGTGCATATTTAATATGGGAGATTAATCAGTGAACCTTTGCCAGTTGCTTTGCTAAAACCACAGTTATCTGTAGCAAATACAAAATTATTAGCATTTTTCAAAATATGTCATAATTTGTGTTCCTGGGGCAATCGTAGAAGCTGTGGATAACCCGTCCCTAGAAGTGTTTAAGGGCAGGTTGGATAGGTATTACAGAAACCTGGTCAACTGGAAGATGTCCCTGTCCATAGCAGCGGGCTTGGAACTAGATAAACTTTAAGGTCCTTCCAACTCAAACCATTCTACGATGATATGAAAATGAGGACATAGAATTAATTTCTGTTGTTACAGGAAATGAATTCATTTCATAGAATTCATAGAGTTAATTTTCTATTAGTATAGAAAATACCTTTCTAGAAATTACAATCAGTCCTAATTATTTTCCTCATTTCAGCTCATTTTTCTCAATCTACAGAAATTAAAAAATTCATAGACAATTACTTGGATGAGGAAAATTGTGTGCAACTGCAGCAGTCTGTTCAAGATTAACCTTGTATTCTGTGTGCCCTGAAGAACCAGCAGCTTTGGGTGGGAGTTTCAGCTGTGCAAGGAATGCCAGATCAGGACCTGTATGACAGTCAGGAATCTGTGAAGTACAGTAAATAATATATATGTGTTTGGTGCTTCAGAGCTGTAGTAAATTTTCAACTCTCTGCCAACTCCCCCTCACTCTCCCAGTTGTTTACCTAATTAATCTCCTAAGGAAAGGAGGGAGTAATGGTCTCCACGCATCTTGGTTTGCTTTCATTTCAAGCCATATCTCATTAATGAAACAGTGTCAAACTTTTAAATAGCTGAATTAACAGCTAAGGAGAGTCAAGGCTTTTTTTTTTTTTTCATTCTTTCACAGAGTTTTGGCATTTACTGGCCTTTTTTCTTTAATGTGAGATATTGGAACTTTGATGGAGATTGCATATATATTTTAAATAAAGCTAGCCTGAGTTAATTTACACTTCTGATGTCTGATAGGGAAGCTTGCATTTGCCTTTTTCCATCTCCCATTGTTTCATCTCTGCTTTAATCATTTTTCCTCAGTTCTGGGTATGAAATTTCAATTATCAAGGCTGCATGTAAAAAATCTGTAGATGAAAAGGAAACACCTCTGACATTTGAGGTGATAGCATGTGTTTACCTAAGTACCAATCACTGGCATCCTGATGAGCTCAACAGCAGGCAGCGGGTTGTTTGAAATAACGCATCACTGGGAATAAGCATTATTTTGATTTCATCTGTTTCTTTTCCTGCAGATCTCCTTTTTCCAATTGACATTGCTCTAGTCAAGCGAGAGCATGACTTTTTGGACAGAGATGCTATTGAGGCATTATGCAGGTAGGTCAATAAAAATCACACTGCATTTTGAAACAAAACCCTTCCTATGCAATAGAAAGTACCTGGATAAAGCACAACAAAAAAAGCACACAAAAGTATGTGGTATTCATTAAAATACTTTATTGGGCTAAGTAATGTTTGAGGATCTTATTTAAAAGAAAGTTGGGAGGAGAGTGGCAGGAATCTTTGTGAAAGGGATTTCATAGGCATATTTTTTATTATTCTTCTTTGTTTGCTTTCTTTCCTAATTCCCAAATTAGTTAGGCATGTGAAAGCAGAACTGTGCCGGCTATAGCCATCTGCACGTACAACTGCAGCACCAATTCCCATGCAGGAATTGGGTTTTGGAAGCAGTATCAGCAAAGCAATGCTGGTGCACTCCATCACTCTCCCTTCTTACCTTGGTGGACAGCTGCGTATACAAACAAAGTGCTGTGTGTATAAACAAAGTGCTCTATATACAAACCCTCATCCTGGCCTCAGCGCATCGCCCTGTCTAACATGGGTATGGCTGAAAGGGATAATGTAAGGGAATCTAATAGTTTATTACTACAGCAAAGATGTGTCTGCCCTCAGCCACATGCTCACATTAACTCAAATTGTTGTTTATGCGCTCCTTCCACAAACCAGTTCAACTGGCTCACCCCGCAAAAAGGGTCTTCATAGTCCTTTTCTGGGTTAGTAAATTAAATCAGGGGAAAACCACGACGAAGGTCACAGTAGGTGTGAAGAATGGGGCAGGACCCCACAGCCAGCTGCAGAAGAAGGAGAAGGGATAGGTAGAGAAAAAAAGTGAGCAAGACTTACTGGTATGTGGGAGGATGGTTTTTTTTTTACAAAACTACAGCCTCGGCATTACCAGTTTGGTCATAAAAGCAATCACAATGGCCCCATCTGACATCATCTAACATTAATCCATCTATCAGTTACCTCCTCTAGTGCAAGTCCACAATCTTAAATGGGAAAAGAAAAAAGCTTTAACTTCTCGTATCTCCTCTTACCTGGAAATAAGTGCAGTTTTATGGCTCTGTCCTTCAGTGTGGCAGCTTTCCAAACTGCCTGCAAAATGAATGCTTTTGGATACTGCATGCATGGTGTCTGCAACTCTAAATGTCAGTAATTCTAATGAATTACAAAACCCTTTTAAAACCAGCTTTAAGTTTATAGTGTTCTCATGCCATCACTGTCATCCTTGGAAGGGAAGGAGAGGGACTGGAATTTAAAGTTCTTCAGAAATATTTACAGTATTTTCTAACTATGAAAACAGATTTGTTGTCCAGTCATTAGGAGGAGAAAAAATCTCATTAATGTTAAATTCATGCAAGATGTGCCTTACTCAAGTGTGGAACACCTATTCCATCAATATTTAAATATGATGCATTGGTCTACTTATTTGTATGCCCTGAAATTCGTGAAGTCATTGAACAGAAAGTACAGCAATGCAAATAAATGCTGATTCCCAGAAGCGTGGTCTTCCCTTGCCAGGAAAACAAAATACAGTCAGGCCAGCATATTCTGCTTTTGGAGCTCTCCTCCAAGAATATTTTTTAACCTGGGATTAATTAATTATACAGGGGAAAAAGGTAGCAGACTGTTTCTCACTGACAAAAACAGCAATATGCGCTCCATATCTCTATGAGACAAAGATTTTATCATTCTGAAGCCTGTGGCTTATACATCAGTTATTTCTTACAAAATAACTTTAAAACTGACACTGAAATATCTCCAGAAACATTCAGATCCCACCTCAAAATAAAATTGAAGCAATTCAGTTAACCTTCTCAGGTGTCTGAATTTGGCCTTTTACCATGTGTGTTGGACAAAAGCAGTACATTATCACAACATTTCCACCTTTCAGGTTTTTTTCCACACCTCTGTGTTTAATTTTGCAAAGCTCATTAAAAACTGTGGAGAAGCAGATAGTTTGGAATGCTGCCTTTCTGCCTGCAGCCTGGGTTTATTTTGACTCATGCCACAGTCAGTGTGTAAACAGTAAAGAGGTTTACTCAGTAAAGGCTTTGAACAGTTTCACAACTGTATCACTGTTTCTTGACTGAAAATCAGAATACTTTGGGAGTTATGCGCACTTTCAGCACAGAGCTAAGTGAACATTGTACGCAGTGGATGTTAACAAAATGGCAAGAGCTCTGTGCTGAGAATCTGCTTTTCTGTGTAAACAGTGTTACTCAGAAGTTCTAATTACCTTGTTCTGATAACTGTATGTGAAAGAATTGTTTTAAAAAGACTGTAGAAATCACAGTGACAGGGATTTCTTTTTTAAGTTTAAAGCATTTTAAATGATAGCTTACATCTGAACAGTAATGTTAATTATTATTTAATAATCTTATTAATGTAAGCAGGCAAATGAAGTTAATCCATCCCATTATGTTTTTTGAGGAAAATTTTCATGTGAAAAGTGGGTTGTGACTTGACCTATAGATAGCACATGGCATTCAGTAAGAGATGGTTAAGAAATGTCATTTAGTGATCTTACCATGAAACGTAGAGTTAAAAATGTAAGAGTGATGACCGTATTTTAATTTTCTTGGATGCTTTCTTTAGTGACTGTGCAAACCAGTGCTGGCCTTGGTTTCATAAAACTTTATATAGATTAATGACTGGGAATTTATCTCCAGAGGATAACTGGATGCATCATGTGCTGATGAAACTAAGTACTGAAACATGCTTATCCTAGAGGTTGTTGCTAAGTACAAAATACATAACAAGCCATGATGGAAATCCTTTTAAATCTCCTTATCCATGGCTAGGAATCTGTTATACTATATATGCAAGAGGTTTCTTAAATCTTTTATCATCAGGATTTCTCATCCAAGAAATTGGTTGTAAGGTATTCACTGTTTGTATCATTTGGTCTGTGGAAAGCTGACCTCCTTTGCAGAAGAACATGCAGACAAACCTCAGGAGCCAAATTAGAGGCTGTCCACTGAGACAAGAGGGACCTTGTATGACAGTTAGTTACATAGATAATGGAGCTGGACTTTGCTCTATAACCCGAGTTATGATTTTTAGTCCATCAAGAAAATATTTTAAACTTTGAAGTTAGACCACATAGTTCCTCAAATTCAGAATTGTAACTTAAAATGCATAAATCTAGTATTCTGCATTCCTACTACTTTATTTGGTCCATGGGGTGAGAACTTCTGTAAATGAGAACAAAATTAATTACCTGGTGTTATACCCAACATAGAACTGACTAGTACCTAGTTTAAAAAAGACTTCACATCATAAATCCAGATTTTAATTTAGAAGTTAGCTGTTCACACTACAGTTTTTCATCGTGAATATCTTGTTCAGGCTGCCTCTCTTAAAATAAGTTCATGCTAAACTAGTTTGGCCATTTCTGAGAAGACTAATAAAAATGCTTCATTTGCTCATTTCTGGGAGAAACTCCAGTGCCTCATGTTTTGGGTGCAGCAGGTTCAGGCTGTGTAATGGCCACTCGGGGCTGATATGGGCTGACTTGGGGCCTAGGACAGAGAGGCAGATCCTGCTGCCTTGGTCACCCTCAGGAGGAAGAGGTTTGCAAAGCCAGGGTGAAGGAGAATGAGAGCCAAGGTAGAGTCCATGGAGAGCAGGGAAAAGTGATGTCTTGGAGATAGAATGCTCCACGGGAGTAAGATAACATCTGGATGTGAAGATGTATAGAGAGGGCTGACTCAAAGACATTTCTCTAAATGGTGGGAAAGAATATTATCTTGTCATCCAGACAGTCATCAAGAGAGTGGCCAGGGTAAGGAGGCATATTTGAGATTGAGACTGAGACAGCCAGGCGGTGAAAGTGTCTGTAACTGCTGTCTGCAGCAATCCTGCCCCATCTCTCCGTCTCCCATCTTGTCTTCAGGAAGGTGTCACTGGGACAGGTTTGGGCAGAATAAGACAGACCTAAAGAATGAGGCAGGGCTGCTGACTGTCAGTAAGGAAATGATAAGTGAACTCATACATGTGAGTGGAATTAACAAAGGAGAAGGTCCAGACCCAGAAGGGAAAATTGTGTTTTATTAACTAGCATCAAATTGATGAGAAGATCTGTAGAAAATGAATATGCGCTTATAGGCTTAAAAAAGTATTGCAAAACATAAGTGAAGGTTAATGACATTTGTATAGGTAAATCTCATACTGACAAACCAAACTGTAAGCTTAGATTTTAAGACACACTAATGTGTTTGGAAGACAATTTTGCATAGTGTACTGTATTTTCAGTGGTGTGTAGTTCAAGGACTTTGGCACTCCTGAATTTGAGCAGAAGTTGAGGCAGGATGTGTGATGCATGTAATGGAAGTTGCAGACCTGATGCAATTGCTGCAGAGCATTTAGATTTTAAAAAGGAAACTGGTCTTGAGATGCATCTGTGTAAAATATGTAATAGAGACTTTATTTGCCTCACTGCTATTGAATTTAGCCTCACTCATTGAGGGTTACCTTATCTTGCCTTTGTACTAATTTTTGTGAGGTGTGTGCCGGGAGATTTTTTTTTTAAATACCCTCTGTGAAAAGAAAGGTCTTTACTCTATTCTTTTCCCTATTCCAGGGGCTTTAGTTGAGTAGGAGAGAAGTCTGGGGATGTAATCTTTGTGAAATCAGAGATTGTCTTTATTAGTGGTCAGACAGGCTGGAGCTAGATAAAGCCTGATCCAGGGATTCAGTGGTGACTTCTCTCTGCATAAGTCAAAGGTTGCAACACTGTGAAATTTGTAAATTATTACACAATATAGAACTGAAACCAGTTTAATATTTCCTGGTCTTGAGGTCCAGGACTTTGAGAGGAGAATGTGTTTATAGCAGAGAGGGATGGGGCTTTCTGATGCTTGGGTGGCCTCTTGAAAAAAAAGCAAACAGTTTTGTGTGTCGCATGTAGATGGGACATTCACCCTTCACCCGCACCATAAATACAATTCCTCTGAATTCACTGGACTTGTTCATGTACCCACCAGCTGTAGCCAGCAGGACTTAGCCTTTTGCCTTCTAAATTCAGAGCAAAGATGAAATCTGGATAAAAAAGACAGATCTGGATAACTTTTCTAACCTGCCACTGCCCTGCTATTTGACTCATGGCAGTCCTTCCTGTTTCTCTTCTTCTCTGCTGTGTTGTGGCTGGGTCTAATTATTGATCAAACTGCCTTTTCTTTTTTACTTCACGACTTGCAGCAAAAGCATCAGTAGCAGCTTACCCATTTCATTTGATGGCTTCAGGATCAAGCCCTGTGTAAATACCATCTGCAGCCAATCCTGTGCATAAAAGGCAAAGGAAAAGAGAAGAAACTAGTCATTCTCCCTGTGCACACATTTTCTACATTCAAGTACAAGTTTCATGAATCTAAGATTAATTTGAAGCAATAGGGCATGTCAGCATTTCTTTTCCTTTTTTGTTTTTCAAAACTGCAGATACAGGCTCTTCTTTGCACTTCGCTCAAATAAATTTTTATGTGAAAATTACATAACTTCCTTTGGAATGAATTAGGCTTTTTAAAGCTCAGCTTTGCTTCTGTTGAATTTGGGCTGTGGTCCAGTTGAAGGAAAGGGGCGACCCTATTTCTTGTGCCTCCCCCCTGCACACACAACTCTTCGTGCAGCTCAGGATACTGACCATGGGGAAATTCAGCTCCAAGAAATATTGAAAGATTGATTTTCAGCTCAGTTAGTCTCCTCATCCAACCCACAGTACAGTCTCATGAGCAGAAGTATTGACACAGAACTAAACTATCACTCCCATGAAGCTGCTGCTTCAGTTTTTCTGCCTTCTGCATCGTGCCCAGCCTGTTTCTTCTTTTTGCCTTGCCATAGCACTGGCAGTTCTCTAACCACACTTTACCAGTACAGATTTTAGTTGAACCATGTCCTTGGAGCAGCAGTTCTTGGGAAGGCAAGGACATGGAGAAGGGCAGGGGACCATGGCAGTCTGCACTTAGCTGAGCCTAACCTGCCTTGGAGCTCTGTCACGAATAGCACCAACCTTTGCTGTGTTTTAAGTTGCTTGTGCTCAGCCCTGCACACTGAGTCACTGGGGAAGATAGGAGAAGAAAGATAATTTTTTGGTTATTTTAGGGATACCTACCAGATGACCAGATCCACTGAGGAAAAGAGGAATGCTCATATGTATTCATACCATACTTCAAGATATGTATCCGGACCACTGTCACATTTCACAAAGAGGCTGGTTAGCTATTGCTGCTGCAGCAATTTATTTTTGTTTAAATTTTAGTCCTTCAGAAAAATACTTTTTATATGAAAAACTTTCAGTTTAGGAAGCAGAAATTTGGTCTGTGTTATGTTTTTTTTTTTTTTAAACTGATGAGTGGTCTTGTCTCAGGACTGTATCAAAAATAATCATTGTTCAAAAACAAAATAGGCATCTAGTAAGTGGAAAATCAGTTTTCCTCTGGAAAGTTTCAGCTTCTAAAGTACCATTTTAAAGCAGTATACTTTTTTTTAATATAGTCATATGTTTACAGTATCAAATTGGAAGACTTTTCTGTTAGTTTTTAGTCTGTCAAGGTTGAGTGTTTCAGGGTTCGGATGTCTGTTATTTAGAACAAATGTAATTATTACAATTTGTAGGATGTGATGTACTTCTCAATTCAGTCCAAGTTTCCATTAACTTTTCTTTGCTTTGGTTCATGTAATTGTGACAAGTAGTCCTCTATCCCTCCCTCTGAAGTTAGAGTCCAGCCAAATGTAATGGGTTAATAGTTAAGTAAATTAGGGCTCTAATTGAAACTCTGCTTGTGGCTATTTGTATGCAGAGCAGTTTGAGGACAACCTTCACAAAAGCTTTGAACTAGAATAGCCTGTGTCAAAACACTGGAGTATTCTCTTAATATGGTTTCCTTTGCTCTTTGCAGGCGTTTAAATACTTTAAACAAATGTGCAGTGATGAAGCTAGAAATTAGTCCCCACAGGAAAAGGGTAAGTTCATTTAATTCTTCTGTTACAGCATTATGTGTTAATAAAACTGAAAAAAACCTTCATCTAGCAGATTGTTTAGCTTCATTTTAGGATTACACCTGAGTAGAACCTGGCAAGGACACAGTAAAAAAGTAAAAAAATCTGCTTACATTTCTTTTTGTGTTCTCACTGAGTGAAAAGTGCAAGGCTTGGCAGTGGGTAAAGGTTGTCTAGCAAACTTTTCCCTGGGACACTGCTTCCAGTGTGAAAGGCCCTGGACTTCTCTGCCAGTGAGATTGCTGGTATCGTAGCCTATTGCTTGCACTCTGGCAGGATTTTATAGGGTAGCCTTGATGACCACAGTGACCTTAATGTTAGACCAGTGTCTTTGATGTAATCTTCAGTTTTGGTTCTCTGCCGTCACGTTAGAGTTGTATTATTTTATTACGATGTAGACAGGATCAGTTAGACTGTGCTTGGCCGGCAAAGGAAAGGATTAGGCACATTGCTTCCTTTCCAATATGTTCTCAGAATAGAGCTACCTTTCAGAAAGTTTACATGTTTCCAGGGAGCTCAGCAGGAATTAAAAGTGTTTCCTGAATCTTCAGGATTCCTGTGGAACAGGGCGAGAAATAAGAGAGCATCTACTGTAATTTCAGTAAAGTAGTACTGACTTGCTAATAAGGTACCACTCAATAGCTGTCTTAAAACTATGTGTGTGTCCTAGGAGGGATCAGTAATTGATACCGTCCCCTGGGATATGACAACTGCAGATAAAGATGACTGAGTTAAGGCAATACAATGCTGCCCTACCCCTAACAAGAATGCATACAAATGCTCTGAGGTTGTTTACCAGGAATTAATCCCCTCTTTCCCTATCTGATTGAGGTACACTGGAAAGAGCACCCAAACTCCAGAAGATAAGACTCTGAGACAGCATATGAAGGAACTCCTTCAAAGTAGGGGTAGACAGCTGGATTGCCATTTATGACCACCAGAAAATTTCTCATCCTTTTTCCTGGACCTTTTTAACAGTGGGATGATATTAGAGGTCAGACCAGACCCGACTTCAGGTCCAAACCTCAGATCTTCCAGAGTCTGGATGTTACCTTTTGTTTCAGTCCTTCCTGAATTTCATTTACCAGCCACATTCTGGCAGATGGACTTGGAGCCTATTCCCTTTCATTTATGATGTCAATAAAATCAATACTTAGCTTTTAAAGCTTTTTAACACTAGGGAAAATTTCTGCTGACATGACTTCTTTGCAAATTAAAAGCACTTTACTGCTCCTTTTTTTCTTTCAATCAATCTCATTCACTCCCAAACCATCATTATTATCCAATGGCAGTTTCAGATTACTTTTTCCTGCTGAAAATTTTAATAAGCAAGCCAGAATTCTTGGGTTTATATCTGAGTCATGGACAAAAGTAGCTTGCAGCAGGTGGGAGACAAAGAAAACTATGCTTGCTCTGTGTCTCATGTGGATTTGGTCATAAGAAATAAATACAGTGTTTCCACTTATTTTCCTGACCTGATGAAATGTCCTATAAAAAGAATAAAGAAAAACTAGGAGATGATCAAGATCTGAAGTATGCATACATAAACTACTTGAAATATGAATAATTTACTTGTTTTTCAAAGAATGAATGTTTGTATTTGTGGCACACAAATAGTTACAGTTTGGGGCATGCATACGTGTTTGTTTTTAAATTAAAGCAAATTAAACAAATGAAGTGAAATTCATGGAGCTGGGTGGCAATTAGTGTTTCTTACTCCAAACAGCAAAGATTATTTTGGGGTTTCATGGTGTCATATTAAAATATCTTCATTGGTTTTATTCCTCCATATATTATAACGTGAAACTTTCCATAAATTTAGAAGACCAAATATGTCGGGATCCTTTCCTTTCAGTATTTAGATGAAAAGATTGTAGGCGTAATTGATGTATGTGTAATTGTACTCTAAGCATTACTCATACATCAAACATGTTATTTACAATTTACTCTACGTGCTACACTGTCAGTGAGCTCTTGCTTCTCACTATCTGTGAGTGTTAAAGTTTGCCTGAAGCTAGACTGAAGTAGAGAATTCACAGAACATTCTTAAAATGTTAGCTGCTAGCCTGTGGGAGGAAGAGTGGACCAGGTAAGAGCCTGGAGCCATCACACTCTAGCAGTGCAAGAGCTTCTTTTGCTGTCTCATTAGTCAGAGTGAGGAGGCTGTTCAGAGTTCCCAAATGGGTAAGGAATTAAGCCACTAAAATTCAGAATGTATGAGAAACATCTCGTAATTGCAAAGAGGAGTATAAACATATAGCCACTATCAACAAAGTGTAGCTTTGGATAGAGTCCAGAGGGACCCCAACCCCTGACTGACTCCAGTTTAAAATGTTATGCATGCCAGGAATTTCCATTGATGTGAAGGCTATCCACTGTGACCAATTAATTAAAAGTCTATGGATACTAGGGTTTTTAAAATAGAACAATTCAAAGTAGATTGAATTGTTTGTTTGTTTTTATGAATGGTATATCTTTTGTATTTTAAAAGTTAAAATATATTGCCTGTACCATGTTATCTTTTCCTGTGACAGGCTTTATGGCCTAATCTTCCTCTCCCTGAAGTAAAAGACTGTTTTCACTTTAAATTCAGTGAGAACAAGGTCGTGCTTAAAGCAATTTAGTAGACATTGTATTTAAATGCAACCGCCTTTGCCCTTTGAGCAGTTTGCAAGCAAAACTTTCAGGGTTCTTCTTTGCAGAGTGAAGATTCAGATGAAGATGAACCTTGTGCAATAAGTGGCAAATGGACTTTTCAGAGGGACAGCAAGAGGTGGTCACGGCTTGAAGAGTTTGATGTCTTCCCTCCAAAACCGGACTTTAATATCCCATCCCCCGAAGCTCCTCACCTGACGAACGCAGCAAGCCGGGAGAGTGTGCTCACAGACCTCAGCGAACGCCAGGAGGTGGCTTCTATTCTGAGCATCAGCAGCTCCAGCAGCCACCAACCAACCCTGCAGAGCGAGGCGTCTACCACCAGGACAAACTCGGTAGTGAGCGTTTGTTCCTCGAGCAATTTTGTAGCCAACGATGACTCATTCACCAGCCTGCCCTCGCCCAGGGAACTGAATAGCTTCAGCTTCAACACAAAAGCCAACGAGAAGAACGCCAAGTCCAAAACAAAGAGCCTGCTCAAGAGAATGGAGAGTCTTAAAATCAAGAGTTCTCACCATGGCAAGAGCAAAGCTCCTTCAAAGCTCGGCCTGATTATTAGCGGGCCAATCCTGCAGGAGGGCATGGATGAAGATAAACTGAAACAACTCAACTGTGTGGAGATTTCCACCCTCAACGGCAATCACATCAATTTCCCTATGGTACGAAAGAGGAGCGTCTCCAATTCCACCCAGACCAGCAGCAGCAGTAGTCAGTCTGAGACGAGCAGTGCTGTCAGCACGCCCAGTCCTGTCACACGGACACGCAGCCTCAGTGCGTACAATAAAAGGGTAGGCATGTACCTGGAAGGTTTTGACCCCTTCAATCAGTCAACGTTCAGCGATGTGATGGAGCAGAACTTCAAGAACCGGGGGAGTTTTGCGGAAGACACTGTTTTTTTTATCCCTGAGGATCATAAGCCTGGCACTTTTCCCAAAGCACTCTCCAATGGCAACTTCTCCCCTACAGAAAGCAACACCTCTGTGAACTGGAGGACAGGGAGTTTCCATGGACACGGTCACCTCACCCTCCAGAGAGAGAACAGTGGTGACAGCTCCAGAGAGCTAGGCATGGGCAAAAGGCGCAACTCCTCCAGTTCAATGAGCAGCCGCCTGAGTATTTATGACAATGTGCCAGGTTCAATCCTGTATTCCAGTACAAGTGACCTGGCTGACCTCGAAAATGAAGACATATTCCCAGAACTAGATGACATCCTATACCATGTCAAAGGGATGCAGAGAATAGTGAACCAGTGGTCCGAGAAGTTCTCAGATGAAGGGGACTCTGACTCAGCACTCGACTCCATCTCCCCATGTCCTTCCTCTCCAAAACAGATTCACCTTGATGTAGATAATGATAGAAGAACACCAAGTGACCTTGACAGTACAGGGAATTCGCTGAATGAAACAGAGGAGCCCACAGGGATCCAGGACAGGAGAGACTCTGGGGTTGGTGCATCGCTGACACGTTCCAGCAGGTGAGATCACGAGTGTTAGGACTTGAGGTGGCCTGGACATGTCCCCTCCAGCCCCAGCAGCTCTATAATAGCTGCACCACACCTAGTTAAGGTGCAGTAGAAGCTGTGGCCATTTAAGCGCACATGTGCTGTTCCATTGCTTCCCAAAGCCATTATGGGCAAGAGAAGTATTTGGTAAAGACTTTGTGGTTCCTACAATTCATAGCTGTATGTTTGTATGTTCATCATTGAAAAAGCGAAGTCAATGCAGTTTTGGGGCACAATAATTCTTCAAACTGAATGGTGCATGGGAAGGGAGGGCCATCAAGTAGGATTAATCACTTTTAAAGTTGGCTAGGAGAACCAAGAATAAGTATGTTCTGGTTTGTGTCAGTGTAGAGTAAAAGCCTTGACTTTTAGACTGTTTCAAAAATTTGCGTTTTTTCGTAGCAGGCTGTTTCTAATAGCATGCTAGGGCACTAAATTTATGGGGGAAATGAGGCTTGATTACTTTCTCTTGATCACTGTAGCACAGTGGGAGACTGGGGGAGTTCCAGTGGCCTCCAGATTCTGCTGAGAGTTTTACCATGACTGTATTTTGTATTGTGAGTAGGGCAAGGATTTTAATTCTTTCTAGCTTTGTTTCCAGTTTTCCATTAAATGTGATGCAAATAATTTAGTCATCTACAGCGACTTGTATAAACTTAATGGGACTTTTAGAAGTGCAGAGTTCCTATTTGATATGTCTTAAAAATTCATGCCATTTTTTCTTAATGGAGTTTTTTGATTCCCTCTGCAATAATACTGAAAGAACTTTGGGAGAAGGGCATTGGAGCCCTTGGAGGATATCTGATAGGGCAAGGTCATGTAGCTAGCACTGAGCTGAGTCAGCTCAGAGTGCACATTCCCATGTGAAGCACCTGCCCATGCTGCATCACAACAGGTGAGGCAGAGACACTGCTGGCTGGTGCCTGTGAAATCTCAGAAGAATGCAGCTGCCAAGGGCAGGGATCTCAGCAGTACATTTGCAGTAATTCCCACTTGTGTCTTGAAGAGATATTTCAGTAACCTGCCCTTTCTCTGTCTCCCATCTTCTCCACAGGCACAAGCTAAGATGGCACAGCTTCCAGAGTTCCCACCGGCCCAGCCTCAGCTCGGCATCGCTGCAGATCAACTGCCAGTCTGTGGCACAGATGAACCTGCTGCAGAAGTACTCTCTCCTGAAGCTGACTGCTCTCCTGGAGAAGTACACACCTTCCAACAAGCATGGTTTCAGCTGGTGAGCACACAGCGCTGTGTATAGAGAGCCCAGCTATGCAAGCATGACAGTTGTGCTTGTTCCAGGCAATGCTTGGAAAGATGCAATGCATCTGTCCAATCCCTCTTTTTCTATATTTGCACTTCTTCCTTCAGCCTGTGCTGACAGTGATTTGTGGTTTCCTAAGACGGGGCTAAAATCACTAACCCTTTACGTAAGTGTAATCCCGCAGAGATGTGTTATGGGGACGTGTGAGGGAACCAAAGCAATGCAGTACAGACCAGCTTTCTGAAGAGGAAGATGTTCAGTAACTATAGCAAAAGAAGGACCACTTGTTTATTGAGGCAGTTAGCAAGCAGTGGCACAAATTGCAGCCAGTCTTCATAGGCTCAATTTTCTTCAGTTATTCTTAAATATTTGCATTATTTCCGTTACATAATTATTTAATTAAATAATGTAAATTTCTCTTCATTCTAGTATCTCACTAGCCAAAATTTTCTTTTCCCTTTTTAAGGCACTATAAATCAGTTAGCTTGCAAAAGAGATGGAGAGAAGAAGAAAGGTTGGTAGAAATATGGAGTTTTTTGTAGGCAGCAGTTGCTGCTGTGGCCAGGTGTTTGTAACCCAGTTGAATATTTCTTGTCAGAAGAATGAAATGGAAAGCTCTTTTATTATTGTATCTGCAGTACAGCCTGTGTAACCTTCAGGATGCAAAGGATGCAAAAAAAAATTTTCTTGTCCCTACCACAGGCCAGCCTCCTCCCTTCCCCAGGAGTCATAGAGAGTATTTAGCTTCAGCATCAAAGTACCTCCTGTTCAAAGGCTGTTATTATGTCAGTCTTTCTAAATACAGAAGTTGTTTGTTCTGAAAGACAGAAATAAGTATTGACCAGTTATCCCTGCATGCTTCAGATTCTCAGTGGAGATCGCAATGTGTTTTTTCACATTCCATTGGCATGTTTTTTGACAAAGCAAGTATTATTCATACATGTATCAATAATGTCCTAAACTTAACTATACAGCAATACAAATTGGTTCTGTTTCACTGTGTAACAGATTAGTCAGCTGTAAATCCAATGCACTATTTGTATAGCTGTACTGTATGTTGAAATGTTAAATGTCTCCCTGTTTTCAGTGCTACTGTGTCCTATTAGTTGTTGCACTGGACATTAGCTTTCCTCCCTGTTTAGGAAAATGATCTCAATATTTTCACATTTTTGTGCTTTTTTTTTCCCCTTTATAAAACCAATACTCTGGGGAACATAGGGGTAAATCATTCCTTTGTGTTTAGTAACTTTTTCCTTGGAGTCATAAGCAGATGGAAAGGCCTCTCAATGAAACTGGAGTGGGAGGTGGGGGTAACAAAAGTCACTGGCTGACAAGGAGGGGGGTCCTTCAAAGGGGTTGTTTATAGAGCTGAAGTTTTTAGCTGACAAACTCAAATGTATTACATCAGTTTCCTGCTGTTCTGCACACTGGTGGGTGGTGGACCCAGTTTGAGGACTTTGCAGAACAAGTAGTTGACATATAAAAGCTCATTGTTCAAATGCCCATCTTTCCTGAAACCTAAAGAAGCAGTGTTATAAGGGGTCACTGACCGCAAGATTTATTTTGACTCTTGCAATTCAATCTGGCCCCTGCAGTTTTACCCTGTAGCTTTCATCCGCCTAATATTGATGGAGTAGCACCACATTAATACTTAGAGGCAGCATACTGCCCCAAATGTCAAGCCTTTCTCTTAGAGAAACTCTTGTTTTCTTTCCTTTCACCCTTTCCAGCCCTGAGTGGATTACTAATTTATACTGTCACTATTACTCATGTTACTAAAAGTGTTTCACTTATTTTCACTTACTTTCCAAATGACTGGAAATACAGAAGACAAATAATCAACAGAGGTTTAATTTTATGTATCATTCCCTTTGCTTAAATAGGGCAGTACCAAAATTTATGAAAAGAATAAAGGTGCCAGATTATAAAGACCGAAATGTCTTTGGAGTACCACTGCAAGTGAACGTGCAGCGCACGGGGCAGCCTCTCCCCCAGAGCATTCAGCAAGCCATGCGGTACCTCCGCAACCACTGTCTGGATCAGGTGTGTTCTGTTATTCTCTTATTCCACATGCATGCACCACACAAAGCCCAGTTTTCCATTAGTTTTCATTGTTCCTCGGTCTGACTGAATAAAGTAGACCCAAACCAGGAAAAAATAGATAATTAAGCTTTCCACAAAATTAGAGCCCATACTTAAGAAGCTAAAGAACATGCTTACATTTCAGATTTTCTGGATTCATTATAAATGTATTTCATTTTATACATGTATTTAGGTTGGACTGTTTAGGAAATCTGGAGTCAAATCAAGAATTCAGGCTTTGCGTCAAATGAATGAGAGTTCCACAGACAGTGTCAACTATGAAGGCCAGTCTGCCTATGATGTGGCAGACATGTTGAAGCAATTCTTCCGTGATCTCCCTGAGCCTCTCATGACCAACAAACTCTCCGAGACCTTCTTACAGATATACCAGTGTAAGTGATATTATGCAGCCCATAACAAATGATCATTTGTGTAGCCAGGATGGAACTTCGTAACATTGCTGCTCCGGGCACTACACGTGTTTCTTATGTTGGTGTTTGCCTTTCTCCAGTAACTGTTAGAGTTCAGGCTGCCTCTAAGGAATGAATTTTTTTTTGTATTGTAGGTTTATATCAATTTATAGTACAAGTTCTTTTAATTTCACCTTTCTCTCTAGTTCAGGAACAAATATAAATCCTTCATCACTTGCTCTAAATTTTCTTCTCTTCTTTGAGCATACTTGATATAACGGTTTGAAAATAAGCCACATGAAATGTGGCTAAGGAGACAAGCAGACCAAACATTATATGAACAGAGTTTGGGGCTTTTGACAGGATTGTCAAGGCTACCAAAAATTTTTAATTTCTTATAATTCATTTTCTGATACCCTTCACCTCAACTGTTTAAAAACAACATCTAAGTGTTAAGCTTTTCTGTTGCTGACTTGTAGCTACTTTACAGATAAGTACCTTAAAGGGCTCAGAGTAAATCACATTTTAAAAAAAAAGGAGTTTATCAATGCTAGTGCAAAGAAATAATTACAAAAAACTTACAGAAATTTCCTTCAGAGCTCCATAGGTGGAGATGATGTTTAAAATATCGTACAAACCATTTTTTCAGTGCAAGCATTTTGTTGTGTGTGTTTGGATTCCCAAGCAGGTTTATGGAGAAAATTAATCAGACTCTCCACCTTCATGCATATGAAACAGCAGTTCTGTGGGTTTAGAGCCAAGAAAAAGGTTGACAGAGCATTGCAGGAGTTTCTGTTCCTTTCCTTTTGCAGGTGGTAGGTCTGAGGAATTCCCAGAGGTGGTTGGGAAGTATTATCTCTGTGTAAAGCAAAGAGCCTTAAAACAGCTGTAAATTTTGATTCCCTGCAAAGGGCAAAATTTCCCGTTGCTTTGGTGCTATGCACCACACTGCACACTGGAATGTACGTGGCTTAAATGTACTTTGAGCTGAGTGAGAGGAGAGCGTGGAAAACAGTGGATTTTTGCTCAAAACTGCTTTCTAAATTCACCTGCTAGACTTTCAAAGTTGCTGAAGCCCAAAGCAAATACCAATTAAGTATCTGGGTAGCACAATGTGTATTATAAGACATGCAGTGAGGGTGGTAGGCTGCTAATGATGATATAAATGCTCCAGGACTCAGACTCTGATGTTGTCTTCAGAGGTGGCTTATTGGAAATCCCTTTATAAGAAGCAGATCTGGTCTGGGTTATTTCATTCTTTTTTTTCCTTTCAAGTTTGGAGGAGTAGACTTTATATAAAGACACATCAAATTTTTCCAATGGCTGTTTGTTGTTCGTAACCAAGGAGCTGTTTAATGGTATGGGGCTTCACAGCGTTGACTTTCTTTTTCCACCGCATGACTTTGAATGATCTGCTCAATAAAGTAACCCTCTCTGTTCAATAAAGCACTTTCTGGATGTTTTATGACATCATTGTTGAAAAGGTTTGTTAGCTAATTTGTTTAATTGATTTACGTGTTCTAAAATGCAGTCATGTTTTAAATTTCTTTGCAAGCCAAAGGACTTCTAAATTGGCTGCACTATGTTTGCTTGTTCCCTGCCTGAATCCTGGCTTCTGTCCTTTTAGTGCATCTGCGGGAGCATGTAGCTGTTGAAGCTAAATCTAAAATTAACTCTGGTCTAGGCACAACTTCTTGCTTGCATTTCTTGTGAGGCAGGAAATAGCTGAGGGTAGTTAAACTAGTGGGTTAAAAAAAATTCCTTCATGTTTCCTACAAATGGTATGTATCCTGAAGGAAATCACTTCAAACTCGAGTCAAGTATTTGAAGCTGGAGTTTGCTTTGGGATGTATTCATGCTGTGTGTGTGGAAAATCAATGGGCTGATGAGAGAATTACTAATATTATGCAGATGTGCCAAAGGATCAGCGTCTCCAGGCTATCAAGGCTGCCATTATGCTTTTACCTGATGAGAACAGGGAGGTCCTCCAGATTCTTCTCTATTTCCTGAGTGATGTCACAGCTGCAGTGAAGGAAAACCAGATGACACCAACAAACCTGGCTGTCTGCTTAGCACCTTCCCTCTTCCACTTGAACACTCTCAAAAGAGAGAATTCCTCCCCAAGGTATGTTTTCGGGAGCAAGGCTCACCGCTGATGGTTCCATAGCACAACTGGCAGCAATGTGCAACAGGCACAGTCTGGGATTGATCCTGCCAGCTGTGATCACCTCAGACCCCTCAGAGAGTACTGGCTGTAGAATGGTTATGGGATCTTACCTTTTGTTGGAGATTTGTTAAAATATAAACAAGCTCATAAGAAAAAAATAAATGTGGGTGAAGGGAGGAGTTTCCAAGAAAAGGCTTAGAAAGAGTAGCAAGAGAAGTTGACAACACCACGACAATATTTGGTACCAGGCAGCACTGCTCTAAATCACCAACAGATTTGGCAATCTTACTCTTTTCTTCCCAAACTTGTCTCTTACTCTGCAACAAATAACTGGATTTGTGTATGTGTGTGCTCTTTTCCTCTGTGAAGGGTGATGCAAAGGAAACCAAGCCTGGGCAAACCCGATCAAAAGGACCTGAATGAAAATCTGGCTGCAACCCAAGGGCTAGCTCATATGATTGCTGAATGCAAGAAACTCTTTCAGGTAAAACACCTGTTTACAAAACTGATGGGTGGAATATTGATTATGATGTCTTAGATCTGGTGTATAATGAAAAGCTAGGAATGTCTCTTTATTTTAATGAAGTTTAACACATGATAAATGCCTTTTTAAAAACCTTTGCATCCTGATCTCTGTGCATACATGAATTAGAAGTGGTGCCAGAAGGGAAGAGAGTTGTTCTGTTGGCACTGGTGCTTACAAGTCAGGAGGCAGTTGTGGGATTTGGCACATTTTTGTTGTATCCAAGCTGCATTTGGAATGCATTTTCAAATTTTTATTCTGCAGCCACAAGGATCTGTGAAGCTCAGCGCTAATTACAAAGCAAGAAGCTATTTCCAGGAATTTCAGTGCTCATTTTATACTTAAATTCCCAAGAGTTTGCAAGACAGGCCACAGAAGCATCCTGGAACGTAACACTGTCATACCATAGGTTGAAGGAACTGTAGGAAGTAAAGCATGCTCCCTCGAGGGCCTGCAATGGAGAACCAGACAAGTCGAGTACTGGTTTTTCTCACTGTCATCAAATCTTTTCAGAGGCCTCAAGATGTGCCTGTCTCTTTTCTTGCAGCTGACATTGTTCCCTTCTTCCTTCAGTTAGCAGGATACTGAGCTGTGAGAATGAATCTAGTAAAGGGGAATACTCTACAGAATAAAATAAGACACCCCGTAAAAGAGAGACTAATTTGAGTTAAATCAAAGTCACAAACTTAATTTTGGCATTTCTTCATATTGAGTGCTTAACCTGACACATACACGTCCCATCACTTACAAAACTAACATACACCTGTCCCTGTGGCTATTGAGCTGCTAGACTAATGCAGTAATCTAGGAAAAGGGCTGCAAGAGGATGATTTCACCCTTTTTACCCCTCAGATACCAGAAGAAATGAGCAAGGGGCGGAACTCGTACACGGAGCAGGACCTGCGTCCCCTCAGCCTGGAGGAGCTCCGGGGCAGCAGCAGCAACACTGAGCCGTCTGACTACCACTGCTACCTCCAGGACTGCGTGGATGACTTGCTCAAGGAGATGAAGGAGAAGTTTAAAGGTTGGGTCAGCTGTTCCACATCAGAGCAAGCAGAGCTGGCATACAAGAAGGTAAGCACCCTGTCACTCACACCACAGCTCTGGGTTTTAGCTCACTTGTGACATAGGCTATTACAGAAGGTTCAATACATATCTTTACTTAGCAGATAGATATTCCAATAAAAACTTGATCTTTTGATGCTGTTGCACACCATGTAAAAACACTATGTCTTTCAGCAGTAGTTTGCCAACACACACTGATTTGTGTTCTTCTGTTTATCCAGGAGAATCCAGGAATGTTCACTGTTTTGAATTTACACGCCTTCACTCATACATGCAAAGCCTTAATAAGCTGAGTCACTATGCAAGCAGTAGGAAAGAAATTTCTCATCTCTGATCTTGTACAGCTCAGAACTAGCAGATGGAGAAGTGTTTCAATAAAATTCTTAAAAAATAAGCTTGAAAAAGAAAGTGTAAGGAAGAGGAAAATTAAGGACTCTGCTGATTTTCCCCAGGTGTGTGAAGGTCCCCCACTCCGATTATGGAAAACTACTATTGAAATCTCAGCTACACCAGAGGATGTTTTAAATCGTTTACTTAAAGAGCAGCATCTTTGGGATGAAGATCTTATAGAGTCAAAAGTAATTGAGCCTTTGGATAGCCAGACAGATATATACCAGTATGTCCAGAACAGCATGGCACCTCACCCAGCCAGGGACTTTGTTGTCTTAAGGTAAGACATTCATATGCAATGATGTTTATATCCTACACATATGGCAACCTTGCTTATTTCTTTATAATATCAGCTATATTGGTAAATATCTATTTGGGCCTAATTGAATTTTTACTAGATGTTCGAATTACTGTTTGTCAAATAAAAGATTTTTGGTTTTCTTCTCTTTTCTTAGAACATGGAGGACAAACTTCCCCAAAGGAGCCTGTGTGCTTCTAGCAACCTCAGTGGACCATGACCGGGCTCCTGTGGCAGGTGTTAGAGTCAATGTGCTCCTGTCGAGGTATCTGATTGAGCCCTGCGGGTCAGGAAAATCAAAACTTACCTACATGTGCAGAATTGATTTAAGGTAGGAAATTCCATTTTGTCCTTTGGAGGGGGTAATTTTTCTTGTATGGTTTCAGTGTGGTCAGTGGAAAACTTAGATGGCTCGACAGACTTCAGCTTGGCCAGTTGCACATCCTTCCCAAAGGCAAGCACACAGCTCTCTGAGATGTTACAGAAAGTTGGCTTCAGTGCACATCTGGCTGCAGCTGTAGTTTGTTGCATTAGAAGCCTCCAGTATGTACTCCACAATCACTAATGGTGTACAACCCCACCCTTATTTTAACAGTCATATTGGATGCAAGGACATGTTAATTTTAATATTAAGCTAGTAAAGAGGACCAGGTTGTCACAAAACTTTCTGTAACTTTTCCTTACTGCGGCAAACTTGAGCAAATCTGTATATCAGTAGGGTTGAGCTACGCAGTAAGTAGTATTAAGGAGATTTCCTAGTCAGGCATTTAACCAGCTAGATACAGATTTGATTGTGCCTAAGGAAATATGTACAAAGCCACTGTTACCTTCCTCATGATTACCTTTTCCTCCACACAACAGGGGCCACATGCCAGACTGGTACACCAAGTCTTTTGGACACTTGTGTGCATCAGAAGTTGTTAAGATACGAGACTCTTTCAGTCAGCAGAGTCCTGAGAGCAAGGAAGTAAAATCCAGGTGACTACTGAAGAGGAACAGCCACGTGTTCCCCACCCTCAGCAACACAGACATTACCCAAAACTGAGACTTTCGCGCTGCAGACCGGACCTGTGTTCCACCTGCGAGTTGTGCCATGAAGGGATGTCAGCGTGACAACTAGACTGTGAGCATTACTTTAGGACTGTGGCCATACCATACACTTTAAAGCTGCTTCCTGTGTGTGTAAGGTCTATAATGTAGGCCTCGACTGGAATACATAGGAGAACTGTGCAAAAAAATAAAAATAAAAAAAAAAATTACTATTAGATGGTTTGAATTGCTTCTGAGAAGCAAATTTCTTTAAATGCAAAATATATTATGAAATATGGTGAAGGCTCATCATTCCCATGTGAAATACTTAGCTTTATGTACATACTCACGTCATTTTATTTGTAGTGCATTGAGGGACTGGTGTATCCACTGGAATAGTTGGTACTCTTCAATGTGTTCTCACTGAGATAAGCAGAGAAAGGTTTGCACAGAGATGAAAGTGTGAATGAGTGTGTTAATGGTTGAAAGGATAGAAGAAGTTGAATTTGAAATGTGTCTGGTACACTGATAGGCAACCAGAATGGATTTTAGTATGCTGGATACAGTTCAACCTAGAATGGGACTCCCCTGTGGACCAGGAGTAGCCATCCTTCGAAAATGCTGGTTCTGCCTTTTCCTCAGCTCTAAACTTGTTGAAAACCCTAAGCAGATGTTAGAAGAGGCTTGCTTCAGCTACTGTCCACTCCTTATCCATATGATCCTGTAGGAGTGATGAGCAATTCTATAGCAAATTTAAGTAAATACACTTTTGAGCAGTGTAGCAGCTTAGAAATGAAATGTCTGCAACAGTGAGGAAAGCCAATAACATCAGTTGTTAAAAAACAAAAATGCCATTGTTTTTTACTCCTACCTGCGTTATCCATAGGTGTTCTAATGAGCTTTTATATATTTTATTGTATTCTAATGGCTCAAGAGGAAAAAAGTCAACACTGGAGTTGTAGTGCCGGGAGGAGGTAGGACTCCTGCAGTAGCAGCTGGGGTGACTTGGCTAGGGAACCACACAAACTCTTTCCCTTACTCACCCCTCTTTGCCTGTTTTCCTAAAAGCTGCATGTTAATATGAACAGAACCTGCATGTGAGCAGTTTGGAGGTTATATTTGGGAGCAGAAAGGAGGGTACAGTTTTGTATTCAATTTTGTTGTGTTTCAAACCCTTTGGGATATTTTCCCCGTCTGAGAATCAACTATATGAACTGTAGGAAGTCCCAAGGTCCTCTGGAAAGATGTCTTTCTGTAGGTTTTACTGTAAAGATAAAGATTCACTTTCAAGATGCAGTATTAAATGAAAAATGTATTTTGTGACTAGGGTATGAATGAGTTGCAAGATGGAATCTTGACTGAGACATTTTACCATTGTCAGTGTTATTTTAAGCTTTTTGATGAAGATTTTTTTTTTATAATGGCAAATAATGTAGTACTTCCAGTAACAATGTTCCTCATGAGCAGGAAAATCTTGTATATTCTTCTACATCAAACACTTTTGGATTTGTAAAATTGTATGTTGTACATACCATTCTATTGTAAACATGTATACTTGCCCACAGTGTACTGTCAAACATAGATTAAGCATGATAAAGATTATTTAAAATATACCTGTATTTATACCTCAGATATTCTTTTTGGGTTTTTGTACCTCAAGTATGTTTTCTATTGTAAATGTGCTTTACATGAGTATGATCTACGCAAGAGAAAGGAAAATGTTTAACTTGCTATAGATGTCTGTACAGAATATACTCAATAAGTGCACTATTAAATGTTTAAAATTGGATATTCATAATGAGTTTTATTTTATTCTGCATTCTTCCTTCCACTCTCATACCAAGAGGGGGAGGTGTTTTTCGTAATTCTGCTTCTTTGCATACTACAGCCAAGAGCAGAGCTACCCCTTCCCTCTCCCAGGCTGATATTTATAGTATTGTTAAAGGCAGGTACCAAAGCAACTTCAAAGTTTTTGGAAGACAGGACATCACAATGGCAGATAGCTGGACCAAAACTTTCCCTAAGTGAATTGCTTCATACTTTTATAATAATGAGAAGAAAGTTCTGGTTTGCTGTGGTCTTCTAGAAAGGTGTGCTTGAATTTAACAGGGTGGAAAGCAGCAGTATGCAATGCTGGAAAATAATTCGTTGCTTTCCTATTTTCTAAAAAGGGAATGAGGGCATGATGAGTTGTGGAGTCATAGGTTTGCTTCAAAGAATGCAAGTGTAAGAGTAACTGGAGAAAGTTAAAGCACACACAGCAATTAAATGAAGTCAAAGAGGAGGCCAGGAAGATATACAAACAACTGACTAAGGTGAAAAACCAAGCCAAAGACAACTGTTAATTCAAGCAACTTTTCAAAGTTTTTAAAGACTTAGCCAACAGAAATATAATTTAGGCATTTGAAGGAAGGTTTTAATTTGTGAGGTTTGTATGATGTAGCAGTTGTGAGAAGGCCTGCTGCCTTTCAGTTAGCAACATCATCCTATTCTTTCTCTGCCTGAGCATCCCAAAGTTCTATTGCTGTCACTTCCGCTTCATTCCCCAGGGAGCACTGAGGGATGCTGCTTCAGAGTCTGGCAAAAGCAAACCTCTTGTTGCCATTAGTTGTCACACACCAAAGAGTTATAGAGAACCTTTCTGATAAGGGACTGTCATTTGTTTGGCTGTTACAGAATCATTTTTCTTCCCAAGTCAATACTGAAACAACTGAATATTAAAAAAAAATAATAATACCAAACAGATTGTTCACAGTTTTGGGCCCTTGGAACAAGCAGAGGTAGAGCTAATTTTTTTTCTGTAATGATGGTTTTGTTTAGGTCTTTAAGGACACTAACTCATGACACTCCTCTGGTGACTTAAGGATTTATACTGCATTTTGTTTAAAAAGTATTTAGGTTACTTTCAAATTAGCATTTTCCTAAACATTACTACAATATGAGTTAATTTTGAACCTTCTAAGTAGCCTCAGCCTCCTGAATGTTTGTGTTCTTGGCACCTTCATTTGCAGATATCCATGTTGTTGCAGAACAACAGAATTCAATCTTCCATGTCTGTGGGGTTTTTTTGTCAGCTGTCACTCAGGGCAGCACTGTCTCCTCTTGGGACGTTCTCCTACTTTCAACAGTAGTTGCCACAGAGGAAGTGCAGGCTGGGCCTCTGTTGCAGTCTGTCCAGGTGCTGGTACGAATAACTGTACATCGCATCCCTGGTGCAGCACAGGTCCAGTCTGCCCTGTACTTCAGTTATGCTGAATTTCAGTACTTCCTTCTGACAAATTCAAACAGAAAGAGTCATGTTTCACTGTAGTTCCTCAAGTAATGCACTCCACATTTAGATATTTCTGAACCTGTAAATAATCAGTAGCCTTCACCTTAAAGGCCAGAGATGTCACTAACACACATGGGCAGTCTGGGAAAGGGAGACTGAAATGATGCAAAGCAGTAGCTCTACAGTCTGGTACAAGACCTTGAAAAGAGCGGGACCTCGTATCCACAGCAGGCTGTGCCAGGAGAAAGAATATAAAAACAGTATCCATGACTTGGGATACATTCTAAAATGTGGATATTTTCCCTTAAAGCATATGAAAATTAGCTGTTATACACAAATCTGCTAAGTGCTGGAAGCAGTGTCCTACAATCATAAGGAATGAAAACATGATACTGTTTTTACAGAGCAATGCATTAAGAAACACTAATTCCTTCACCTCTGTTACATCATAACTTCTCAATACAACACTTTCCTGCATCTCTGAAAAGTTACTTTCATCTATTTCTCATCTGTCAACCCAGAATGTTTTATTTCTCTCGCAAGGAAAGGTATCAAATTCCAAAACAACTATTTCATAGCACCAGAGGTAGGGTGAAGATCTGATGCTAATATGCAGTGCTTGCACCCATGTACCTTTTGCATTGAGCACTCTTCTAAGCTCTTGAGGCTAGCTGAATTTCTCCTCTCCTTTGCACCACCCTACTGTATTTTCCTGTATATTCTGAGGTGTCTAGATTGCTTGCAAGAAATGAACTTGCAAGCTGAATCTAGGGACAGTAAAATGCAGTGAAGTATGGGAAAGAATTCAAAGAAAAAATTCCATCAAAAGAGATTAAGGCACTGAAGGGGCACATTTATAGAGAGAGATTCAAGACACAGTCTGGCCACTAGACAAGACGGATATAGTAAATGTCTACTAGCACTGGAAGGCCATAAAAACCCAGAAGAAGAGTTCAAACTAGCTGAGTGGGTGTACAAAATGGGATAAAAATTTGTTAATGGAAAATGTGAGGCAGAAGGAAAGGAAAAGGCATTTTCCACACAGCAAGAAGTCCTTGAGAATGTGGGACAATCTCTCCCTGAGAAGCAGCAAGAGCGTAAGTGATTTAAAACAGCTCATGCTCAAACCCTGGAATCATTGCTTCCTAGCTTCCACAAAGCATCACACAGACATAACAAAGGTTCTCCCTTCATTCTCTGCCATGATTACAGTACTTACAGGCTACAAGTTTCGACCTTTAAGCACTGTCAAAAAGCACTGCCTTGCTGAGCAAGAAAAAATCTGGTGTCAAAAATAAAATATCTCAATTCTTTTGGAAGTCACTAATAGGTCATTTTCTAAAAAATACATTGGAGGTTGTGGAGTGCTGTTTGCTTAGATTTTATTGAAGTGGACTTTCACTCAAATTAGAAGATGCAGTGCCTTCGCATCATGGGCCAAGAGCATGAAGCTCAGCATGGGGAGGTTACCACACAACTGGGAGACCTCTTTGCTTTTCTAAATTTTACTCAAAATCCAGAAAGATCTATAACTGATTAGCATGATTTCCCCATCACAGAGAGAATCAAATCCATTCTTCCATAGGCTCAGGGGTTTTTCCTTAGTGCAGGAAGAAAAAGACCTACAGCAAGTGTGCTGTGCATGCTTTTCCAGGTACAAGTCACTTCATTAGCTCAAGTAATAAAAAGGTGATGTGGTGGGTCTGAAAATCACAGTTGCTCCTAACCCACACAGACATTTCTTAAGGCTTTGTAACATTAAAAATGGAAAAGCCCCTTAGGAACAGAATTCTCAGTGAATAAAAGAACACTACTATTCAAAAAATCAAGTATTCAAAAGGTAGAGTGTTAAAAGGACTGGTACAGTAATGTATGCTTTCCAGGGAAGGAAATTAAACAGCTTTTTCCACTATATGATGACACAAGCATGTTATAAGCTGGTAGACAGGATGATAATAGCCAAGATGGCTCTGAATTGAAGGAGTTTATACCTTCATTTATTAGATTCATAGGAAGACAGTTAGCAAATGAAAATGGAATTTCAGGAAAGGGTGGCATCAATTAAAACACTTGAGTGTCACTTGAGAGAATTGTCATTTTTTAAAATGAGCCAACTAGCAGCAGACTTAGATTATGTTCATAAAGCAGCCCAGACTAAGACGGTGTGCAAGGTGTAAGAGAGGAATGGCTCTTCTAAAGCATTGGCCAAACACTTCCAACATATTTAGTGACAGCAGCCTGACAGGTCTATTCAAAACAAGCAGGTCATCTGGTAAGTATTTGCCCTTTTTTCAAAAATAACTAAAAGAAAATAAATTTCAGTCAAGGCACTGTTATGAGCTGGTTAAACACATCAGGTAGGCTGTAATTCAAGTTCATAGAAACACTGACAGTATGGTTAGTGAAGTTTTTAATAGGGTCCATTTTTACCCAGATCTCTGGGGAAAGTTGTACAATACAGCATATTCTAAGTAGGCCATTTAAACATATGAAAAGGAATGCAAAGATGCTAAAATCTTTGTTTTAACTCAATCATATAATCTCTAGCAGTCTGTACTCTTTTCATTTCTCTCTCTCAACAGAATTTCTGAATAACATGGGCTTTTTCACTTCCTATTGAAGCCTTTGTCACCTGCATAATTTATCAACTAGAGCTTCCAAAGCATAAAACAAGTAATAAATCATACAATAATACAAGCAGTAATCCAAACTGAATTTGACTATCACACCTCACTGATACCTCACCCCATCCACAGCCTACAAAGCTAGAACAACATTGAAATCATCACTAAGCAAAAGGAGGAAAATGGTAAAACTTTGCTGCCTACAAATGATTTCATTCAGCAGATAGCAATGAAAACTGCTTTAAGATACATTAAAAAACCAGCTTTGAAAGCCTTCTAGACCTTTTTAAAAAGAGAGGGAACTTCATTAAAGTAATGTGTCTGGAGGGCGCCTGCCCTCCCTCTACTTAGGTGCTTTTACTCCATTATCTAAGACTGGGAGAAGTACATACAAATTACTGAAACTGAAAAACTCTGGTGGTGCCTCCTGTAATCCTCAGCAATGGTGAAGCACCTGCATCCCACTGAGGGGAAAAGCAGATGAGGATGATTCATGCTTTCCATGGCGAGAACTGGTGATAATTCTCTGCCCCTAAGGGCATCCCACCTCTGTGCTACTCTTCTCAACAATTCACAGTATGTACAGAACCACAGAATCCATTTGGGCAGAAAAGACCTCTAAGATGGTTGAGTCCAACTATTAATTCAGCACTGCCAAGCCCTCCATTAAACAGTGCCCCCCCAAGTGCCCCATCTACACAGCTTTTAAGTAACTCTGCGGATGGTGACTCCACCACTTCCCTGCCCAGCCTGTTCCAATGCGTGACAATCCTTTCCACAGAAAGATTTTTTCCTAATATCCAATCCACCCCTCCCCGGGAGCAACTTGAGGGCATTTTCTCTCGTCCTGTCACTTTTTCCCTGGGAGAAAAATTGACCCTCATTTCACCACAGCCCCCTTTCAGACAGTTGCAGAGAGCAATAAGATCCCTTCTGAGCTTCCTTTTGTCCAGGTTAACCACCACAGATCCCTCATCGCTCCTCAGAAGACGTGCTCCAGACCCTTCACCAGCTTTGTTGCCCTTCTCTGGATACGCTCCAGTACCTCAATGAGTTTCTTGCAGTGACAGGGCCAAAACTGAAAACGGAATTTGAGGTGCAGCTTCACAAGTGCCAAGTACTGGGGCGTGTACCATAGAAACACATAATCCTCTTAATGCAGGGTAAGAATTCAATAAAGTAGAAACATTCAAATGGGATCCCAACTGCTCATGAAGTCCAGAACTGTAATGGTACCCACAGCAGCACTAACACTACACAGTGCTTGGTCTGCAAACTCCCTTACTTGGCTTTGGAGACCTCTGAAAACACATTAAATTACATTTGAGGTCTTTTAAGAATGACTTTGAGCAAGTACAAAAGTCAAGATTTTCTGGCTAACATCTGAACCACAGTCCAAAAGAAGTTACATTCACATTTGCTGTCTCTACCCTTCCAACCAAAGATAACAATAAATGATTATGTATAAAATCATCACATAACTTTCTTGGTAGAGCACTGGCCTTGTCACATTAGCTGTAAACAAGATCAGGTAGAGCAGCTACTGAACTAGGTTCAATTCAACAGACACATGGGGAAGGAGGGGAAGCTATGTCCCAAGCATCCTACCAGCATGATTATTGAGTGAATGAATGACATGCCAAGACCAGTCACAGGGGCCCTGCTGCTGAGGAGCACAGAGCCAGTCACAGCTAACACATTTTAGGCGTGTATTCAATAAAAACCCAAGCAAGTAGCAGACCCTGGGAAGCTCTAAATATCTAAAGTTTTAGGCTTGCATAGAATCATATCACCAGTTTACTGCTAGAAAAGAGCCTAGAGATATTGATTCAAAATCTCACCAAGTGGTCTGAGGAAAGAAGGCAAAACAAGCTGTTTTCTGGCACCAACCACTCTATTATAAAAGTAATTATTTTCATAATTTGGAATTTCATAATTTGAAAATCTACATTTGGCATTCACTATTAGTTTCTTGCAGAGCTTTGAGAAAAATATAAGTACCAAAGTTCCTGGTTTTTTTAATTTCTGCACTAGGCACTTGGACTTTCTTCTGGGTATATTTTTCACAAGAGCTTGCAGGAAGTTTCTTGTGCTGGTGTGCAAACAGCCTTGTAATGGTCACTATCAGAGAGAGCATTTGTTTAAATTGATCAGCAGCATAATCTGGGAGAAGACATGACATTTATTATGCTTTTTTTCATAATGCACCATGTAACAAGTCAAGCTTATCATACTCTTTGTTTTCAATTCCTTGAAAACCACCACACATTTTTACTGTTTAAATATTCTGTCTTACTGATGTAGAGATTTTCTCTGAGGCTTTATACAACTTTTTTTTTTTTTTTTTAAGCTTCTTTCCTTTGCCTCCTCTTCCTATCCTGTTAAATGACTAAAACAGTTTCCAGAGCTGGCCGCTCCATGTAGTGGTTTGCTGGTTTGCAATGACAGAGTTGCTGCCAAATTTTATAAAGAATGTTCCCTGGGGCACAGAGGGGAGGGAGGTATTCTTCATGGCCTCTATTTTCTTCCCGTATTGTTTAACAAACAAGCAAACTGCCTTGCAGTCACTCTGACCCCTATTTAGACATATCCCTTTCAGGCAGCCACACAAATGAACTAGGAAGGAAGTGCTGTCACAGCCCTTAAAAAAGATAGAGAGAAATAAAGGCAAACATTGTGTGTCTAAACAAACAAGCTCACTCTGCTCTGCCCTTCTCTTCTGCCTAATTCCTACAGAAACTGGTCCCAGAAGTAGTATTTGGGGCATGAGTATTTTCCATGTTGTGTAGGACTTGGTTACCCACCCACCACGTTCCACTGCCCTGCCAGGTTTTGTCCCAGCCTCAGAAATGAATGAATAATCCAAAAACCTTTGGTGTAAATAGGAACTCAGCCCAGGGTCTTTGAATGACTTAAGCCTGTCCCTCAGTTGGCTTTCCTACATGAACTTCATGCCCTCTGTGCCTTGTCTTCCCTAGTTAGGTTTCACCAGAACACCAAGAGGAAAAAAAAAGATTATTTTACTTCAGTAATCATAAATTGAAAGTGTAAGTTTTGCAAGAAACTGAAACAAAAATATCTAAAGGCCAAGCTGAGAACAAGCTTTCCTTTGAGAACTGCTTCTTGTCTATGCACAACTCCAGAGGATTTCCAACTCAAATTACTTTTGGTAGACAAGAGATGAAACAGATGTGCTATCAACTACATTTTCTGATGGAGATCTAGAGTATAAAGGTTTTTGAACTAGAGATGCAAATAGAATATTTGAACCTTAATTTTGCATGCTAATCACAGGAACAAGTTTTGACATATCAGAGCTGATAAACTTCATTAAAAGAATGCTTAGATAAACTCAAGGGTAAAAGAAACAAAGAAAATACTGTCATTTAAAAGATTAAGAGTATGATTTTTTAAGTATTTCCACATTTCCCTGGTAACATACCTTCACAGTAGGAACCTTAAGGTGGTTACAGAATCGGAAGCCTGCACTGGGTAGCAAAGACAACATCTTGCTGCAGGGTCATGACACAGCACAAACACTGCATCATCCCCACACCTCCCTAGGCTGCTGCAGGTGACCTCTGCTCTGCAGAGCTCTTCTCAACACAGCAAACCTTGCGACTGCTTTTGCCCAGACATCAGCTTTAGCCTGACTGAAAGACAAGAAATCCAATTTCAAACAAAATGCTGGGCTGATTGCAAGATTGAAGTCTTATTTGCAATCTAGTCTCCTGCTAACACAGACTCCTAGATTCTGTTTAAAATTTGCGGGAGAAGTTCATAGGACAGCAAACCCCAACATTAGGGAAGGATTTGACAAGAGTATTGCTTTGCCCTTGCTCACAGCTCTTTGTCGATAGCACCACACAGAGCAGACACAAAACAGAGCTGTATCTGGTCGACATCACGCATGGACTGCAATATGTGTGTATTTGTGCCTGAGGAGCTACTTATCACTGTGATGAATGGCATTACATTTAGCTATCTCCCAAAAGAGATAAGATGCTGTAAGTTTTTGTTGTCAGTTGTGCCCAGATTTGTACCATTAAACAAAAAATTGGATTAATATTTTTAAACAAATCAGATTAATGTTATGTACCCATTATCATGCTCCAGGGGGTCATAAACTGGAATAAGAATATATACATGTAGTTTGCAGTTGGTTCAAGCCATGAAACAGAGAATAGCCTAGGAGATGCCCTTTGTAAGGATACATTTCCTAGGGAGCTGCTGAAAAATACTGATTCCTTTCTCTACCTTGATTATTAATCAAGCACACTGTATGTGATTTAAAGATGCACACTTCACAAAAGCACCAAAACCCTCCAAATGCTTCCCAATCAGAGATTAAAATATTCTGGTTGATCTCTGTTAAAACCGCAGAAGAAGTTGAGGCTGCAACAGCAGCTTCTGAGATCATTCACTGCTGTTGCAGTCCTCCTTTTTTCTCTTTGGACACTTTCTGTTCTGCAAACTTCCTGTTAAGCCCTGCAAGCTCCCTTTTACAATCAGTTCTACACTGTTTGTGCGTTTTGTCTGCCTGTGACATTTTCTCCATCCTGCCAGATCCAGCACTGCAGTCATGTCAGGCTCAGATCCTGGTATCTCATTTTCTTCTCCCTTTGCCCTCCCTGATCTGATACAAAACCTCCCACATATACACAGCTCAGACTTGGTGCTTTTAGATTACATCATGTTTAGCAATGCTCCAAGGTAAGGGGTCTGTCACCACCCTCTTGGGGAGCTCAAGTTCTGAACAATCAGCCTTTCCCCTAAACTGCAAGTGTTTACATAAGACAAGGGACTGTCTAGAAACTTCCCTGGCTGGGATACGATGAGAACTTGATCAAATTTTGATCTGTTTCAAGATACTGGACTATTTTTGTCCAAGAGCAAGAAATCTTTAGCTTCTTGTGTGTCCTATACCACAACTCACCTGCTCCTGGTGAACTGAGACTCTGGCATTGAACAGGCTGAACATACTCTTCTGCCAGCATGGAAAAGCAGCCATTACTAATTGTGGCTAAAGCTGGTGTCTTCAGGGAAGTCAGCTGCCTCACTCTGCATTGTTTCTGGTGGCAAGTATTGCACCCGGTCACTTTTCATCAGGAGCGAGACCAAACTGTGAGAGCACAGCCTCTCTCTGGAGATGCTGCCTACCGATAGCATTTGTCCAAGAGTTTGAGATTCATACACTTCGGACACTTCCCAAGGAGGGGCCTGCTACTATTCAACGTGGTATTTCTAGGCCTAGTAAAAATTAATTTGGCTTTCATTTATCTCTTTGCCTGTCATATTTCCTGTGATGCAGCTGTGATGGGTGGAATAGTACCTACTTTCTTTCTTGGTAAACATGAATAAGCCTAGGCCTACTGCTCCATGGATGGCACTCTCCGTTTTGGCTACTCTTTCAAATTGCCCCATCCTGTGCTTTGGGTAGTCACCTATCAATTTCCTCAAGGTCATTCAGTGACCTCAGAAGAACAGTGACAATACTGATCTCCTCCTCAGGCTTTTTAAACAGGTACATTTAACATGCTTCTCCTATTGCCTTTAAAATGACAGAAGCAGCATGTGAGGGAACATTCCACACCAGCAACTTTCGGGAAATACTCCCCAAGAGCCAACATTTAAATTGTTTCATTCCAAAACCTCATTCACTGCAATATTTTTAACTTTCTTTAGTCAGACTGATATTTACATCCCCCAATTCCACAATTCGCTTCACTGCCCTGCTCCCTTCTGATGTAGGAAACCTACCTGCAGGTGGGGCAGATGCCTGGCTCCAGCTAAAAGCACTGCTGCCACTACCAGCTCTCTCCTCCTGCTACCCAGAAGCACAAGCACTAGGGATGGTGATTGTAGGCAGCTTTATTTAGATTTAACTTCTGAAAAGATTTATTATTTAGCACCAGACACATAACATACAGTGACAAAGAAGCAGAGCTCTTGTTTCATCTTCTGCTTTCCCTGCAAACTCTGCCTCAAGACACCAATTGTCCCCTAGCCGTTTGCTCTGGGACAGCTGGGAGGTTCACATTCAGAATAGCGATGGAGGAAGCTTTTTGTTGAGGTATCTCAGACTTTCCCTTGGTCATTGTTACCCACTGCTCTACAGAGTATAAGAAATACATCCCCTCTAAGAGTCCAATGAAATACCTATCAATTAGTCCCCGTCAAGCTAAACCCACTGAGCTAGCTCAGGGGATATTTATAGCTGAACATAGCTTCCTCAGGGAATTACAGTCTCCAAGTCAGTGCAGTTGTTCCAAAAAAAAAAAAAAAAAAGAGAGAAAAGCTGCTTCTTTCTTGGTCTCCTCAAGTATAGTAAGTTCCTTTCACTACGGATCTGTCAGTATGAAATTCTCTCTCAAATGCAACCAACTGCCTGAAATAACTTCTTCTGTGTGTGGTTGTAATGCCATATCCAGAAACCCTGATCATTGCTAACTACGCAGCCACATAAAAATATGGTGGCATTAATAACTTGTTTTGGCATGCCTTCCCAATTGTCAGAGCTTTGCATAAATATAGAACTTGGCCTATAGATTTGTTTCGAGCCTTTTTATATCTGATTATGGCTCCAGGCTGATCATTATCTGTACGGACACTGTAATTAAGGATCGGTAATTTTGTCCAGTGGCCAATAGTCCCTACAGAGAGAGGCAGATGATGGGTTTGCAGCTGCTCAACATTTCAGAGTTTGACTGAAAGTCAGCTATTACAAAGCTGTGCTGTACAAGGACAGAGCACCAGCCTCAGAGGAAAACAGCCAGCAAGTATTTCCATTCCAGCATCTCAGCAGGAGAAAGCACTCTCCTGACAACCTCTGTAGAAAACCATTTTACTCAGGTGTCTGCACAGCCACACATGGAAAGCCAGAGCTCCCACGTGTTTAACTGAGGGCAGGCACTGGGAGCCAACACTTCCCTCATGCCTCCACCTCGAACAAACACGCAGTCACACTGTTTCTTGGGAACGAGCTGGATACACACAGAAAAACAAAGGAGGGTTCTTACATTTCTGAAGTACGTGTCATAGAAATAGAAAAGAAATAAAACATCATAAATAAAAACATTTTTCTGTAGTGATTTCACAGAGGTGAGAATTTCAACAGCAAAATAAAAATTGGCTGCAGCAGATCCCAAGTTTTATTCCCACACTTCACAGCCAAGGTTTCTGCCAACTGGGAGGAAAACACAGCTGAGCTAGAAATCATGGATGTTTGTGAATAGCAGGAAGAGAACATAGTGTAATCACAGCACCAATTCCAGCACCAAAGACATCAGTCTTGAGTAGACATGTAATTTTAACAGAATCAGCTAATGTTGTTGGGTTTTGGTTCTTACAGGTTTGTTATAGGCCAAAGCATACATGGCAAGGCAGTTGTGAAGTCTCCCATGGGCACTCCTGGCTCATCCTGAGACCACTGGCTCCTTCCTCTAGCCATGCACTGTCACAAAACAACACCCCTGCAAACGTAAGTTCTAAGAACCTTTCGGCTGGAAGATTTGTGTGAGCTTGATTTGAAACACATCAGACTAAAGGAAGAAAAGTATGAGACTTAAATTAGAAATATGCAAGAGCTAAACAACTTAGTTAAATGTCTGAAGGATGGATGGAAAGGTAGCAGTAAGCTACAGCCTCCAGCTCATCGCGAAGTGCCTTCCCTAAGACAGAGGTGACATTCAGGTCCTAAACCTCCCAAATTTACCATGCCAGGAAAAAGTACCTCCTTTTGGCTGGCAGCCAAGCTATTCAGAGGCTCACAGCTTAGTGGAAGGATGGCAGAAGGCAATTCCAGTGACTTCCAAAGCATAGCCTATATTAGATATATGACTTTAAAAATTGTTAGTGTAGGTCTGCTAATAATAAGAATACCTGAATATGTTTCTTGGCGAACACTGATATACACCTTCCAAATCCTGTGTTAATATAAAAAGTCTTTCCATGTCTTATCCAATGCAGAAACTTACCGTTTACTTAAATACTGTAGGCAATATGAGAAAATTTTAACATTCTTTTTCAAGTCTCTGAAGTTACACTATGGGTCTGTTGGTGTTGGAGCTTGAAAGTATATTGTGAATATATGAACTAATTTTATTTTCATCCTCCAAGTGAAGAAACTGAGCTGCATAAGGATGGCTGAAGAGGGCTGCTGAAGGAAAGTACAGAGACATTAGACAGCTGGTTCCCAGTTCATTCTGCAAAGCCTTGCTGCTGCTTCTTCCAGGTGGTGACTCAAGTACCTCCTGGGCTCCCAGGCCATACTGCTTCTGGCTGCTCTGCCACCTCCAACACTGACAAGGAGGAACATGGACTGTTGTTGGTTTTCTTCTGACCACCTCAGGCACAGTGGATTCACTTCATGTTTTGTTATGTGAAGTAAGATACAGCTCTGGGTACTTCAGAGGGAAGAAGAGCAAACCAGGAAGCCTAAAGGAATTTTGTAGCTGCCATTGAGTCTGTCCATTCTGCGTGTCTTGTAAAATTGCACAAACAGACCCACAAAAAGACTCAGTTCTCCCTCTGTTGTACCATAACCAATACTTCAGCCACAAAGAAGAGCAATGCAATAATAAATACAATAAACTAGTTTTTAGATTTGGGGGTGTAACTGTGTTAAATACATCATAATTCCTCTACCAGATTATTTCAGTAGCATTCCCATGACACTAATGGCCTAATGGCTGGGTGAATGGGATAACTGCACAGCAGTGAAATGAGGCAGTCCAGCACATGAGAGCAGTAACTTGCAAAATACCACTCAGATGACAGGACACTCTGGTGTCAGTGTAGAAAATACAGGCTGGACAATAAAATTCCACACTGGGCATTTCTAAACTCTCAGATCACATAACCCAGCAGCCACAGACCCAAAGCAAAACCAGCCAGCTCTCTGGGCAGACTGGAGAGACAGCCCTGCTCCCTTGCTATCCCTATGGACATTGCTTGCCAATTCCTCCAGTGAGGGCTTCATCTTAGATGAGCACAATTAGTCTTTAACTCTTTCCCTGGTGGATAAGGGATATAAATTGAATTGGTGTCAGAAAACTGCTGCTCTCTTTTAATTGATACCTCGGACATTTGTATCAGGGCCCCTTGGTCCAATCTCCGATCACTGCTCCCATAGGTATCTTTATGTGGCTGGGGTAGAGAATGACCCTTGCAGCTCCCAGAGTAATGACTTTACAGAGCCTCAGGGATTAACAGTCCCGCTTTACACAGCTGCCCAGGATGCAGTAAATGGCCTAAGAAGCCATAGCCCATGTGCGTGCAGCCTGTTCAGAGCAGGTGTGTATGTGAAGCACTGCACTGAAAGCTGCAGCTGGGACACAGGTACACACATCAGATGGGCTCTTTGTTTTTATAAAGCCAGATTGAAGACGCTTGCCTTCCTTCTTCTTGTACTTTAAGTAGCAGCATCTGGCTCACTTTCTCTGGTTGGTTAAAGTCTTGCTCTGCAGCATCACTTTTCTGACCTTTCCTCTCCTGTATGTTCATTGGGTGCTGCCCTCCCACAGCAGCTCTGGTATGGCCAGGCCTGGCAACAGAAGAGACTGGCAACCTTCAATGGCCATTATGACCAGCAATGTGGGGCCAAGGTTACCATTAGCAGAGTTATGTCTGGTTTCCCTTTTCAAATCCATACGGGCACATTCCTCTCCCCGTGTCTATCTTTTCCTGCACAGATGTTTCTGAACTCTTCCTGCACTCTCAAAACCTTTCCCAAGGGCCTTATCATGCCTTGCACTGAGAAAGGTGCCATTTCCTTTTAGTGCAATGGCAGTTCAAAGGCTTGATGCCTTGGAGCTTTCTTGAAAGTTGTTGGATTCTGCTGTCTTGGGCACCCTCCTCTTGAAAGGTTTAAATCCTGCTGCCACTGGCTCAGGACTGACATGAAACAATCAAGCAGAGTCTCCATAGTCAAGGCCAAACTGCTCCTTCTCTTCCTTCCTTCTCCCCTGTTTCCCTGGAGCAGTATCAGGGTTGGAGTTTGTGGGAGCTTTCTTGACTCCTGTTAAACAGAAAATGTAAAGCAAACTGAAAAAATGGAGGCACAATTAGAATTAAAAGTCATCCGTTTGGTCTCATTCTTTCAAAATACCTCTGTTTGGCATTCACAAAAAATGTAACTATTTTTATAGCAGCTTTGCATCAGCTTTTTGCTCTCAAATTTCTTCTGCAGAGCCTATTTAACCAAAGAAATAGATTGACTGACACCTAGTGGAAAATTGAAGATTTTCTTCATCTTAGTTGAGTGAAACACTTCAGAGAGTATTCAAATAGACTTTGTACATATTACCCTTGATGCAGAAAACAATATTATTACAGGATCACCTGTATTTTATCTCTATTTCATTAGTGTATTCAAATATTCAACAGAAGCCTGGACGGGACAATCAACAGGAATTTACTTTAAATATACACATGTTCTTTGGTTAATGAAGGAGCCTGGTATGAAACCAGGGCAAGTACATCCCTTCCAAACATTGAGAGTATCAGTAACACACAGCTCTGGAAGCTCATAAAGCACTAATAAATAAACACTAATTTATTCTCAAATCTAATAGTCTTCTGGAGTTGTTGTTTCTACCAAAATGGAATAATTGATTCCCTTATTAATAATTTACGTGTAAATATTTAGAAAGTGAAAAGTAAATTTTCCCTGAATTTTTATTTCTAATGACCTTAGAGAAGTTGATCGTATGGTATCATTAATCTGACTAGCAACAAAAATATGAAGACAATTTTGCTTTCTCATTAGAATTCATGGATGGTTTAGACTCTTGTCTCAGAGGTCACCTAACGTTCAGCATCTGTGAAGGGATTTTGCAATGCCAGACAAATGCCAAACCCATCTGAGCTGACTGCAGAGTTCCCACAGACCAAGGCAGGTACCATCCCATATGTGCTATGACTGATAGATGTCATTGGCACAGTGCTGTGCTTTGCCAGCCCTGCTGAGAAATCACAAGGTCCAGCTGGTGAAGAATTAAATAGAAGGGGCTCTCTTGCAGGAAAAAAAACCTCTAAATATAGTTTCCTGGTGCTACCAGAGGCTTTTGCATTCACTCCCTTAGGACAGCACTTCTGGTCTCTCAGTGCCTCTCTCAGTACTTTTTCTAAGTATGTTATCTAAACAGTCAGACCCATATCCTATATTCTTCTGCCTTGCTCCTCTATCCCAAATGAGTGGCATGTGGGTCCTGAAAGACAATATGACATGTTTGGGGTTTTTTAATTAGAAGTTACATAATAAGTAGCTTAGGATAAAATTTGGTACTACCAGCAGTGCCATTCACACCCTAATCCCACAGATCTGAATTTAAGGTTTGAAAATGATTACACAACTTGATCTGAAGTGACCTTAATATACATCTAGGTCCTGAGAAGTTATTTATAAGCTGAGTCTGTTTAAGACACTATTACCCAAAAGCTAATTTTCCTGTATAAATCCCAGACTAATGATCCCATAAAAGCTTCTGCTGTCCAACCATATGGTGATCAGGTCTTACTTTTAAATTTTTCTTTTTCTCAATTAAAAAATATGTTGAGAAACTTCCTGGGATCCTTTGAAAAGACTTTTGGCTGGTTTACATGAGAAAAACGCTGCCTTGTATTTCATGCTCACATTTTTTCTTCCTTTCCTTTAATAATTTTTTTAACTTCTTCATTTAATATTTCTTTCTTAACTGTGGTATTCTCCAGCACCGTTATGAATATTCCTACCTATTATATCTCTCCTTCCATTTTTGAATCCTTCTGACTTATTTGCTCAAACCTTTGCACTTGTTCTGAGGGTAAGCTGGCATACAAATGCAGGAGACCACTATGACACTGAGAGCAATGATCTCAGCCTTGGTGGAAAAATGTCATTTCACATTATTCTCTGCACACAACCAACCAGTCCAGGAACAATCCAGCTGTGACACGCACAAAGTGTAGGGATCAAACAAGCAGAAAAGCAGCCCCAGATTATGCCCTGGTGTTTCCCTGATTATGGTACTCCCCTTGTATTTAAGAAAGAGCACAGTTTGTATCTGCTAGAGGCTGCAGTGATGATTTTCATACTGTTAGCTCAGTGTAACCAACATGGCCTTCAGTGAATGAACACCTCAGAGAAGCCACCCTGCCAAATATCCCCTAATGAAGGTGCAGCTCAGATACGGACCAAAATGGGGTGTGAACATCACTGTCATTCCAAGTCCTCCTCAGGATGTGAGGAAGGGATTGTAACTGCCACCCAAGAGTGACATTTCCACAGCGATGTCCAGTGAGTTAAGTGTAGAATTTTGGGAATGTGCACTCATCTCTCCCTTCTTCTGATCCTCCTTCCAATCAATGGTTTCACATAGGCATCTTATAGCCTGTTACATATAGGGAACAACCCTTTTGACCCATGTACATGAAAATATAATTTTTCCATACTTCAATCATTGCCAGTGTTCCATTTTCATGCCACTATTCCTGAAATCTTCGTATTTATTATCGCCAAATGGCTATCACTGCAAATGACTTTTTGGCTATTTCAAAGTTCAATGCAAGAATGTGGAAACTGTTTATGTGGTTACTGTATTAAATCTGGGTTTTATACTTATCCATTTGAGCATGAGCATTTTGATACTGTTTCCAGTTAGTTCTCCTTAAAGCTTCTTCGCTCTCAATAAACCAGAGCCTAATATGTTACCACAGAGACACGACTCAGCGCAGATTGAAGGGCTCATGTGGTTAACCTGCTCCGAGACACTAATGGTTTGTTTAATATTTCATAGACATGTCAATTGCAAATTCAGTTCCTAGTTGAAAGGCTCCTTTGCACAGCACTACATCACTTCACATCTCCTGTAAGGTCTTTATGAGAACTGAAAGGCAAAGCTGCACCTGAGGACACACTGGAGTGTATACAGCAGGCATGCACTCTGTGTGGCAAAATTCCCATTTAAGAGGTTCACTCAAATGGCAGCAAAATCAATGGCTCTAACTCAGAGCAGATTCAGGTACAGAATCACTGTTTTTTCACAGGTAAGCTGTAAAAGTTCCCTTCACCTTCAGAATTTAGTTTCTCCACACAAGCCTTAGGTATTTTTCATGGCAAATAAAAATAAACATGCAAAGTTTTGGTACTTTGAATACCTAGCTCAAGGAGTAGGCGAGAGTGTGTCACAGCCCCAGTCTGCCCTTCATGCACAGATTTTTTTTTCTTTTCTTTTTTTTTT